>CAIGQZ010032240.1:1606536-1619023 GCA_903798205.1 Danio tinwini | reverse complement strand
AGTTTGACACCTGTGACTTAAAGGAATACTCCACTTTTATAATTTTTTTTTGGAAATAGGCTAATTTTACAAGTCACCTACAGCAGTTACACAGTTGAATTTTACCATTTTTTAATTCATTCACATGATGTCTGGGTCTAGCGGGAACACTTTAAGCTTAGCTTAGCATAAATCATTGAATCGGATTAGACCATTAGCATATCACTCAAAAACTTTTCTTTTCTAGTTACATTGTGCATAAAGACAGATGGAAAATGAAAAGTTTTTCGGATGATATGGCTATAAACTGGTGACACGGTGGCTCACTGGGTAACACTGTCACCTCACAGCAAGATCATCACTGGTTCGAGCCTTGGCTGGGTCAGTTGGCATTTCTGTGTGGAGTTTGCATGTTCTTTGCGTGGGTCTCCCAACAGTCTAAAGACACGTGCTATAGTGTAGTGTTTGTGAATGTGAAAGTGCTTGGGTATTTCCCAGTACTGGATTGAGGCTGGAAAGGCATCCGTTGCAGAAAACATATGCTGGATAAGTTGGCGGTTCATTCCACTGTGGCAACCCCTGATTAATAAAGGGACTAAGCCGAAAAGAAAATGAATGTATATAAACTACACACTCAATTGAGCATAATTATTAAGGAATTTTGCTGCCACACCATTCCTGCAGTCGGTACAATAACAGCATGCAGTGCCTGAAAATAGTCCCTTGCTATGTAACTAACAACAGTGTTCCTTTTCCCAATATTACACAGGAATAAGAGTAAAGTTCCGGTAACACTTTGTTTTGATGGTCCATTTGAGTATTAGTAGACTGTCAGCTTAATATCTGTTGATACTGCTCCTTCAACAGACATTTAACTGACTAGGAAACTGTTTTTTAACTGACTATAAGAAACTTTTGCGATTACATGTCAACTAACCCTAACCCCAACAGTCTACTTATAATCTAATGAGAATTAGTTGGCATATAGATGCAATGTAACTTATTGTAAACTCAACAAATGGACCATCAACAAAAAGTGTGACCAAAGTTTTTAACCATATCAGCCTAAAAAAAAAAATCACAAATTTTCATTTTCCGTCAGTCACAATGAATCTAGCGAAAAAGTTAAGCTTTAAATAGGAAAACTATAAAAAAATTTGTAAACATTTTTTTAAACATTTTTTGAGCAGGATGCTAATGGTCTAATTCAGTGGTTCTCAAACTTTTTCATCAAATACCACCTCAGAAATAAATGGTCTCTCCAAGTACCACCATAAGCAGTATTGAAATACAGTAGCGTAGTAGGCCCAGTAAAGCAGCTACAGCTCTGCACAGTTCAAAAACGTGGCAGAATAATTCCTATTATTAAGAATATTATTGTCAGCCGCTTTAAACATTATAAATAGTCTGAACATCAACACTGTAGTACTGTGCTTATATGTAAAAAAACAACAACAAAAAACAAACTCAGAAATATAGGCTATATGTAGGGCCAGACGGAATCTGCGGACATTTTTTGCAATTTCAGCAGAGAATTGGAAAAAATCTGCAGATTCTGCGGAATTATTTTGGGAGTCTCATAACTATAACTAGACTATAACTATAACCACAACTAATGCTCATTCTAAAAGTTCTGGAGCATTCTAATATCCCTTAACCAAACTACCCTCATCAAAGTGGTTCAGTGTTATCACCTCCCAGAACTGTCTAGTTCTCTGGTCCAAAAAAGCCGTTCTTCACCTCCAAAAGCCAGCGCATGTTCATTTCGTTTCACCTTCATCTTTTGAGGCACAAGCAATGTTCATTTTTCTATTTGATATCTTGAGCTAGTTTTTCAGGAATTGACTATTTTGTTCTCTGTGAATGTTTGGATGGAAACAGTGCTTTCTTTATTGTCAAAATGTTTGATTAGATTTATGTTTTTCCTCAACATTCTACAGAATTCAACTTGTGTGAGTAAACAGTGAGGAAATTGTGTATTTAAAAAAGCGATATCCTTTTAATACCAGGTGTCAACGGAATCGACAATATGTCAGTCTACATTAAGCTGGACATTATTAAAAACACACACTTCAACAGTTAAACATCAACCGCAAATCACAACAGGAGATCGGCAGAGTGTTATTCTTTGTAATTTTAATTCCCATAATTTAATTAGTTCAAATGCAGACAACTTTTCACAAAAAAAGTTCCAAAAAAAGAAAGAGAACAGCAATACAGTACATATGCGGATAGGAGGGGGGTTGTTTGTTAAATCTAAAGCCCTGTCTTTCAGATGGTACCAGACAGTAAAACAGCATAGCATTCACATCATGGCATTAGAGACGACACGCAGCAGGCAATCAGCAGGATTGGGCTACATTCTATTTTCAAGTGCAGATAAGAGCATGGAAACTTAGAAACGATATTAGCACACTACAGGAGAATGTCACTAGGCTGCCAGGAACAGTTATGAAACCTTTGATCAACACACTGGATGTGGATGATTCTGTTTGCACAAGTCCGATTTGTCCAATCCCAGCATGTGCATCTCACAGAATGGCACTGGTGTTTTAGATCTAAAATGGTGGTTAATGTGCCATTCTTTGAATATGTAAGTCATAACTATATCTACGACAAAACTACAGCAGCCCAGTGATTGGTTGTTTGTTCTGTTTGAATGTTGTTGGAGAAATCTGCGAGTGTGCACATTTGTTGGTTGAGCGTCTGCATTCACATAATGCACTTGCATTTTTTTTTTTACGGAGCATGTGAAATATTTTGCTGGTGTGCTGCTATAAAACAAACCAATTCATAGTAGAAAGGCAGATTATATCTCTAGTTTGATGCAAAGTATCGCATGCAGGTTAGATAAAAAGGTTTTACTTAATCTTGCTGTGCCTCGTCTGACTCTTATGGAAGCTTGTTGCAGCCACAGAATAATAATCATAATGTCATGGCATTTTTTTCATTAACAATTTCAAGTTTGAATATGGTCAGTTTAATTTCATGCTTGTTACTTCTCAGAATTAAAAATATGAATAATAATAATAATCTTACAGTTTCTTAATATAAGACATTTCCAAGTTTATATATTGTAATTCTGTAAGGAAAATGTAACTACTAAATACAAACTTTTCCTTGTCATTTTGAGTTTAATCACAAAATGGGTTCACATCTTTTTCTCAGAAATGTCCGTTTATATCTTGCAGTTTTGAGAAAAACAGTTTGAACTCCAAAATATGAAGTCATAATTCTTTATTACTTGCTATTCAGAATTTATTTGTTTAGCAAACTTACAAAATTTCATCTGGAAATTCTATTTTCTGTCAGAAATGTCTTGCAGTTCTCAGAAACACACTCTGATCTATTTATTTTTTTGTTATTCAGAATCTATTGGTCTTGCAATTGATTTTATTTCCAAATTTCTATATAAAATCTTGCTATTCTTAGTTATGAATGGCTGGACATAACCTTGCAATGAATAGTTTTATTTTTCTCGTGACTTTGAGTTTTGAAAATGACTGACTTGTTTCTTGTTGTTTTGAGTTAATTCAAATCTTGAAAATCAAACTTTTTCTTTTAGACTGAAACTTGCTATTCAAAATTTATTGCTATTGCATTTCATTTTCTTTTATTTCCAAATTTCTATATAAAATAGTTAGTTAGTTATGAATTGCTGGACATAAACTTGGAATCTTTAGTTTTATTTTTCTCACAATAATTTTTTTAAGAAATTGTTGAATAAAAACTAGAATGTTAAGAGTAACTCTGAAACGCTTCCTATTTTAAGCTTAATCACATCTTGAAATTGAAACTTTTTCCTCAGAAATGTTTATATCTTGTAGTTCTGAGAATAAACTCAAATAAATCTGAACTGCAAAAATAGTCATAAGTTTTATCCCTTGCTATTCAGAGTTTATTCGTTTACCATTTCTGAAATTATTTTTAGCTGTAGTTCTGAAAAAAACTATATAAACTGCAAAATATAAACTCAATTCTTTTATCTTTTCAGAATGTAAACTTCTCACAATTCTGATGTCCATATTTCCAAATTTACATATGAGATCTTGTCATTCAAAATGTTATTATTATAAAATGTACTATAATTTAGCTCTTTTTTAGACACTACTCAGACTATTTACATCTTTTTGATTTTGAGTTTAATCAAAACCGTAAAACAAAATGACTAAATTGGAGTTGCATTTCCTCAATTTTATTCTGTGTCGGCAGCAAGCTTCCACAGACTCTAAACATTGGTGTCGCCGCTGCTGGTGAAGGTGCGATTTACCACAGTCTGGCTGCTTAGTATTGCATTTCAGGGAAACAAAATTACAAAGTTATTCAACCTTACTTGTCCAAAAAAATAATCATGAAAAACTTGTTGAATTTTAACAACTCACAACCGCTCTCTTCTCTCTCCCACACACACCAAAGGAGAGACATCCCAGGGCAAGGAAAAATAACAACAATGGATTTATGGAATCAATCCACATCCCCAACCCCTGCTTGAACTGTTCAGATCTTTAAGGAAAAAAGAAATTCAGTGGTTTTTAGCACTGAACTTCCTTACAATAATCGCCATTCAGGAGCCTCTCCGCGTGAGAACTCACCACTCAGGTAGAACTTATATATGTAGAAAAATATAGTTTAATGAAATTTATATATCTAGTAATTTCTTTTTTGAATCATATCCACCATGTAAAGTTGTGTAACTACATAACAGCAGTGCGACGTAACACAGGATCATGAAGGTTCACACTGCTAAAAACACAAAATGACATGAAACACCTTTGCACGACGCCTGGTTATTTCATATTTAATTTTGTGATTAATAGTTAGTTGATTGGCATATTTTGTAGTTGTTTTTTTTAGGCAACTGCATTGAGTTATTCTACAATATGATTACAATGTAAACACCACAGTACTGAAGTTACTGTATCCAACAAACAGTAAAGCACAACATTACAAGGCAAATGGCCATATTAAGCATAGATTTGTTCTTGATGAAAAAATACACAAAAAATGAAAATAAAAGAGGAAGAAACAGCAACACTTTGCATTGGTTCAAAAGCCACACGTTTGTACAGTTTCCAAAATCCGGTGACAAGGCTGAAAGTATTAATAAAGCCTGCTTCACCTAATAAAACATGGTCATTTAAACTTTCTTTTTGGACTGAATTCATGAGATTTTTTTGGTTTCTTGTGCCACTAATAGATCTTTACGTACTGACCCTTTCATTTCTTGACTCATTCGCACCACTGAATCACATTGACCTGATGTTCACCTAATTCCTCTACTGATAACTTTAATCGATTTATCAGCGAGGTTGACTCAAGTAATCGGATGCTGATATGAGATTGACCAGGCTGACGTTTAACCCAAAACATCATATATGTGGATATTTCTTATATGTTTGTGCTGGCTGATGTGGGATTTTGGCTGTCTCTGCACATACAGGTTTGTTTTTTTAAGAATTGGCATCATCCATTGGGCTTAAATAACAATATTTGCTAAAACTGAACTTTTAGCATCCTTTATATACTCTGAACATCATTAGGTTGTTATTAAAAACACTGTCAAGGAGTATGGCAATTCCACTCAATCATAATCATCTTTGGCTATTCGTTTTTCATTAGAATCAGGTTGATTTATTGAGGTGTATGGATTTTTAATACCTCAGATATGTTCCTTTTTTATGTCTTAACAATAATATCCATTGATACTTTAAAAGGGAGTCAATGATTAGGATTATGAACGTAGCGTCTTGTCTTATAAAGTAAATTTTAAAATATTTGATCATTTCGATATGCTTGGAAGAGCATACGTTTCATGCAACTACCAAAACCTCTTTAAACGTAACATTAGAAGACTTCCAAATAAGTCAGAAAACTCAAAGTCGAATATATATACATATACACACAGTAGAAATTATAGTAACATACGGTCAAAACATGATTTCATCTTCACACCTTGTGTTTTGTACGTTTTTTTAAAGGTATGAATGATAACATCTAAAAAATAAATATGACGAAGAAAGAACAGGGAATTATGACCACTAGAAAAATGACTCGTGTAATGTTATGAGATAGCACAGTTTCGTCTTTTGTGTGGCATAGTGGGTTAGCCGAGGTATGATTTTCTTTTTTTAGCTAATGTAAGTGTTAAACAGCAGGACGCTTTCAGTGTCATTTTGGTAGAAGTTTGACTTTTCAGCAATCGGAATTAGAGATATGTTTAGGTTTAGAGGCCTAGGAGACTGGATTTTGCGCTGGTATACTGCAAATTGTGCCGCAAGTGACTGGCAATTGTATCAGTTATGAACACACTGTATTTGTATGTACAGCTCTGTTTACTCCCTTGAAGATGTAGGACCACAGATACTGTTTTGTACCTTTTGATATCACCGAGTTATATCTTACGCTGGTAGCATTTCAACAGAAACGATAGTAAAAATGAAATGGAAATAAATACTCTTGACAAAGATTAAGGATATTTAAGTCAAAGGATTCTGGATGCTTTTTCCAGGCAGCATTTAAAAACTCTTTCTCCTCACTTTCTGGCTTGTATATTGACATATATATATAGATATTTTTTTTTCTGTCTCTGTTTTATCTTTTCACCATTACCTTCCTATACCTCTCTCTCTCTCTTTCATATCCCGAATTCTCCTTATCAAACGTAAGGCAGGATGCCATAGACGAACAGGGCCATGACAGCGGCGCTGAACAGGCCTGCTACAGGAACGGTGACGAACCAGGCCAGGAAGATGTTTCTAAAGAGACGCCAGTCCACGGCCTTCTTGGAGCGGATCCAGCCCACCGCCACCACCGAGCCCACCTGCAGCCACAGCACAAGCCAAATCACACAGTTAGCAACAGTAAACAGTACAAACTGGATTTAACTATTCAGGGGGGAGCTAAGGGTATGATATTTGCAATAATGTATTTTGTTATTACAATTATAATTTGTTTAAAGACCCCATGAAATTACAAGCATGGTTTTGTGTACAGCTTTGATCGTTTTTTAAAGCAAGGAAATACACTGGTGCATATTAAAATGTTCAGACAACTATTTTTAATGGTTGACATATTATGCCTATTATGTGGCACTGAAAATTTGTGCTTTTAAAGGGATAGTTCACCATAAATCTAAAACCTGCCATTAATTATCTCACCCTTAGGGCATCAAAGAAGTAGGTGGCTTTTGTTTTCAGAAATAAACAAATATAGGCAAGACAAATTTAATATAAGTGGCTCATGATGATATATCAAGGGCTCCGTTATACTTGAACTGAAATGAAGTAGTTTCAAACCAAGTTCATTTTGAGTTTGTTTTGGTTGTTCGAAACAGCTCACCAAAGTTGCCATTGGTCTGTGGCAATTTCGAAACATGCAGGTTTGTTCTATAGTAGTAATAATAATACATTTTATTCATAATTCACTTTTCTCAGACTCAAAGCGCTTACAGAAGCATCAAATCCACAATAAAGAAACAAAGTTCTAGAACTCTTGTTTCTTTAACATGTGATTTGTCTCTCATTCCATGAGTGTCAGACAGGAGAACAACATCGAAAACAACACCAGCCACATGAATACACTGTAGAGCTAGCAGCAAAGCTGGTACAGATATATCCACGCCTGTGATCACTCGCAGAGAGATTTTAAAGGGGTTACACAGCAGAAAAGAAGCCCACCTCATCACATCTTTTCTAAGAGTTTGCACAAAGTGGCGATGCCATTTGATGTCTTCGTTTACAGCAGCACGCACTATTTATACATTTTTTGTAATTATATTAGTATTTCAGCTGCCTTCTTATTTACAATAATGGATTCAAAACATTCGGAATGTTTTTGTTTTGGTAGTTATCATTTTTACAGTTCTGTTAAATTCTGTGGGCCATATTTGATGAAATGAGCAGAATGAGCAGTATGCTTTTTTTTTGTCCATCCTGGTCACACTTTTATTCTGTTTGAATAGAATATACCATTTTTCAGCATTGCTCAGCTAAAATGAAGAAAAAATATGAATTTAAAGTATACAGACTTCTTTAAATGGTTTTTAGAAAAATTAAGATATTTTAGATTAAACGCGAGACCTCTCTGATCCCCTATAGAAACATTTTCCCCCAATGTATCTTGTTTCCTTTTTCTATAAAAAATCCTACCTCACAATTGACCTGTCTTGCCCTGAAATGTGTGATGTCTGTTCATGGTTGGAGGGGTCCAATTTCGCAGCATGTAACAGTGTTGTGACAAATAAAGGCTTCATCATCATCAGATTTTCAGAAAAGAAACCAAAAAAATTGTCAAAACCTATGTGGATTCAATTGTCTAACTGTAATCATATGAAGCTCCAACAACACTTGTAAAACAAACAAAAAAACCTGTAAAAAGTGCCTATGTTCACCTTTGTCTTGTCTTCTGCGACAGGTCAGGGTGTGCAATTATTACAGGCAGTAGGACATATGGCCATTCAAGTCAGCAGCTCAACAAGCAAACACACCCTAATCTGACAGGGAATGTCATTTTTACAGTTGTTTGAATGCACAAGTGTTCTTGGAGCTTCGTATGATTACAGTTGAATCTACAGTTAAACATTGAATAACGCTGAATGCTTTGACTATGCTTTTGGTTTCTTTTCTGGACATCTCTGGAGGATAAGAGAGATCTTGGATTTTATCTAAAATGTTTTCATTTGTGTTGCAAAGATGAAAGGTCTCGGGGGATTGACACAACATGAGGGTGAGTAATTAAAAACAGAATTTACATTTTTAAGAGAACTAATACTTAAACGTTCATGATAAATTAAATCTGTTCATCGCATAAGATGACATTATTCTCAGGCCACTTCAAGAGATTCAAGTGATTCGTTCTGGATTAAATTTATGATGGCTTTATATACTTTTGCATATAAGTTTTGAAACACAAATCTGGAAACCAATCGGTTGAACTATTGCTTTAATTCTAGCCAGTCACTAGACATAATAGGTTCACAAAACAGTGTCCTTTGTGCCAAGCAACAACTGATGATTTCATGTATATTTATTGACTACTGTACTAATTAATTTTATACCACCACCATAAATAAATATAGGGTATTTCAAAGATTTTCTACTTAATTGTATGTCATCCTAATTATATGGAGAATAGTTCATTCCTACAGTATGCCACCCACTTACATAATATATAAACAGCATTTTTTTTAAACAATGCAAAAATCGAAAGCTCTAAATTGAATAAACATGACTTCTAATATCACTTCTGATTTCATAGGGGTCATACGCAGAATATTGTTTCCTGAAATAACAAAATACATAATAAATATGGTTAATTCACCCAGGTAGTGGTTAGTTAGAGAACTCAAAGTACTGCAAGGTTTAAAAAAAAAAAAAGCTTTCTTTTCCCTTCTCCAAAGAATTATTACGGGTGATTACGATACAATTACTAGGTTCCAGTGCTTTTAACAAAGCCTTTCTCGTGCCCTGCATTCATCACGTTTCTCCTTCTGCTTAAAAGGCAAAGTCACGTCATGTCCTGCTTAACACAGGGCAGCGGGACGAGGCACATTTCCATACATGCTGTGTGACTCAGGGGTTCTGCTGACAGGTGTTGTGTGGATCCGCCTGTTCTTATACGGTCACTGTAACCCAAGACTGCGTCACAGGGGGGCTAAATCTAGAGCAAAAGTCAATGCAAAGTCAACAACGGACACAGAATAAAGGATTCAGGCCATTCCTTCTCTACATCCAAGACTTAAGGCAAGACACTGCAGGTGAAAAAAAAAAACTTAACAGTTATCCTCACAGCTGATTAATTACATTAAGAATATAACACTTTACAAGTTTAATTATTATTTTATATATTATGTAAATATTACTTTAAATATGTAAAATAGATTTTTCTTCATTAAATGAGTGCTAATTTGTATACATTTCCAGCACGCAAATCTGAACAATAGATAAAGTCAAGTTCAAAACTTGTTTAATTATTTTACTTTTTATTTTTTTTTATTAAAAAAAATGTTTTGGCATGATATCAAGGTATTGTGGAAATCATTCAATCAAATTTCATGATTCCATAATGCAGAAATCCCTAAAACACTGCTTTTGAGAAAATAGCATTTATATTATTATTATTATTATTACTTTAGTGTATTTGGATTTCTTTGTCTTCAGGGTTCTCACTCTAAGCCAAATATCAAATATCCCTGACTAAAAAAGCTGAATATCCATGACCTATATAATGAATGGAAAACAGGCCACTGTTGTGCTTAGCATAATATTAAAATTGTTTTAGCATGAATATAATTTTGCATTAATTTAGTAGCCACAACAAGAACAACAATGGACAATATACAAAAAAGTGATATATTTACTGTGTGACTGCAAAGTGCTCCTTTCTCATTTGATTGCTCAATAGTAGTTTTACAAACTTAAAATTAAAACAAAATTTTAACAAGCAGCCTTTAAAGTGCTTATTTTAAGTATATATTTTAATCTCAAAAACTGTACATAATCCAACCCTGTACATATGAATAATAATAATAAAAAAATCTAAATAAAAAGTGAAATATTTGTGCGCATAAAAACAGTGTTATTGCCTGCAGTGTTTAGCCCTAAAACTCTTGATTTCTGCCAACCTCATGCGAGATGCTTGGCCATGTGATAATTAGTGAATTTAAAACATACACCAATTTATTTCAGTGTATTTGATGGCATCGTCTGTTTACTAAATGCTATTTTTTGATGCTCTGATGAATATAGTCATGATGAAATTGTGACTCTCCCATCACTGCCGTGTGTTTGTGTTTTCATATTGATGTCGGATTAACTGGATAATGCTCTTCTGGACATGAACTGTCTGCCATTTCATATTTTGGATGAAATGTCAAAGACGACGCGGGCATTGTTCTAACATTCCAATTAGGGCTGTCAATCAGTTTAACATTTTGTTGTTATGAAGTGTTATTAATCAAAGCAATATTTAATCAGAAATGCCCCTAATGAAGATGAGAAAAATATATTTAATTTTAAAAAGTAATAAAAAAGCAACTTTAAAGAAAAAAAAGCATTAAACCGCCATGATGCATAGCAATTGATTGACTTGATTATTTTAAGTCATTTGAAACTAGAACAAGCTAGATTTATTTTTTAAGTTATGTATTTATTTACTGAAATGAAAAGTTGAAATTAATATATATATATTATATTGCTGATATGTATCAGTTGTAAGCCAATTAAAATCTTAACTCTGATAAATCTGTCAAAATTATTTCCCTCATATTAATATTTACATTGAAGATATTTGAAAAAATGCAGAAAATTTATTTGCATTTTGTACACAAATAAAATCAATTTTGTGATTTAAACCTTTATGTTATTCTTTTTAAATCAAACCAAATTAAAGTTTAATTGACAGCCCTAATGAAAACAGACCCTCACCCTCATCCTCCTCAACAAACAGCTTTTACAAGACGTTTCTAAATCTTCAGAGAGGTCTGGAAGAGGTATAAATCTGAAACCAAACAAGTTTAGAGCCGTGGACTGTCCTTCAATCCCAAAGCATTTCAAAAACCCCTAGAAAAACAAAGCACACGCAGGAGAAGAGGGAATAAACACAGGTCAGCTCATTTCCGCTGCAGGGATTTGTAAAAGCAAACACAAAAGGAAATAAGCTTTTGTACTGACTATAGTTGACTCACTCGTGTGCAGTATTAGTCTAAGATGAAGGGTTCAGACTGTTGACCTACAGTATGATAATGAGGTGAAATTACTTGAAATGACATCACTGCAATGGTATGGATTAGGTTAACATGTTTAGCATTCGGACTACAATGTATGCAACAAAAAACTACATTTAAAGAAAAAAAATGGACTAAAATGACTGATTAAAGCTCTTCTATAAAAACAACAAGGGCTGGGCAATTTTTCTGATTTTGATTATTAATATAAATGGACTCAAAATAAAATAATTATAATAATATATTTTTCTCTTGCTCATTACTTTGGCAAAATAAACAAAAAAACTATTCTTAAGGGAGGTCTTGAAGTCAATGGCTGTGTCCAAAATCGCCTACTACTCAGTAGGTACTGCATTTGAATTTAAATGCATTACTCGACTGTTAGAAAAGTATGTGCTATACAGTATGAAAGTAAGCAGTATGAATGTAACTCGGACATACTACATCCGCAATTTTGTCATGATCACGTGACCTACCCGCGTCTGTTGCGTCGCTTCACTCCCATTCATGAATTTTCTCCTGTGCCACTATGGGATAGTGTAGCGTGCATCAGATAAGCACTTCAGAATCTCGCAGGAAGTAGTAGATCATTAGAGTACTTCTCACATACTGTTCTTTGAATAACTATGAATTCGGACATACATGTACTCCTCAACTCGCATAGTTTTTAGCGTACTATATAGTATGGAAGTATGCGATTTTGGACATATAAAATAATAAAGTTAAGAGTTGTCAAATCATCAATCAGGATGAATCGCATCCAAAATAAAAGTTTGTAATTACCAA
>CAIGQZ010032240.1:1561965-1576536 GCA_903798205.1 Danio tinwini | reverse complement strand
AATTCTGGTGCATTTGCAGAAATGCTAATTAATGTACACTGTCCCTGGCAAATAAACAAATAAATTAATTATTTAAATTAATACTAGACATCAGAATAAATAAAATAAAACACTTAAAGGTCCTTTTTATTAGCATTTTATTTAATGCTTGATGTAATGTCAACCAAAACACAATGAGAGGGTGAGACTGTAACAGGTAAGCCCCTGTAGAGGTTTGTGGCATTAATTTAAGTATACTTAGACAGTATAGGCTAATAATGAGTTTTTCTTATTAGAACAACATAATATTGCTAAGACCAATCTAAATGTGGCTGGGTATTTATCTCTAAAATTAGAATACTATTTAAATCATATGGTGATTACTCAGTTCTTAGTAGTTTAAAGCAAATTGATCTGCTTGATTCTATTTAATGATCATGGTATGATTAAATAGTTTTGTTTCAATTTAGTAAATAGCAGATCTATGGGTACCACACAAAATATATTCTAAAATGAGTAAGTAGAGTTCTGCCTTTTTAAAATAGTGGTTAATCACCTCTGTTTAGTGACCAAGACTGACATGCTTATGTTTAAGAGATTGTATACTCTACAAGTACAAGACTCAGGATGTTATAGGAATCCAAATGAATGAGTGTAAAATATAGAAACAAGATTAAATAAAATTAAACATTCATCCAAATTAAATATTACAATAAGCTTCTTAATGTTTTATGACAGGAGTCAGATAAATCAAGGATAACTATATTAATATTCTAAACCACCTCATATTAAAACCGGAGTCAGATATCAGTTAAATTTAAAGAAATTCAACATTGTGCACTGACAAGACCGTACACCCAGTAAACCTTCATCCACCAGTAGACACCGTCGTTGGACTAACTGGCTGGACCTTACAGGACAGAGTAGCTCCTCCCCATTAAAAAAAAAACAAAAACAAAAAAAACAGCCAATAGCGTTTTGCTTTATCACAGCTCTGCCAGTGAGAATGGTTGAGCTCAAGTGCATCAAATGAAAAGCGAATAAAAAGCATATTGAAGGGGTGGGGCATGTCAGACACTGGAGAGCATTTGATTGGTTATGATTTGATGAGAAACTGTAGTGTTAGGTGATGTTTACATGTTTATATCAGTTTTATATGTTCTAAATGCAAATTTTGTCCCTGTTTTGGGGCACACTAGCTCACAGATATCCTAAAAATAAATAATAAATTTATAATAATAATAAATAATGCAGAAACGGACTATTCCACTTCTTCACTAGCACTTAATTTTCTGAGCACTACATTCTCTGAACAGTTCCTTTGTATAATTAGCACTTCTTGTGTGTATTGCCTATGTTAAATTGCTCAATGCCTCCTCAAATGTATGGTGCTTTAGACAAAAGCATCTGCTAAATGACTTAATGTAAAGGTAAATGAAACATGCATAAGACAGGGTGGAATATTTAGAGAAGCTCTAACTTCTTCAGCTTTGATTTTTTTTTATTGGTTACATTTTGTTTATATCATAGCTATGGCAATCAAATGTGTTGGAAAGCTAGGTTAAAATATAGAAACAAGAAGTGGTGTTAGTGAGGCCAGCATGGGGCACTCAACCTGTAGTCTGTGTGTGTACTAATGCCCCAGTATAGTTAAGGGGACTCTATAAAGCTCAGTGGGAGCAGTCTTTCGGATGAGACATTAAACCGAGGTCCTGACTTTCTGTAGTCATTAAAAATCCCAGGATGTCCTTCGAAAAGAGTAGGGGTTTAATCCTGGCCAAATTCGCCAACTGGTCTCCTCTTCACCAATCAGCTGGTATGTGGTGTGCAGTCTGGCGCAATATGGCTCTCGTCGCGTCATCCAGGTGAATGCAGCACACTGGTGGTGGATGAGAAGATTCTCCTCAATGTGAAAAGTGCTTTGAGTGTCCAGAAAAGCGCTACATAAATGTAAGGAATTATTTTACAGCAAAAAGAAAATCCTGGAAGTCTAGACCAAAACCGAAAAATTCTGAATGCCCTTGCCCAAAATCTGAAACTGAAAATGCTTTGCAAAAATAACTTTAGAAGACTAATTTAGATTATGCTAATAACCACAAAGCCTTTGGTGCCAACAGCCTAGTTGTTCGTTTGCCAACACACGGAGGCTCTGTCCCTTTTAGGCTTTGATCCAAATTGTGCCGTTTTATTGACTGTCACTTTAAATTCAAATGAGACTGTTCTTTTCTGAAGGGGCGGAGCTACAAAAGCCTATGCAGCAGCATAGTAGTAGATTCAAAACAAGTCTAATGTTTTCTATGAAGATCTGAAAATGGGAAGCGTATATGAAGATTATAGTGCTCATCTGTGCATGATAAAACTCCATATTTTTTAATCATCTTAGTTGCTGACATTATCTTCAATCTTCCACTTCGGTGACATGTACAAAGGGAGAATGCCAATCAAAGTGTTTCTGCAGGCAAGTGTGATCATAAAAAATACAATTAATGAATGTTTAGAATTAAAGGCTGGTTATATTTGCATACTGTTGCCACACAACTGTGTTTAAACCACTTATTGAAGTGATTTTTGCATAATAGCTCCCTTTAAAGCCCATATAAACATTGATCGTTTTTTTCTTTTTCTACACTCACGTTAAAATTTGTCAAAGCGAGATCAGTGATGTAAGGTGATGTAAGACAGAGTAATAGTCGACCCGACTCACCTTGTTCAAAATGAAATATTGAATGACAAAGAAGAGCAGGCCAGACATCAGACCAGACAGCAGAGGTGAGATGAACCACGAGGAAACTGCATCACACAAACAGCAATTATTAAATCAATAACAAGCCACCGTAATGACGCATTTCACTGCTGGAGGCAGAAAGGCCAACAGGCCATGATAAATAAATTACACATCTTAGATAGAATAGCATTGACAACATAAATGAGAAAATGTCACTCTAGGGAACAATGTATAAACACACACACACACAGACTACTGCTCGATCGCTTGAGGTTGGTCAAATGTGTAATGCTCCTCAGTGTTGAATGCTCATTAATGAGAGTAATACTGGGAAATATTGTTACAATTTACCTAAACAGTAAAAAAAAGATTGAAAAAAAAATCTTTATTTGTTGTGACAAAAAAAAGCAGGGGTATTCCACAAAATATTACTGTTATATAATAATACAGCTACTGAATTTAAAATATTAGTCTTGTCCAATGATGAATAAAAACTGAAAACATTGTACTGGTTTTATTATGATCCCTGGCAATATTTTTATAGTAATTTAGAAAAATGTCCTGCCTTTTTTTTTTACACAATAAAACAAAATTACATTTTACTTAAGCATATAACTATAACATCTAAATCCAGAGAAACTGAGAAAGAGTCTATAAATATAAATTTTCCATGGCTGTCAAAGAATGCCTTGTTGATTTGGTCAAATATATAAATAAAAATGTTACATATTTTGATGGTAATCATGATTTATATTATTATGATTGACGATATATGATTGATAATTTGATGGACTAAGTTGAAAAGAAAAGCATTTACTTTACACCTTTTTAAAAGTTCAGATTTTAATCCATTTAAAAGGATAGTTCACCCAAAAATCTAAATTTTGCCATCCTTCACTCATTGGAAACCTGTTTGAGTTTCTTCTTCTTTAAAACCCAAAAGAAGACATTTTGAAAGATCTTGGAAACTAGTAACCATTGACATCGATAGCATTTGTTTGTTTTTTCTACTTTGGCTGTGATTGGTTGCTCGTTTTCAACATTCTTCAAAGTATCTTCATTTGTGTTCACCAGTAGGGATGCAACAAATCTAGATTTATACGATTACACTCTCAACTAGGTGAGCCTGTAAAGCGTTAGCATGGTGCGAGAGCATGTCGCTTCCAATATATGCCCGCAAGCCACGCGCCTCCATTGAAAATAATGAAATTGTACGCGCAAAAGACACGATATGTGAATAGCCTCAGCTTAGTTAATCCAGTGTGCGTGCGTATTAGCCTTGGTGTACAAGCTTGGAACTTTAAACTTCTGCACAGTTGGCGTAGCTTTGTTTAGTTGCAGCGGTTTTGTTCTGTGCAGAAATGTGGCGTTGAGAAGCCTTTACGATTAATTAACCACAACAAATTAAATTGCAGTTAATAGTGAAATCGGTTAATCATTGCATCCCTATTCACTAGAAAAAATTAATTCATGAAGGTTTGGAACCATTTCAAAGAGAGCAAACAGTGAGGAAATCATAATTTTCTGTACCTTTAATTAATCATCACTGAATAAAAAAAAAAACTTTGTTAAATAGAAAATTGAAAAGCACATCATTTATTTGATTCGAAATTTTTGTAATATCATAAAATGTCTTAATTAACCTATTTTATTGTGGATTTAATCACAGCATTCCAGGTGATTGATTTATTTAGAGAGCAACGGTGTGGCGCTAAATTAGTTTACAGTACATTAAAAGATGAATTAGACAGCAGAAACAGTAACAGACTTTATAAATATACTGTACATCAAAGGTTCAACATTTCCTGGCATGCAATTAAATACCACAGCATGATCATTTTTTTTTTTTTTACCAATTTTGACTAACTGCATCCACTGTACTCCTTTAGTGCCAATAGCAACCATGGAAAAGCCAATAGTAGATCCCACAATGCAATGAGTTCCAGAAATGGGCAACTTCAGAAAAGAGGCGATGAGCTGCCAAACCGCAGACCCTGAAAGAGACAGGAAAATGAGTGGGAGGTGGAGCAACGAAAAAAGCCTTTCCGCCATATGTTCTCCTCCCTTCTGCCTTTAGTACAGTCTCTACGGGATACTATTAAACATTACAATGTAGCCATTCATTATTAAAAGACATCAGAGAGATTGTTCACAACAAGATGAAAATTCTGTCATCATTTAAATCAACCTCACATTGGACCAAACCACAAGATGTTTGTTGATCTTTGCGATATAATTGAAGGTAATTTGAATGAAATGCTTACATTAAAAGCCAAAACTTGAACACTTTAAAACATTCATAAAAAGAGCAAATATGCAGTTAATCCATATACATTAAGCATTTTAAATCAAAGTCTCCTTAATAAACAATCGATGAACAGATTCAGTATGTTTTTACACATAATTAGCTACGTTTCCACCCATCTATTTTCATGCACATTTTGTATACGCGCATAAAAAACGGTTGATAAAAACGGCAAGATGCACATCTATTTTGAAAATGCACATAAACATATGCCCACAACTTAGTAGGATAAACTTTTTACTCCATACGAATAAAATGCAAATAAACTACGATGGAAACACTTTTACGAACAAATTCCGGTACGCACATTAAAAAAAGTCATGTGATTTTGTGATAAGAGATCATGTGATGAAAAAATGTGTGTGAATGAACAAACCAGCAGGATGGCCGCATTGTAAAGCAACTAAAATGTTGTTTTTGGTCATTCTAAAATGCCTAACCATCTCAGTATTAGTGTTATATTATTATTAATTACCTCCAGAACTATTAAGAGCATGTGTGCTCCGTGTGTGACATTCATTGCGTGTTGGCATACTGTCTCCTGAGGCGCAAGTAATTCTGACGCAGCTTGTCCTACCTCAATAAATTCCGGTTTTACTTTTGATATTTGGTGCCAGTTAATCAGGAAGTGACAATTTTGTTCTCTTTGACTCATTGGATGGAATCGCTGCATTATTCGCATGAAAATTCAAGCATTTTTTTTTAAGTGCAAGTTTTAAAAAACAATACTGTTATCGTCTTTTGTGTAAACTACAAAAAAAGTTGTGATTTTGTGAAAACGTTACACGCATATGTATTGTGCGTTAAGTCTACCCTGTTTTAGTACATTGTTATGCAAACATATTCTTGTGTTTTTTTATTTATACTCCAAAAATGCCGTTTTGTTCAAACTACTTATTTAACTAACTATTGAACAAAATAACTGTTTTACGTTCAATCCACTTAAATTTGTAAAAACTACTTTGAATACAATTTCCCCAGATGACTTGAATAGCTCTATTTTGAAAGAAATAATTCATTTTGATTGACTGAGGAGATTTTGTAAGGGTGTGAATCCTGTATAAAAATAAATAGAGCAATGAAAAAAGTTAAATAAACAGTGCTTTATGGTTTTCCGAGGTACAGAAATTGAATCATGAAATGTAAAATAACACTTTATAGTCTTCATTGTATTAATAATTCAGTAGAATTATTCTTACTTAAAGTTACAAATGTACTTTTTGTGCCTGAATGAGTTACAGTCTCTTGAAAAGCATTTAAAACATGTGCAAATGATAAAGTTTCACTCTGTTAATGGTATACTATGCAATGACTATACAATTCTCATGTATTCCCAAATGTTGTGCTGATCACCTATAATCCCAACTCAATGTTGAATATTCTGGGATGTGACTATTGCGGACACACACACACACACACACATTTATTCACTTTAACGGATTCTGATAATAATTTTATTATATAAATTTGTATTAATTTTATTATATTGATAATGCTACTGATATATTATATTTCCAGAGACTAAGGAGTAGGCTTTGATCTATTATTTCATTGCTTTCCTAACTGAGTTATTTATGATCAAACTAAATAATAAATCATGATTAATTTTTGTAAATGTCAAATTATCTTACAAAACAATTACAATTAAATGTAACATTAGCAAGATCCCCACTGTAGAGCTACTTTATAATTCAATAAATAAAATCAAGCTCTAACCCCAACTGAAAGTAACTCTGACACTGTTTTTGTTGAATGTTTATTGCTGCTTGATGTAAAGTAATCTACTCTATAACATGCTATATAAATAAACGTGACATGACTTTACTAGAGCGCTGAATTGCAAAGCTTGTACAAACATCCAAACTACTAGGATCTGATGGTTCTTTATATATGGTTTTCTAACCACTGTCATTTTTGTTGTGTATATTAAGGAGAAAGCAAGAAACATATATTTACATATTCATCCACTGTCAGCAATATGGCTGCTTTGTTAAGAGTAAACTGCTGCTAACACATATTGAGCTTTTCACACCCCTAACCAAGAATAAAAACACTTTGCCAAAGTATAAACACAGAATGATGACAGAATTTCCATCTCGAGTTAAACTAAATTCATAAAAACTCCCAAAGACATTAAAAACTGATAGCATCCTTTCAATAACTGAACTTTTTAGCAACACATTCTCTGTAGAACTTTAGTTGTCACAATTAAGTAGTTGCTTATTAACATGTGTATTATTAACATATTAGCTGTTTATAAGCAGTGTTGGGTAAAGTTACTTTAAAACCAATATACAACAAGTTTAAGCCTTAATCTTAATTTTAAAACAAATAATAATTTCTTTTCATTACTTTGCTTAAAAAGAAACTAAGTTATAGGGCTGCACAATATATCTTTTAGCATTGATATCACAATGTGTGAATATGCAATAGAGTCATCGTAGGATCTGCAATGTTGAGTTGTGATTACAATGACCAGGGACCACATTTCAGAACATGATTTGTGGAGTCATCGCAAATTTGAAGCCTAATAAAAAGAAAGATTTTCATTTGGATGTGTTTTAAGGAACTGTGACTAAGATATCTAGCAAACATAAACCAAGAAATTTTAGCTTTAAAGTTTAGAGATTTATCAAAGATTAAATTGCACATAAGTATTTATACAATAAAGACAATACAATGCTATTTGATTAATGTTGAATTTATGTTCAAAGATTCCAAAGATATTCATTAAAAAAAATATCTTTGTTTTATTGAATTCATCTATGCTCACAAATTGTTTATTATGTGTTATGCGGATGTATAAATTCTTTACACGTAGAGTTATTAAGGTCATCTTTTGTGAAATTTTATTCATATCGCAATGTATATCGCAGAAAAACAAAATATTGCAATGTCCATTTTTCCACTATCGTGCAGCCCTACTAAGTAACATATTTAGTTACTTTAAAAAAAAAACTCTGAGTGACTTTTACCCAGACTATTTATTCCCCCAAAATTTAAGCACTTATGAAGCATGTATTCTGCATGATCAAATGGACCAAAAATCTGCCCCTGAACACACCAAATGGACAGCAGCAGACTAAAAAAAAAAGAAGAGTGAAAAAAAAACAAGGCGTTCTGCGCCTGCTTGGGAGGACATGTCTTTTCCACACCCAAAGGGGCAGTAGTCTTTCTTCAGAATGGGGAATAGAAACTTCCAACCATCAGCTTGGTGTGTCCCAGCCCTTACATTCCTAATCTGAACAAATATGTAAACTTAACTACTAGATTAGTGTTGTCACGACACTGGAATTTCAGTAATTAGTACAGAAATTAACAACGTTCATTTCCCGCTAACATTTAAGCGCATACTTATAGCATTTTAAAGCCGCGAAGATCAGCTGGTCTGTCTATGAGCGATTTGTTAATGAATTGACTGGTCTTCACAGTTTTGAAACACTCCAGTGTCCCTATATCTGTGTTTGCACTCTTTGAACAGCGGTAAAGTGTGGTGTACTGATAACCTTCAAGGCCAATCACAGTCATTTCTGTTGAGCACATGAACACAATGGACAATTAGCAGTGTTTAAGTACCTGCTCAACAGTGCTCAAATGTTAGTAAAAAATTGGCGCTTTTAAAATTTCGGTACCAACTGGTACATTCCAACTGGTAAATTCCAGCATCATAACAACACTACTACCCTAATATTATGAGCAGCAAATTAGGAATTTGAGGCAAAAGTTTAAAGCTGCTTCCAAAATCACATACTAGTCAAGTAGGTACAAAATTTAAACCATTTGAAATGTTCTACATAGTATGAATAGAAATAGTGTGAATGGAAATTGGACATAGTAAATCTACCATTTCTCAAACAGTTGCGTAGCTTCACTCCCATTTATATATTCTCTTTTGCTGCATTATGGGATAGTAAAGTGTCCACTGGATGCGCACTTAAGAATCGTCCTGGAAGTAACAGAACGTGTTACCTACTGTTTTTCGAATACTGTAAGTTTGGACATAGTGCTCGGCTAACAAACTGTATTTACATACAACGAGTATGCGATTTCGAATGCACAGTTTAATTGTGAGACTTGAACCTTAAAATAAAGTGTGATTAATTTTTTGGAAGTGATTTCTTAAAAACTCAGCCATCAGCTACAATACTGAGTCATTAATTCAAAGTATGTAATCAAAAATGTCATAAAAAATATGTAGTTATTGTTACATGTAGTTTATAGTAAAGCTTAAAGTTTATAGTTTAAAGCTACATATAGATATAGTAACATGTTAATACACGTCATTTTAATAAGTTAATTAAGTTTTAAATGTGATGCGACATTAAATATCTTGTAAAGTTAAATTTATTCAACTTAAAAATGTTAAAGCAGCAACAACTTTTCTTTTTACAGTGATTACAACTACCAGAATCTGGCAGCCAGCATTGAACAAACAAATGCCTCAGTAAGCTTCTCAATCGTTAATCTTCGCAATGACACATTGAGCTTTCAACTTTAAATGAGCCATCACTTACCGACCATGGCACTGACCTCTCCCGCCATCAGTATGGGCACTGTGTCATTGTACAAACTGACGTCTATAATTCCCTTCCGGATGGTTTCCCCGACCTTGGCACCGAGGAGCATGGAGCCCAGGGTCTCAAATATGGATGCCAGAATGCAGGCCTGACGTAGCGTCACCACTCCAGACCCGACCGCCGTCCCAAACGAGTTGGCCACGTCATTGGCTCCCACTGAAAATGCCAGGATGAAGGCTATAATGAAGCCAATCACCACCATCCACAGATACGATTCCAAATCCATCTTGGTTTTTGTGCACGCAAAGCTTCTGAAAAAATCCCAGATAAACTCAAACTACAAAGGAGTGGAGTAAGGTGCTGTGCTATGAAGGACGTTTTCCTTCACTTGTGGTTTCTCGTTTTATTTATTTCTCCCAACTTTCCCCTGGCTAAAGAGAGTTTTTGGGGGAGAGGCACACTGCTAACTAAAGCGTTTAACCTCAGTCTGTTGAGTGCAGAGCGGTGAAGGCAGGAGAGAGCATTCCATTGTTTGGCCCTCGAAGTGTCACGTCCACAAAGACGCCTTCAGCTGTCAAAACAAGAGAGATGGGGACATCATTACACAATGTTCACACTTACAGGTGGAATAATGTTGCATAAAAGATTAGAGGAAATAGAGATGTTCAAACAGGTGTCGGTGAGACAAACAAACATGAAACAAGAAAAGAAAAATGTAAATACAACATTAGGACACTTTGTATAGGGCTGCGTGATATAGGAAAAATCTAATATTGCGATACTTTTGTTTTTCAAAATATTTTTATAAATATTGCAATAAGAATACAGTTTCACAATATGGTTTAAATAGCACTATTTGATGGTTTTTTGGACAGTCTTACAGTATTCAGCTACAGGAATTGAACAATCACGCTGCAAAAAATGCTTTTATTACTTTGTTTTGTCTTGTTTCTAGTCCAAGTATCAAAAAAAAATCTAAGATCTAGTAAAAATATTGTTTAGTTTTCACCGTTAGAAGAAATAAGTGGAAATTAGGCTGGTTTTTTTGCTAGTTTTAATGAAATGATCTGCCAGTGGGGTAAGTGAAATAATCTTATTTTCACTTTGAAAAGTTTACAAAAGAAGTAAGAAGTGTTTTTTTTGCATTAATCATATAAATTCAGTGAATAAATACAATTCTGTAGCTCCTGGACAACTATAATTCAGACTGGACATTGCACATCTTTGCGATGTGACTATTGCGAATGCACATGTTGCAATATCAATGCTGAAATGATATATTGTGCAGCCCTACTTTGTACATATAAAAATAAGAGTCATAAACTTGATAGGAACCATAAAAACAAATGATATGTAAAAGAAGGTGCCTATTGTTTAGGTCAAAATTATTGATCAACCTCAATAAAACTTTTCAATGTATTAATATTTAAGAAATGTTTAAACAATGACCACATAAAAAAAAATCTAAAATTTAAATATTGAAAGACCACAATAAAATAGTGAATAAGTAACTAACTAACTTAATATTGGTATGTATATTTAGGCCTAACAATGTTTCACATATACAGTGTAAAAGTGAGCCTAGATCACATACTTCACAAACTAAATAACAAACTTAAACAAATAGTTGGGTAAGAAACTATTTAGGCATCAGAAAATATTTATTAGTGTAGGAACTTTGAGAATTGGGAGCTGTGAAAATTATTTTTGAAGCAATAAGTTAACCACCAAACATTAACTATTTTGTTATAAACCTTAAACATTTTTGTCTTCAAATAAAAAAGAGATACCAATACAAAACTTTCATGAAATAAGAAATCGGAACTTAAATACAGCTTAAATCATTTATCAAGTCAAATAACAACAAAATGCATAAGGAAAATATGTAATAAATAAAACAATTAAGATTTAGTAACTCCAAAAAATTCTACTTGGGAACTAAATATGTTGTAGTTGCTATAAATTTAGAGAAAAAGGTTTATTTTAAAAGCACAAAAACAAAAACACAAAGTACAGCCAGAAACTCATGAAATCCAGATTACTCAATAAAATAAACCTCAAGTAATCTTTCAGATCAAAATTAGCCAGACAACAATATGAATATATAAGATTTTAAATAATAAAAAGTTAAAATGAGTCAGAAAAAGCTAGCTACTAAAAAACTAAATACAAATTTGTAGTCATTTTCTATAATTTGTAAGAAAACAAGAGTTTAGAACATGAAATAAGAGCACAGAAGATATCCACCTTTGGGATTAATATAAATACAGCTGAAAATATTGATTTGAACTGCAGGTTTCAAACTATCTGGCTTTTTCCTTTGCAGTTATTTTCTAAAAACGTAAAAAAAAAAAAAAAAAAAATCTGTGTTTTCCATCACAATAAACACAGCAGAAGGTTGTTCTTGACAAGAACAGATTAGAACTTTTAAAAACAAGATCACGTCTCTTCCTTCAAAGTTGTCAAGATAATCAAAATGAAAAAGAATGTTACATTGTTGGCAAAAACAGTAAAATCATGTGGTAACAGGATTATTAATGAGAAATTTGACTATGATCGAACATTTCAACAGATTACATAAAGATTATGATGATACCATGACGCGTTTGATTTTTGTTTAGTCCAAATAAAAAAAAAAAGAAGCCAAAAATCAACATATTTAAAAGCTACAATAATCACCTAATAAGCTGAAATCAACCCAGCATGACAACATAAATGTAAGTCCACAAACATATGCTTCCAAAGTCTGAAACAAGCCACCAATGACGAATCAGACAGAAAAGCACTTACATTAACTGACCACCTCACGCTCCAACACAGAGGGCCAAGCATTCAGGTGCGACCGGGACACAATGTGACCAAAAACACAGTCCATAACAGACCGCAAAGCAATAGCTCCAGCTTCACACCTCCTCTCGGTTCTTGGCTTGGCTTCAGGTCTGCGTGTTTCACTGAACCACAGCAAGCTGAGCTCCAGCTGCACTGTGAAACAGCAGCAAGTCCCAGCTTCTAATACCTGCTTACAGCCTCCAACCTTCCTGCTTTCCCCGCTCTAAGATTCTTAGTGGGTCAAATTCACTGGAAAACGGGAGGTCTGTAAATGGGCCACTATGTGCTTGCTGAAATCTGATCAGCGATGTTTATCGGAACGACTGATCCCACACCACGGGGGGACGGGACGGTATTTAGAGCATCAGTCAAGCAGCTGATGACTGGATGGACTTTAAAGCATTACAAAGACACAGTATACCACGGTATAGTGACGTCAAAAACCATCACCTGTAAAATTACAGAGCGTCCTCGACCACAGGCTTAACCTGCAATGCAGAGGGTGGAAACAGATAAATAAATTAATCACCTCTCTGAAGCGATACAGAAGTCAATGTGGAGGTTTTGACAACGGTGCATTCTTACGCCTCAGTGAGCCTTTTGTTTAAAGGGAATTAAATGTAAACAGTGCGAAAGCCAGACTAATACATGCTCAAGGTATTTACAGGAGTCCCGTGAATGGCAACACCTCACGTATCAAATATCACATGGTTGTTGACTTTGGCACAAAAGATGGTCTGTGTGGTGGTTTTGGTTAAGGTTTAGTCAGCCTTATATGTTGTCAAAGGGACTTTTAGGAAACCTGTTTGATATTCGGTGTTTTGTGATTTAATTTGGTGCAGAGATTACATGCTTTAACTATAATTAATAGAAGTGGAGATGTACCTTTGCTTAAAGTGTGACAAGTACAACTAAAAGCCTCAGGACAACTGGGCTAAATGCAGCAGCGCAGGCCGTATGCTCTTTTAACTGCATATGAAGTGGCATACAAAAACTGTAAAAAATAAATAGAGAAAGAAAAGCACAAAGAAAACTTTTGAATGAGTTTTTGAATAAAATATTAATATTGTTTTGTACTATAATGACATTTTTAAATGGCATTTATATTCTATAATGTCATTTAGATCTTTTCTTTTTAGAAAATGCGTCTATATATTCATTTGTTGAGATTAAAAATCTTTTAAGATATTGCATTAAGATAAGATAAATTATAAAATATTATTATTGTGATGTCTAAAAATTTGTATAAACAAAGCACATTTGTCATTTTATATTTACAAAAATATAAGCTTTTTTTTTTTAAATGTCATACTGTAAGCAGCTTACAGAATGAAGCAAAATTCCGTTTTAACACCCATCTATAAATCCCAAATTCAGAAAAGCTGAGAATTTTAGTAAATAGTTGAAAAAGTATTTACAAGTTACAAAATATTTACAATTTAAATAACAATTTTCACTGAAATATTAAAGGGATAGTTCACCCAATTTTTTTTATTCTGCCATTAATTCAACTCGACATGTTGCAAACCATTTTTTTGGAAGATAAAATAAGTTATTTTGAAAAATGTTGGAAACTGGTAACCATTGACATCCATAGTATAAAAAAAAACTAATTCTATTGGAGTGAATAGTTGCATTTCCAACATATTCAGCAGAACAAAAGAAAACAACCTCAAACTGTTTATGAAACAAATGGAGGATAAGTAAATGACAGCTGAGTTTACCCTTTAAAAGGTGCAGTATGTTTAAGTTTGACACCCAGTTGTTGAACTAGATATTGCACTCCTGGATCAAAACAAACGCAAACGCGGGTTGCCAGTTTGAGTACAGGAGTGAGTGATTTAAACTGTGTTCTAGATAAAAGCAAAGACACGCGATAGAGAGAATATTTTCCATATTAAAAGGAGTTTTGGTTCTAACCAACAACTTGAATTGATATATTAGAAACGGCTTCTGTTTCTCACAGCTGATCACCTCCGGTAAAACTTGTGTGTTTTATTCATTGCTAAATGCTAACAATTTAAGTTTGAATGCCATTTTACTTTAATGATGTTAAAGAGGGTTAACATGTATTAAACAGATTATAAACCTTACCGTTTCGTAAGTGAGTGCATATTCTGTGCTTCTGAATGGCTGTATTTTGATTTCTGTCGTGTTTCGTCTGGTGCAAACAGCCAAATTGCTCATAACTGTGTATCTCATCACAAAGCGTGTTG
>CAIGQZ010032240.1:1522347-1554194 GCA_903798205.1 Danio tinwini | reverse complement strand
GCGCACTCCCTTCAGATCATCAACACGCACGATCGAATCGAATTTGCTTAAACTAAGCGTTCTAAAGTATGGCTTTATTTCTTAATCAAGGATTCTGACACATCAACGTGAAGCAGACGCTTCACAAAAGTTGCGTGTAGTGTAAAAACATGTCAAACTTAATGATACATTTGAGGGCGCTTGAAGTCAACTTAGAGAGGAATGGGCTGTCTTTGACAGCTTGCGACATCATCTGGCGCTTTCACTGAGTACATTTACATGGATTTATATTCTCCTTTATCCATATTTCTTTGCACATTAAACACACGCAGGGCCAAAGCAAGCTGAACTGGCGCTGTAGGCAAACAGTGATCACGTCGCCCTCAACCCGAAAGGGAAATAGAAACTTACCGGTTTGCGGTTAAAAGTTAGGACCGGGTCGCCTCTATGGGCGCGCCGGCCCTGAACACACGTCGACCACAACAGGAAATGAAAAAAAATGCTTCTATTTATTGAAGCTGAACAACAGGATAAACTGTGATCACCTCTTATGTGCTTTGTGTAGGGTTAAATGCTAACAATGCGAGTTTGAATGTCATTTTACATGACATTTATTGCCATACTACTAAAAACAACAGCAGATAGTTTAACTCAGATATTGCAAACATCTTAATAAACCATTTGAAATTGAACTTAAAAACTGTAAAATAATGCAAACCAACACAGGAGTCTGCTACTGTCCACCGGAGGTCGCATTACAATCACGGATGCACACTTTGATAGCCTTTCTGAATGAATGAACGAAATACACTGTTTTCCAGCAAGGCAACCCGGGATGCTGAAATATAATTGGCTAAACTGGCATTGGGCCGGTTAAAAGAACCAAAACAAAGACAGAGTTTCAGCACGGAAAACACATTTTCAAAGCAGAATAACTGACTTTAGCATTGTATTTCAGATAAACAAGTATGTTCACTTGGCATGTTTCTTTAATATCTCCTAACATATTATAGTATTTTATGTTTTAAAAGAGTCAAAAACTTACATACAGTACATTTAAATTGTAAATCAAATCACAATATCTGTCCAAAAATAAATACATTTATTTAAAAAAAAATGCAGTTAGATATTTTCCCCAAAATCGGCCAATTTAATGTATTCAATTCACCTATAGCGCATGTCTTTGAACTCTGGGGGAAACCGGTGCACCCGAAGGAAACCCACGCGAACACAGGGAGAACATGAAAACTTTACACAGAAATGCCAACTGGCCCAGCCGGGATTTGAACCAGCAACCTTCTTGCTGTGACATTGCTAACCACTGAGCCACCGGGTCACCCCAAATACAATTATTATTATTATTATTATTATTATTATTATTATTATTATTGTTGTTGTTACTCAATCACATCACAAAAACCCTGTATAAATCATGATATAGCGAACTCCATGACAACCATATATGCAAAAAAAACAAACAAACACAAAACGATCAGTTTTATGCTTTCTGCCTACTCTGTGTTTCCCTCTTGTTTTTGTGCCTGTGTTGCAGTGTTTGGAACAATCAGTGCTTTCAGGATGATGATATCATTATCATGTGCCCCCTCCTTCACAGTTCACTCATCTGCTCCGAAAACTCAGACAAAAACAAAAGCCAAAACCTGACGACTGACCGTCTGTCCTCCTCCAGCACATCACACACACACACACACTCACACACGAGAGATGTCTGAAGCCCCGAGCCGATCCGCTCACCCGCAGGTCATCCATCCCTCAATCCTCAAAATAGCCAAAGCTCCAGAAACAGTCATTCACCAACTGCCAAGCGAGACTGTAGCTATAGGTGATGGCTGCTGAAGTTATTGGAGCACTTTCTTTCTCCAACAAGAAGGAGATGACAGCCTGTCAGACGATGTCATAAGCAATTCTGGGACTCATCGCTCTCACATCTACACAGCCCTGACTTACAGACTACACTTCGCTCGATAGCGTTTCAGAACACAACACTTTTATCAACTCATCCTGTGGCACTGAAAGACTCAAAAACAAGTCTGTGCGGTTCCCGGGCATCACGGGAGATAATATATGGGTGGTTTTGAGAATGGAAATCCATAAACAAAACAAATGATAGATGTAGGATGAGGCAGTCTAACGGCTTCGGCTTCGCTGCCTTTGTTAAGCTTGGGATGTAGACTTAAAACCACAGAATTATAGTTTACGATGTTTATGCGTGTCTTTTGTGTTAGATGTTATTGTCAGGGAGTGGACAATGGTTTCATTTTTTTTTATTGGGGATGCCTTTAAAGGGTTAGTGGAAATTTGTTATCCTTTATTTGCACATGTCATTTCAAACTCTTAAAGGAATAGTTCATTTATAAATAAAAATGTACAACAATATTTAGGCCCAATCCCAATTCTTTTTTGTAACCATACCCCTTCTTTAAAGTCCTTCCCCTTCACACTCTGTTTTCAAGGGCCAAAGGAAGGGCTTCAAAATTTACCCCTGGGACAGCACTACAACACCTGCACAGGTCATCATTTGTCATCACGATCTCTGCATTATATGAGATTGACGATCACGACTGCTGTAGTTATTTCAGTTGTGTTATTTGTGGGAATTTATCTTCAGGAAATCACTGAAGGTATATATCATGTTAACATAAAGATATAATGTGACAATAAGATCATAACTGTACTGTACATTTACACTGTGGCCATACTCATCTACTGTATGTAAACACACAAACACAGCATTAACTCTATAGTCGACACTGTAAAAAGGTCATTCCCAGCCACTAGACTTTTCTGTAAAGGTATTCGTGTGTCATCGAGTGTCAGAATGTTGTGAGACTACTATACAGGAGTTATTATGGATTATAGATAGCAAAATTTAGCGGTTTTTATTTTAGCAATTTTTTAAAAAGCATAATGGTAAAACACGAACGCCGTTATGAATGTTTTAAAACATATGCTTGTTTGTTTTAAAAATTCTTAATAATGACAAAAAAAAACTAATTTGTGCATCGTGCTTACTTTCGGGTGCTGCTATGCTGCCATTGTAGCTGGTGTATTCTGAGAAAATATATAGCCCTTCCCCTTAGCCCTACACCTTCAAGCTATAGAGAATTGGTAAGCGGAAGGGCTAAGGAGGTAGAATTGGGATTGGGCCTTTCACTCAAAGAGTTCCAAGTTTCTTTACAAAAAAGAAGATATTTTTAAGAAAGCTTAAAAGCTGTAACCATTGACTTTCACAGAAGTAAAAACAAATACTATGGAAGTCAGTTTGCATTCTTCAAAATTATTTCTTTAGTGTTCAACAGACAGGTCACACAGGTTCAGAAAAAGTGAAGGTGAGTTGAAAATCATTCGTTAACATATTTTTGAGAGTATTTGTTTTCGCTATTATTAAATAAGCAAGCATTATCAGAAAGGTGAAAGGGGTGGTTCCCATTTTTTTCCCAAAAGTGGAACTTTTTGCAGTTATATGCCTCATTTTCTACACTGTTAAAAAAAATCAATAAATTTACAGCTTTTTTACCGGCAGCTGGGGTGCCCGAAAATAAAACGTAAAATAACACAGTTAGAGCAGCATGCTCAGTTTCAACTGACAAAACATTGCTGCAGCTCAGATTTGTTTTATTTATAGAGAAAATTAAAAGCAGTGCAGTGTTTGGGTGTTCTGTCTTTGTCTACTGATATGTGTATATTCCATACAAAGTATGAAGCTGATCAGTCAGTTCTTGTCACTTGACTCACGTTGCGCTTGTGGCATTCTGAAAAGTTGAAATTAGGGCTGCACGATATTGCAAAAATTATACATTGTGATATTTTTTTCTCAGCGACTTATGATGCGATATAATTTCACCAAATGACTAAAATAGCTCAATTTGCAAAGTCATTACTTGGGATGATTTTGTAGGGGAGTGAAATATTTGTAATTGTTTATAATTTGAGCACATCAATCCACTTGTGCGTCCTATTGCGCTCCTATTATGCATTCGCAAGTCTCCATTGGAAATGAAAAGCCTGGTTTATACTTCTATGTCAAGTGATCGTGTGACCCACGGAGCAAGCAGTATGCGTTGCCGTGCATTTATAATTCTGCGAGCTGTTTGTGTTGCTCTGCAATAACACTACCGAAACGCTGGAAGTAGGTTTTTATGTTCCTCTGTGTTGAGTTTCTTCGCTGGTGTTTTCTGAATGATACCTTAATGTACAAGTGGCTCAAACTTGCTCATTTTGAGGTGGGAACTGGCAGACAGGCAACAACTTTAATCATAAGGTAAACACAAAACAGCAGTTTCCATCTGGAGCTCCTTTATGGGACTCGCCACTTGTAAATACTTGCTCCATGGGGCTTGCGCGGCTCTCACTCGCACCCAAACTCATCAGCGCTATCAAGCCGACCAAACACAGAGCTTGCACTACACGTTGTTGCAATGTGTAGTAACATTTTTTGAGAGGTGCGCGTCAGCGTCGGCCACGGCGAAGGCTATGCGACTACGGAAGATAACATAAAAAATATATAAAATGTCCATTAAATTAACCCTACTGTTATTTAAAACAAATCTAATGCCAGCTACTTTACAATGAATATGACACTGACTGAATAATGTTTCAAGTATCCCTGTTTTTTTCACTCATACGAGTGAAATTAATGTCGGCACAATAGCCTAGTGGTTAGTGCGCTGACATATGGTACAGTAGCACTTCAGAGCGTCCCGAGTTCAAATCCCGGCTTGAAGACATTTCCCATCCCTACCCCCTGTCTCTCCCTCACTTTGCTTCATGTCTGAAATACTATCCTATCCAATCTTTAAAAAAAAAAGCATGTAATAAGCACTTGCGCATCATCTAAAAATCCTGCTAATTAACCAGTAGAAATATTCCTTTTAATAGATATTGTATTTAAAAATAATTAACAAGAGGCGGCCGGTTAGATGTCATTTAGCTACAGACGTTAAGCTAAACCTGCAAAGGGAATATGTGAAAAGTAAATAAATGAATAGGTAAATTTATAAATAATCACTTAACCTTAAATCAAATCAGCCCAGTGCAAAAGCCAAAGACTCCCAAGCCTTTCATTGCTCTATTTTGGTCTGTATACAAGTTCATAACAAATGCAGTATATCCAGTGTCAAAGCAGCACTTAAAATCAACAATGAAGCTCTGTCATATCCTAACCACAGCTCAGACACTAAAGGTATCAGATGTCTGCCAATAGCTGCTTTTGCACTGATAGCAGGGTGCTCACTTCCTAAGCTGACCCAAGGGTGCTGGAAATAGTCATGACACATGAGGCCATTCAGAGAAAAGAGCAACCAGCTGTTCATGTACATATTCTATCAACTGTAATCCATATACAAAACACTCTCACAGGAATAAGAACAGCAACAAAATGCGCACAGACACACCAAAATCAAGAGAATGATTTATAGACAGAAAAAGAAATATTCTAGCATGTCCATTCATGTTTACCAGCTTGAATGAGTTGGAAAGCTTGGGTGTTATCCTGTTAAATGTCATGCAACCACACTGTGAGATAAATGCCCAAATTAAGACCTGTAGGGACTTAGGAAAAGCCATCAAAAAGGTCTTGTTCTACTAACATACCTACTAATTTGCCATTAATGACCCAATGAAATAGATTGACGACAGCAGATTTTGTGCTGCCATATCTACCTTTAATACAAGAATAAGAGGTAAGGCATATTGACAGCCATATCCTTTTTTTCAATTAACCATGATTTTGGTTTTACAAACCCTTTCGTGTTTTTAGGCCATTTCCACTGAGTGGTACGGTACACTTTTATGGCCGTTTCCACTGTCAAAAGGTACCAAAAAGTAAACCATACCGTACCACTTTTTGGGTACCCTTTTAATGGCCTGTTTCCACTGAGTGGTACAGTACCACTTTTTCGGCACCCTTTCGAAAGGGTATCAAACATGAGAAAGGGTACCAAAAGGTGGAGCTAGACGTGCAGCTGAACGCTATTGGTTTACAGAGATACGTCATTCGCTCACGCAACAAGCCAGAATCAAATCAAAGAAGCCGCCATGTTTTCATACACAGCCGAGAGATTACAGCGCAATGATATATACATATAATATCCAGCCCTGGTGGATGAGGGCTCAAACGAAACTTGTCGTTGTCTTGATGAGCAGCCACAAAGCCAAAAAGAAAAGCAGATTTTACCCTGTGCCCCGTAGTTTTTTTTACAAGCCAGTCTGAATGGCAAGAAGTTTTGCTTTCTTGTTTGCGCTCACCGCGCATCTATATTTGAAATAACAAACTTCTTGAGCTTATGATAATAATGTGCCCTTAATTATTGTCGTGCTTTTGAAACCTGATCCTGTCAGAAACTGACAAACATGAGAGTGATGCGTGAAAAAACAACAAAGAAGAAGCCGAAAAAAAAGGAGCACATTATTTTTTTCAGCAAACGTAAACAAACTGCCATGTTTAACTATTATCACCTTTTGGACTATTATTAACTCAGAATGATGGAATTACTTTCTAAAAAGAGGCTACACGTGCTACTGAAAATTAAAGGCACATTTAATCATGAGAGGTCTGACTATGGGCTCTATTTCGTGTTGTCTTGAATCTAAATAAGGACTAAATGTATGCTGTGTGTAGTTTTTCTGTAAGTGGTAACATATCTGAGACTGTAAGGGTCTGTATGCGTTTATATATGTTGCATTTATTTTATATAACTGCAGACGTTAGGCATATAATAGACAGTAGGCTATTTTGCACTGTCATTGATCTGCAGTTATAATCAACTCATGTTCATAGAAAAGTTAGTAATAAACAATTATACAGAAGTATTTGTGTATAAAGCATCTGTTTTGTGAAAAGTGCTTCTCATATGATATGTGAGCGACCCGTACAGCTTTACTTTAGACATTTTCTTGAGCGAAAATGACGTTGACTGCAACTTTCTGTCGTACACCACGCCCACCAAAAGAGTACCATTGGTACCCTTTAAGCAGTGGAAATGCAAGCCTGATGAAGGTGATCTGTACCAACCCTTACCGTACTATACTGTACCAGTCAGTGGAAACGAGCCATAAAAGGGTACCTAGGACAACAAAAGGCGGAGCTAGACGTGCAGCTGAACGCTATTGGGTTACAGAGAAACGTCACTAGCTTGTGCACAAGCTAGGAGAATGAAAAAAAGGAAGCGCCATTTTTAAATACACAGTCGAGATATTACACTGTAAAAATATATAAATATAATAACGAGCCGTGGTTGGCCCAAGCATAAACAAACCTTGTCGTCGTCTTGATGAACAGCCACAAAGCCAAGAAGAAGAGCAAAATCTACCCTGTGCACCCTTTACAAGGCAGTCTAAAATACGAGCGGTTTCACTTTCTACAGAGAGCTTACGTTCTTATCAATATTTGAAAAAACAAACTTCTGGAGGTTATAAAAATGTGTGCGTGATTATTGAAGTGCTTCTGACATACAATCATTTCGGAAATGGACAAACACAAGAGCGAAGCGCAAAAAAACAAAAGAGAAGCTGGAAAAAATTTAATTAATTATTTTTTTATTTAATATAATTGCAGACGTTACAGAAGGCTATTTCACACTATCATTGATCTGCAGTTATAATGAAATTATGCTTATAGAAAAGTTAGTAATGAACATTTATACGCAAGTATTTATGTGTATAAAGCATCTGTTTTGTAAAAAGTGATCGTGTGTAAAGACCCGTACAGCTTTACTTTGAGCAAGATTTCCTCGAGCGAGAATGACGTCAAAGGAAACATTCTGTCGTACACCACGCCCACCATTGGTATCCTTTTGGCAGTGGAATTGCAAGCCTGATAAAGGTGACCCATACAGACCCGTACAGTATTGTACCAGTCAGTGGAAAGGGGCCATTAGGTGCAAAGATGCATTCTGCGTGATTATCCCCTAAATCTGCACATGGTGAATATCTTGCAGTGAAAACAGGTCTCGCAGCAACAATTTTATGCACTTGCACAAATACTCGCATAAGTTACACTTCAGGCCCATATACTACAAAACCGTCAAAATTTCAAGCCCTGCATTTATTTCAAACTCTTAACTGAATTTATGAAATAAGCTTGTAATAAAAACATGTTAATTAATGTGGTCATTTCACATGTTTTCAGATGTAGCAGCATTTACTACACAGAGCCGCAGTTCACTGAGAAGCTATGCAAATAGCTGTCATTATCAATGATTATCCCAAATTACCACATGATTATTTTATCTGCGATTATGAATGTGATATTGCTCATCTTGTCAGTGAACTAAGACTTTGTGTAGTAAATGCTGCTACATCTGAAAGTGCGTGTTGAAGAATTACAATGGATCACAGATCCAGCTTTAATGACGAAATAGGTCTGAAAATTGTCTTTGGGAGAAAAAAAACCCTGAAAACCAAAATTGTCACCTACATCAAGATTCTTTATCCTCTTGAATGCCGGACTCAAATACTGTCTCTTGCAAAAGACTCCCATTTTGAACATCTAAAAGGCATCTACAGGTTCTTGTATAAAGACTAGATTTACACTGTAGAGAAGGAGACAGATTTATTCATCTTAAAAAAGTATTAGGTTATTCATTTAACAGTTTGTTTACTGAACATTTGAAAACCCCCAACCTATAAACACACATGTGTGCCAAGCACTGTAACATACAATACAGTATATTATATTTATGGTACTTTACCTTACCTTGGAGTAGGCATGGGCCTGGTATGAGATTCTGACAGTATGATAACCTTGGATAAAAATATCAAGACTGCACTAAAATGTGTTCTTTTTAAATGTCTGGGTAAAAAATAAACAAGTAACCATGTCAGGCTAAATAATTTAAATGAACAAACTCCCGGGTAGATATGGTTCGATTACCGTTTTCAAGGTATACCACGGTTTGGAAAATTCCCAATTCCCAAATTGGAAAAAAAGGTTTAAAAAAAAAAAACCACAATTTTCTGCTACTGTTCCTATGGTGTATGAAGGATTTTTTTTGTAATTAGTACATTTAGTTTTCAAGGACAACAGTATCTCCAGCATGAAAGATTTCCAAAATGCCATTTTAAATTGTAAAGAAACCTGTATTTTTTTAAATAAATGATAAGAGCCGAAGTCAATGATTTTTTCTATTATTTAGCCTGACATGTTTACTACTCCAAAATACTATAAATGTTTCTCAAAATAAAATATATTGTGTTCAAAGGGAGGAAAAGTTGTTGATTTAGAACGCAATTAGTTGCTCATATTTTAAAGAAGTAAATCACAAAACCGTGAAACAGTAATATTTTTATCCAAGGTTATCATACCATCAGAATCTTATACCAGCCATGCCTACCTTGGAGTTATTTTAATAAGAGCTCTGTTTTATTTCTGCTTTTTTACACCCTAAAGGAGTAAAAAGCCTTTTCCTTTTAAAACATCTGCGTGTCTGCTGGTCATAGAGGTGATATTTTGACATATTAGCCTAAAATTATATTCAAACATCCCAGTGAGAGTGTGCCTACAGCAACATTTAGAGCACTGGATATAGCCTGCGACTACAACTGACCTGTCTTTGAACATTACCGTAACAGTCTGCATGCCAACTACAGGCACAGACCTACATCTCATCCCAGTGTCACTCAAATTAGTTTTTATGACTACAAGATTTAAGGGCCCTGTGATTTATGTGACGCGGAAAACATGGATGAAGTTACTGAACCCAGACATGAAGTCAAAATTAAATGTATAACTCAGAATGTCGTAGAATTTGCTAAATTTGTAATAACTCAAAAGCAGGGCTATATATCTAGTTAAGTCATAATATGGGCTATTGTTTGTAAACACACAAGACAACTTAAACACAAGGGCTGAGTCCAAAATCGCCTACTACTCAGTATTCACCTTATTCTCCACGTACGAGCGGGCGCAGCCATTTGAATAATTTTGGCTGGATACTTCCGGTCTCATTTACTTCCATTCATTTTTAGAGGTTAAAAACAGCCCATTATGCTCCATGATGTTGCAAACTGATGTTTTTTTATTAAATTATTCTATTTTGTCTGTATAATCATGCAAACACTTGTTTGTAGACCGAGTAGTTTAACCGTTTTCAGCCGTTTATTATTCCTAGTCATTTCTCCCATAGGCAACTGAATCGGAAGTTCTAATACAATCGCAAAAACGAGCGTACTTCTGCATTAAAGAATAAGGTCAATATACTGCATTTGAATTTTAATTTACTACTCGACCGTCAGAAAAGTACGTTCTATACAGTATGAATGTGAGTAGTATGAATGGTACTACATCCACCATTTTGCCATGATCATGTGACCTACCCACGTCAGTTGCATCGCTTCACTCCCATTCATTAATTCTCTCACGATGCATCATGGAATAGCGTAGCGTCCATCGAACGCACACTTCAGAATCTCGCTGGTAGTAGGTCATCCTGAGTACTTCTCACAAACTGTTTTCGAATTATATGAATTTGGACATACTACTCGGGAGGCATGGGTCGAGAACAGTTTTCAAGGTATACCACGGTTTGAAAAAGTTTTAAAGCCGAAACAAAATTTTTGCTATACCGTTCCTATGGTATATGTATGTTTTTTTTTTCTTTACATTTTGTTTTAAGTTTTTTAGGACAACAGCATCTTCAGCAGAAAAGATATCCTAGATGCCATTTTAAATTGCAATGAAATCAGTGTTTCATTTGAATTATTTAGACTGAAATGTTTACCATTCTAAAATATTTTAAATGTTTCTCAAAATAAAATATTATGTGTTCAAAGGAGGAAAAAAGTTGTTGTTTTTTTACCCAGACATTTAAAAAGAATATATTTTAGAGCAGTAATCACAATATCCATGATATCCAAGGTTATCATACTATCAGAATCTTACACTGGCCCATGCCTACTACTCGGCTTGCATACCATTTTAGCGTACTATATAGTATGGAAGTATGCTATTTCGGATGCAGCCCAGATCTTTAGAACAAGCCATCAAAATATTAATCAGATTTATTTTTAGCCAAAACTTTTATAGGGTTTTGAAAAGATACTTTTAAACATAGGTTTCACTAACTATTATACTATTTATCTATTAATAATATATATATTAACATAAAATAATTAAACCCAAAAAATAAGGCACTCAGGAAAAAATATGTATGAAATTAGAGAAAAAAATTATAATAAAACAGATTTCATAAGGCCCAAAATTGCAACAATGTCAAAAAAAACTGACAGTCCTGTACACCATTCTGACAGGTCCAAAGTATTCACCCATTACCCCAGTGTGTGTGAGAAGGCTGGCCAATCCGGGACTGGTGCCAGTTGCCAAGGAGTGACATTCAGACAACAACAAGCAGCCATGTATTTCCATGTGACAAAAAGAGAGAAAACAAACCCTCTCCAGTTCTTTACGCACACTATAAAGCACATACTGGCAGCGCACAAATGTCTTTGATGTCGGGAAGGGCATGTACAGGGTGTTTCTGTTCTTCCTCCAGTTTCCTTAAGTAAACAACAGCTCAGGGTGAGGCTCCACCAAATTTATAGGATGGCGCAATTAGACTTCCTCCAAAAAAAAAAACAAAAAAACAAAAAACAAACGAGCACATTTTAGCCATTTCATTTTGAGCTCTTATAACAACAACCAAACTCTTAACACCACTTAACCTGGTCATAAATTGAGCCACGGCACTTCATTTAAAAAAAACATTTATCTTCATAATGGTTTAAGAGAGTCAGTGACTTCACTTGAGAATCAGAGTTCGCCTTAATGCCTCACATTCTTGTTTAGAAATGTCGCTATTTAATAAACAATGAGAAACTAGTGCTGTCGCCACTTCTCTCCCACTTATGTCATGCTTTTTTTGTTTAAAATTCCCCTTCGGTGGGAATTCACGACCACAATGCTGTGCTACAAACAGTGCCATATAACCTGTTCCGACATCTTCGCTACACCGTCATGTCCCTTTACGAAGAATTAGGCATTGTGTTTAAAGAGCACCTCCCTGCAGTTCCTCAGACATATCAATGACTTATTGTTCTTTAAGGGCTGCAATGGGCATAGTAAATGGGCAGCTTGCCTTCCTTTGAGAATGCCAACCGAAGAGGCAAATGTTGTCGGGGATACACACAAGGCTGTGTTGTGAGAGCTGGCATTCAAAGCTCGAAGGGATCGTATGGAAAATATTGTGAGTAAAGCAACAGGGAACATGAAATATGGGTAAATCACTTCCTGTACTGTGGAAAAGTCAGCCTCGTTCCTTTAATTAAAGATATAAGTAAAGATCAATGTACTTTTTTCACAGAAATACCATAGAACTGAAATATCAAATCTTTAAGAAGGCACAGTATGTAATAGCACACTCATTAAAAACTACTAGAGGTATTTTCTACAAAGTATTTGGTTGATGTGTGTGGCTGTCAATGTTTCACAATGTAGAACAAATGTTTTAACAATAATGAGATTCAGAAAAAACTGAAATTTTAACAGTAAAGTAAATCAATCGATGAAGTGTACAGTTGTACCTATAAAGTACAAAGTGTACCTTCCGAATAGGTGCTGTCCCACTGATTGTTTTTTTTATACAGCATAAATTGTGCGAGAAATCATCTCACAGTGTGATGGAACACATAGAATGCAGTTATATGTAAGATATTGGTGCAATATTGTGATGGTCTCTAATTTGTATCAAATAAGATGGTTAAGTAATATCATACCAGAGCTTTTGTCAAAAATAGCACATAAACATATGTGTATGTATTTACACCGTCAAGCCTGGAATTATTCATACCCCTGGCAAATCCTGACTGAGACTTTTTGTTCACAGACAAATAGAATTTTTTTGCACAATGATGCCTTTTGTACATTGTCTTATTATCTTTTGAGAGAAGCCTGTGCTGTGTCATTTACTGTCAAAAATAAACTTGCTGGTAGAACAAACATAACTAAGTATGAATAATTTTAGACTTGACAGTGTACAGAGAAAGTTTGTATATGCTGTGTTTTATTAAAAGTTTTCTTTGAAGAATGCTTGTAACTGAAAGCACAAATATTTGAGGCTGCAATAAATGGTGTAAATATATCTAAATACCATATAGATGTAAAATACATTGATTTATTGATTGAATTATTGATTGGTTGGTTGATTGGTTATAGGGCTGCACAATATTTTTAAAATCAGATTCTGCAATATTTTATTTTTCTGCATTAAATATTGCAATATAATTGCAGTTTCACAAGATAATTCGAATATATCTATTTGACAGTTTTCTGGAGAGTCTAACAGGATTCTGGTACAAAAGATGAATAATCACAATGCAATAAAATGCTTTTTTTACTTTGTCTCATTTCTGGTGGAAAAAATATCACATATTTAGATCAAGTAGAAATATTGTTTTGTTTTCACCTTCAGAATAAATTAAGCAAAATTTAGAGTTTTGAGTTGTTTATATTAAGCTAAAATATCTAGTAATATCAAGTAAAATAATATTGTTTTGCATTGAAATGTACATATTTGAACTCGAAACAAGACAAATTGTAAAGAAACAAATTTGTCCCCATCTAAATAATTAAATACAATTAATCTTTGTTACACCTCAATACATCACACCACTAGCTCCTGGTCAACTATAATACAGACTCAACCTTGCAATGTGACTATTGCAGATGTGCAATGATATTACCAGGTGCAGATGTTATCAATGCTGAAATGATATACTGGATAGCCCTAGCTGGTTGGTTGATTGAAAAAAGTTTGTTGCCTAAAAGTTTGTCATAAATGCTTTGATGAATCTTCATTTTTAAAGTTAACTTAAGGATTTTATTATTATGCATAGTTTCTCAGTCAAATATAATAATTAATTTGTGATTCATTTGCAATTTATGTGATTAGTCAAAAATGTATTCATTGACATATCACCAAAATAAGTTGCAATTTAGCATTGTTACTTGTCTACATAATGAAAAAATAATATAATAAAATAATAATGTGAATTTAAATGATCAAATCACAACATTTATAAAAGTTTAGGTAATTACCTAATCTGGGAACATAATTTCTGCTTTTATTATTATTATTTTTTATAACTTTTTGACATTCCATGACATTCCGCATCGTTTATCCAAGTAAATTTTTAGGACTGGATTCCTACATTTTCATTTTCTGTATCCCGAAAATCACAGGGCTCTGCAAACTGTTACTTACTTTACTTTGGTTAAAGTAATAGATAAAAGTTTAATAGGAAGAAATATATAAAATATAATAATAAAATCAAAGGAGCAAATTTGCTTGACAATTTTTTTAGCAAGTTCGACACCTCAGCAAACATTTATCTGATGAGTGCCCGGCTGTTGCTCACTGATTCTATCACTGTATATACACAACACGTGGTGCTTCACATGATGCTCTAGAATGAAATACTGGCTTTGAAGTCTTCTTTTCATATGCGTAAATAAAGCAGCATTCACGTTAAAGTTGATCATAATATCCAATTGTCCATTCGTAGGCTCTAAATGTTTATTCTTCATAATTCTGTCCGTCCAAATCTGTGGAGAAATGTGTGACCTTTACAGAAGGTGAAGCTGCTTTTTATAGGTCCACAAAGAGATTATAAACCTGATATACCATGAAATGATATCATGCACTGTGAGGAAGGTAAAGGACTTCCAGTAAATTTGAATCCAATTTGGATATATCATTTTAAAAGCCTGCTGTGTGGATTCATCTTTCACTATTTGTTCCATTTAAGAGCAGACTGTACATCAATTGCTAACTCTATAACCATAAGATTAGTATCACATAGTAGGAGATTAAAAAATTATTATAGTAAGGAGTTGTTACATCGATTTCACAAACTGGCAACTATATTATTTCTCCACTATATGGTCTTGAGATTTGATTGGCTTATCAGTGTTAAAGAAATACAAATAAAGATTTCCTTTACTTGTACACAAGTAGTTCTAAATCTTTAGAAATGTTGTTCTTCTGTTGAACATAAATAGGCTTAAGACTGTATCACATTTTATGTTGCAATTAAATGCTGAAGCTTTTGGGACTGTATAAGGTAGGTTTGGGTGGCTTTTTAGATTAATTACAATTTGTGTTTTAAGACCATTTATATTTTTCTTAAATAGAGGAATTTTTGATATTAGATACACTGCCATTGCACCAATGACAAAAAAATTAACAAGCTACCTGTCAGATATCTGTATACCTGTTAGATGACAGGGCGCTATGACTGCGGGCAATGCAAAGGGCTTTAGGACAGGGAATGAAAAGAACACTGGTTTGTAAACCACCTAAATTTACAAATAATGGCACCAGTGATAACTAGGCATGGGACGATAACCGTTTTCAAGGTATACCGCAGCTTGGAAAAGGTTTTAAAACCGCCAAATTTTTCTGTAATACCCTTCCTAAGGTATATGTAAGATTTTTTATTTACATTTTTTTTTGTTTTTTAGGACAACAGTATCTCCAGCAGAAAAAATATCCAAATCCGTTTTAAATTGTAAAGATATCTGTGTTTTTGATGAAGACAGCAGGTCAATGATTCATTTGAATTATTTAGCCTGATATGTTTACTGCTCCAAAATACTTAAAATCTTAAAAAAAAAAAAATCCAAAAAAAATTTTCAAAGGGGAAAAATTTTTACCCAGACATTTAAAAATAACTTATTTTAGAGCAATAATCACAATACCGTGATACCGTGAACTCGTGATATTTTATTCAAGGTTATCATACCGTCAGAATCTTATACCGGCCCATGCCCAGTGATAACGATCATGTAGTGAATGTCCATCCACAAGGTTTTTTGGAGAGGGTGCATGAAAGACTTCAGAGTGGCAATGCTAAAAATGTCTCGATGCATTGCATTCACTTTCTGTGGATTCAGCACATGAAGGGCATTTTTCTCTTGTCAGAGTGCAAGCACGTGTGCTCAGGTCGTTGCCATGGACACAAACAGAAGCTAAAACTTGAATAAAGAATGGTAAAAGCCAGGCTTTTCTTCTTTCCTTTCTTTCCATCTTGAGAAAGAGATGCATATTAATTTTCCATTTAGTTATTGATGCCTGCTTTACAGCTTTCAGATTTGAAGTAGGGCTGAACAATAAAATTGACATTTATTTAAAAAAATAATAATAATAAAAAAATGCATTTGAGATTTAGCGAAAGTTGCAATTGTCTTGCATATCATTTAGGGCTGCACAATATGTCGTTTCAGCATCGATATCGCAATGTGTTCATCTGCAATAGTCACATTGCTAGATATGCAATGTTGACCCTGAATTATAGTTGACCAGGAACTACAGAATTGTAATTACTACATTTATATGAAATTTATATGATGCAAAAAAAAATCTTACTCTAATTTCTTACTTAGAATCTTGCTTCTAGTCCAAATAGCTACAATTCAAAGTGAAAACATTTTTTCTAACCCCTCTGGCAGATAATTGTACTTGTTTTAAGGAAGAAAAAAAACTCTTAAATTTGACTTTTTTTTTCTAACATTGATAACAAAACAATATTTTTACATGATCTAAAAATGTTGGAATATTTGTACAACAAACGAGACAAAGGGAGATAAGAAAAGCATTTTTTATTCAATTTCTGTACCTGAATACTGTTAGGCTCCCCAAAAATATCAAATAATGCTATTCAAACTATCTTGGAAAACTATTCATTTCGCAATATTTATTACAGAAAAATAAAATATCGCAATATCAGTTTTTTCCAATATGATGCAGCCCTAATGACATTTGAGAAAATTACAGTAAAATCTTCTCCGAAGGCCAGAGGACACACTCGCGAGTCCCACAGAACAACCAAAAATGTCCCAAAGAAACCCAGAGAATACCACTCTATTACATATAGAGTTTGCAGAATAAACAGAACATTAAACTGTTTTCATTTAATTCAATGCAATTAATAAACATGACCGCAACAACATACGGTTTATCTGAGTTTATCTTCTTATAATTTTCCTGATAATAAAGTATGTAATGATGCAACACCTTTGTCACTGCTTTAGAGAGCTATTATGAAATATGTTGCATGCTTTATTCTGTGTAACACATCACTTTACAAAAAAACTTGACTGAAGCTCTGAAGTGAGTTTTGAGTAAAAACGTGATTATATGTGGTATTTAACATTAGCAATATTTACTATAAGGCCGTAGTTCACTGAGAAGCTACAGAAATAGTTGTCAGCATCGCAGAATAATTATTTGCAGTTGAACTAACAGATGATATCACATTCTATTGTGCATGAGTAAGAATTAACGTGTTGCTCAGTGAAGTGATTGGTGGTCTTTGAAAGGCGATTTGTTTTTAATTAATTTTATTATCTTGATTACATGACATAATAACACATCCATATATCAGCATGGTACGACATATTTTTAGGTCCCCTCGAAACATTTCCGTTGTGTTAAGTGCATATTTGCAAGTGTTGTGACCAATTTGCAGCAAGTTTCTTCAGTTGTTTGTGTTGTGACCAATTTGCAACACGTGTGCTGTCAAACTGATGAAGATCGTTTCTTACTTTGCTGGTGGTTTTTGTAATTGCATGTGCTTTCTTAAACTGCAGCGCGTTAAGCTTTCTCGGCCACTGTAATTCTGTCCTATTTCTAGGTGAAACAAAATTTTGAATAGAAGATGGGGTTTTATTGTAGCATTCCCCCTCACCATTTTTGCTCACAGTGAACTAACAACTGGTTAACGCAAACAGGCATCAGATATAAGAACACCAATTCAGAGTCAAATAAATGTCCAGATTTTATTTAAGACAACCAAGACAAAGGCTTGTTTTTCTGTAGATTAACTAATTAATTGTTCATCACAACATCAGCAATGTGTGCTAACTCAGTAAATAATGTCAATACTGATTTCATGTGGACTTTAAAACCACTTTGGGAGAAATTTTGGGGGGATAATCTAAAATTAAGAATGCTGAAAGGAAAACTGTCTGTCATAAATTGAGGTAAAGTTGGTTTTATATTCGCACATTCAGACTTTCCCCTTAATAATATAACTTCATAGAAGTATTATTTGCAAACTCTAAATAGTGAAATCATATTAGCAGCCAATGACTATCAAAGCACAACATTGTTCACAGTGAAATAAAGTGTAATGTTGTTCTAAGTCATACTTGCATTCTAATTCCGATCGAATATTCAAAGTAACATAGTAAACAATATAGAGACTTCTAACTGAACGAATGTGCGAATATAAAACCAACTTTACCTCTATGTCCTATAACACTACTTTGAAGATCAGCAACTCATTTATCACAGGGACAACAATTTATAAAGGAAAGAAATTCACCTAAATCTATCAAATAAAGACATTAAAAACATTTCTAACTTACTTAAAAGTCTCCTCTACCTTTACTACTTCATTATACTTGTAATTGACTACTATAGGCTAAAAGCCCAACATCACCGTTAGCCTGTAGTAGCACAGCTGTGATTACACATGTGGCACGAGGCCCTTTAACTCGTGTTATACTATTGCTTAACTATAAACCTGATATATGTGCTACATTTTGTTGTGGACCCCCCAAAATGAGTTTATAGTAAACATAACTGCAAAATGTTCCGACACAATCACGTGTATATCGTCCCTTAACTCAATGCAGTCTGTCTCAACTGGCTCTTACCAGACTACACGACCTTTTCCAAACACATAAATGCAAAAATTTCAAAACAAATAAGCAAATGCGCTGTGGACTAGCCAAAATGAAAACCATGTTTAACAGAAAGCGGTTAATACAATTAAATACCTCGCAGAAATCTGACTGTGAGAGAAGAAAAAAAAATCACGTAATCCCTACCTTCATATACAATCACCTCAGACACATTATATCTCACGTCTCAAATGTAGCAGCACGCGCAAGTAACAAAGTAATAAGCGGCCCTTTCTAATTCCAGAGCGCGTGCTTCCCAAAATATTCAGTCGCGTGCATCTAATAACCCATTGACGAATTATCGACGGCATGACAGCGCTCAGTGGCAGTTTTTACTCACCGAGATGAGAATCACGTCCTCCGGGGAGGCTTTGCGTGCTTCAGGGGATCCGAATATGAGCCCTCGCGTTATTCAGGAGAAATTCAGCGCGGAGATTCCTAAACGACCCCTTCGGTTCTGGCGACCATGTTTGTCCAGCCTGCCTGACTGACTGACTGACTGACTGTTGCTGGTGTTCATCCGGGCGTTTGAGGGATCAGGGGGCAGGAGCTTTCCGTGAACGGAGGGGAAAAACGGAAAAAAACGAGTGGAGACACAACCAGTCACGGCAGCATTATGTCTACCTTTTACTTTAAATACCAACCAAATGGGTTGTAGCAAATATGAATTTATTAGGCTTGTCATGGGCAGATTTGAAAACTTGTCCCGGCGGGTGCACGAGGTTGTTGTATTTCTGAGGAAAAGCTTATTGTAACGGTTGGATCACGTGATCGATTCTCGTCCATAATGGATCTCAGTTTGGATATAAATACGCTAAGCTTCGGTAGTTAATTGGGAATATTGGTAGACTTTATGTCTCAGGAAATGGGCACGTAGTTATTAGGATATGTGCTGTTACGTAAGAGCATTGCGCGTTCACAACACATGCGCGCCACACGAGACTATAGGGATGGGAGTCCGACTCTCTTTCAGCGAGTCGGTTCTTCTAATGATTCGTTATGAATAATATGAAAGTTCGTTGTTATCTCATATCATAAATTGAAATATTTGGAAAAGGAAGGCATGTTATTTGGATATAATTACGTTATATTTGTTTTAATTTGTTGAATTATATATTTTCGTGAATCAATCGTTCAGACCTGTTTTTGATTCAGATTCATTTATTCGACTCAATTAAAGGATGCTCACGAATCGGGCATATACGAGACACGTACAGAAGAGCGACACGCAAAGTTCACTGAGTTCATCTTAGACACATTGAGGTAATGTTTAGAATTGACTACATTATCTGTTTCCGAATTATGTCATATTGTTGTGTGCCTTACTGAAGACCATTTATTTTCTTAAGTGCTGCTGTAATATGGTACACTAAGACAATAAGTATTTCCTATTCGTATGATGGCCGTTAGCATAATTAAAGCTACATTATTACTAATGCAGTACGATATGAATTAGGCTGCATCCTATATTTTACATATATTGGATTAATTAAGGAGTATCTTCATTACCCTCATGTGGTGTATTGCTGGATTTAAAAAAGCCAAACCTCGTGAACATCACCCTCTGCTGGTTCAACATGCACGTTAATTAAACAACAAAAAATACATATAAATATTATGAAAATGAAATATAATATTAATAAAAATAATTAATAAAGCTGAAATTTATTGTTAAATGGTTAGTTCACTTAAAAATGAAACTACTTTAACCCTTTAGTGGTTCTAATCCTTTGTAAGTTTCTTTAGTCTGTTAAGCACAAGAAGACGAAAGCTGCAAACTGTAACTATTGACTTCCATAGTAGGATAAACAAAAATACATAAATCAATGGTTACAGGTTTTTAGCTTTCTTTAAAATATCTCCTTTTGTGTTTAACATATGAAAGAATGTCAAACATGATTGGACTAAGTTAAGGGAAAGTAATGATAGAATTTTAATTTTTAGATGAACTATCCCTTAATTTACTCCACATAAAGCCACCCAAGTGAATTTGTCAATAGTAGAACGTTACAAAATTACAGCTTTTTAGCTGATAATGTCCTTTGTGATTCATAGAAGTGAATGGCTTCCATCACTTGAGAGTCTCAAAGCATACAGGCACCACAAAATATACACCTTTGGTTATTGACAATACATTGAGGTCTTATGGGCAATAATCTTTAAATAATATTGTTTCTTGGACTGACCAATTTCATCAGGAGCCACAGGTACAGACTCAGTGTATCATCAGGAGCAACATGTATTACGTTTGCCTGTACAGTATATGTTCAAATATATATGGTGGCCAAGAGATCTCAAACATGCTGCATGTAAAAAAAACACATGCATATTGAAAAACACAAAAGAAATCAGAAGATATTTACATCAATTTAACAACACAAGTAAATTCTCAAAACACATGCAAATACAGAAACGCAATCCAAATATATTTTACTGGCTATATTTGTCACGAAATTGCATTATCGATGCTGTAAAACAAATCTTATGGAATTGAATCACATGGTTGTTTCTATAATGAATACAGCTGTGGAATTCAATGATAATATTTATATTCATTCATTCATTTACCTTCAGCTTAGTCCCTTATTCATCAGGGGTCGCCACAGCGGAATGAGCCGCCAATTTATCTGGCATATGTTTTATACAGCAGATGCTCTTCCAGCTGCAACCCAGTACTGGGAAACACCCTTACACACTCATTCACACACATACAGCCAATTTATTTTTATCAGTTCAGCTATACCACATGTCTCTGGATTGTGAGGGAAACCGGAGCACCTGGAGCAAACCCATACGAATATGAGGAGAGTATGCAATCTCCACACAGAAATGCCAACTGACCCGAACAACCTTTTACTCGAACCAACAACCTTTTTGCTGTAAGGCGGCAGTGCTAACCACTGAGCCGCTGTGTCGCAGATAATTATTTATATTATTAAATGACTCAATAATTGTGTTTTAACGTCCCCAACCCTAAAGCCAACCCTCACAGTAATGTAAAAACTGTGATTAGACCTATACCGACTATTATTCATATAATTAATTCAATTATTCATTAAACTGCCCTCCCTCACACGCCCCAAAAAATAATCCTTTCACTTGGTAAACTGAATTCCTGTAAGGAAACTAAAAATGTAAAAATTGGTGAACATCGCCCTCTACTGCTATCCTGACACGACTAAAAGTGCTCTTCGGTGCATGATAGTAACTTTAATCAAATAAAAAAGTATATATCACAGGGTACTTTCCCTTCTCAATTAAAGCATTAAAACACAAAACAAACCGGTTACTAAGGCTTCAGGAATGAGGCAGAAAACAGTCGACGGTCATTCAGTTCAAGCAATTCCTGAGTGGGCAGTGGCTGACTAAACCAAACAAAGCCCTTCTGTGACACTTAGTAAACTGCAGCGCTTTCCTTCAGTAAATACACGAGAGGGTTTCACTTTTTACTTAGATATTTTAGAATGTTTTGGGCAATAATTAGACAATGCAGTGCGGTAACACGTTTTGGGCAGTTTGACACTACCACGACATGATTTATTTTTGTGAACCACAAGATGGTGCTGGATCTTAAATACAGAGAGCGTCACAGAGTTCAACAAACTAATGTGCTTGCTGGGCTGAAGAGAGAGTGATTGGTACAATGAAATGAAGTGAGAATGTTGACCTGTCTTCACAAATAAATAATTGTGAACATTCATTACTACAACATCACGTTAGAAACGCTGACACAGCCATTGTTACCTTCTCATGAAAAAGATAAATGTGGACGCTAGTTAAGAAGTAGGCTAAAATGAAAAAGAGTTTCCACAAAAGGGTTTAACAAACATCCCACAAAAAATGCTATATGAGGGGTCATTTTGAATCCAATCAGCATTTAACATGGCCAATGTTGACTAGTTGGAGTAAAGTTGAACAATAACAATTCAAGTCATAGTTTAAATAGATACATTGATGAGCGTTCACTGTAAGAAATATTGTAAATAAAAATTATATGAAAAACGATTTAAAATTCCAAATGATATATAAAATGTGCACATGTGCATTGCAATGCTTAAATAAGTTTATTAAAGCAAAGTAACCAGGCAAATTTCCCAGAAAAATGAGTCCTAATAGTACCAGGTTAGTCAACCGTTCATGTTGTCAGAGAACTTGGGACCAAGGTGACTAAAGTCCTTTTTTGGGGAGGATTAACCAGCATGGATCTAGCTGGAATTTATTTAGCAAACATATTAGGCTACTAAATGAGCAACGTCATAAACACTTTTCAAAATGACTTAACTTTGAACTTTTTGACTTAAATAACTTTTCAAACTCTTCAATTCAAATTAAGACTGAAAGTACAGTAACAGTGAAGAGATTTAAGCATTGGGATATGATATTCTTTAGTCCAGCATGAGCCCACGTGGTAAATCAAATAAATTCATGACACTGTGGGATTTGGATGACAATAGGTGAGCTTACAACACAAACACATGCACACAGATCAGGAATGTGAATTATGCCTTGGTCAAAATGGGCAGAGTAGATTGTGATTGGCTGAGGGGTCTGTCAGCATCGGGTTTTGAAGCTTGTGGTCAGATTAGATGAGAGAATAAGAGAGCCGTGGTAGTGAAAAGAGGGGCTAAGATAGCAGGAAGAGCTCGCTTTAAAATCTTGAGAAAAACCGCCATGACTCTCACTGAGATTATCTTCGTCTTGACTGGGACTTGCGCCATCCTGGTTTTTGGAGGGAAAGTAGCTAGCCTCATTATGATGCTCATCACGAAGCTCTTCTGTCCTCTTCCTGAGACTTTTTTCACCTCTCTGGGGAAATGGGCAGGTGAGAGAGACACCAGCATTTTGATCTTATTACCTGTGTTTTTGACTTGGTGGTGTGTTTTTGTAAAAAAACAAGTTGACATATTTATTTTTCCTTGAAAAATCTTTCATTTAGATATTCTTAGAAAATTTCTAAAACAAATACAAATAAATGGCAACTAAATTAAATGTATTATTTTAAAACAAAATGAAACAATATAAATATATTGTTTGTTAATCAAATTAAATCTTTGAAGGCTGAAATATTGGTGTAATATTATTTTAAATTATATTATTCAATTATAACTTTATTTTAAAGGGACTAAGCCAAAGGAAAATGAATGAATGAATGAATGAATGAATGAATGAAAATTATTTTAATTACAAGCTTAAAAACACAAATAAAGTTAAGATAAGCAGGATAATGTTTTGGAAGTCAGGAATTATCTAGAGCTGTTGTAAAACTACAAATATTGACACACAATCAAAATAATTTTCAACAATTCAACTTACAAAGTGACTTGAACTAAAGAACATATAAACTAAAGTTGAATCTTGTGAAAACAAAAGAAGATATTTTGAAGAATGTTGGAAACACGTAACCATTAACGGGCAATGGTTACAGGTTTCCAGCGTTCTAAAAAAAACTGGTTTGGAATAAGTGGAGAGTGAGTAAATGATTAGAACTTAAATTTTTGGGTGAACTAACCCTTTTGTCATGCCTTATTAATCTCCCCAGCAAATCCTCTGTATATATGTAGAGGGACTAATTGAAAACAAGATTTTTAACATGAAAATGACAGAATAATCTCCTCCAAATTAGTCCCACCATTTATCCCAGGAACAGGCTGTACATCTCACTTTAAAACTGTCACTCACAAAGTGCTTTGCTTCCCTAAACAGCACATGTATTGTTGACAAAAGAGAGTTCCTCCTTATGGCTTTCTTGAAATTATACTGTGTATGCAAGTTCAGCCACAAAAAAACAACAATCCCAGACACTTTTTCCCAAGCTTCCCTTTCCACTCCGTTCCAGCACTGAGTGTGGCAGAGAACAAAAGGCAATTAGAACAGTATGTTCCAGGACGTTATTACTCTTTTCATTTCTTGACTTTGAATGGTTGTTCCTGCTCATTTGAAATCAAATTAACATTACTTTTCTCTCAATCTGCAGCCACTCTTTTACTTGAAGCTTGTGAAAAGTTCTTCCTGGTGTGTGTGTGTGTGTGTGTGTGTGTGTGTGTGTGTGTGTGTGTGTGTGTGTGTGTGTGTGTGTGTGTGTGTGTGTGTGTGTGTGTGTGTGTGTGTGTGTGTGTGTGTGTGTGTGTGTGTGTGTGTGTGTGTGTGTGTGTGTGTGTGTGTGTGTGTTTTGTATTACAATGTCTCTTTCCAGGGGGTTTTCTAGCATGTTAGACATAGTACATCTGCTATTCCCTTCACTTTGAATAAATAATCATGCAGAAGGTTTTGCAAGATGCTCCACACATGCTAGAATCATTACGTCCTCAAGCACAGCTGCCTTTGGCATGTATGAGTGTGGGATTGTGGTAGACGAATCCTAAAAAAAAACAATAGAGTTGCAAAATGAGAATAAATAAATACACATCAAATTGAACGTTTCATGCACACTGCAAAACTTAAATGGTTACCTCAATTGCATTACCTACATGCGCTAATTTATTTACAGTAATTGTTCATTTTTGTCTGCAATAGTTATTAAAAATTGTTATGTTTGCTCTGGTCAATTAAATAATATTGAAAAAGCCTTTAATTTAAAGTTGTATTGACCACACTATTGTGAATGTGTGTGTGTGTGTGTGTGTGTGTTCGCCTCATCTTTTACTTTGCAATTAAACTTTTTAATTTAATAAAATAAACTCTAAACTTAGGCAGGTCAGCCGAAGATAATCATTCAAAGTTTCTGACACAAAATATTTAGCTTATCTTGAGATCTCATTGAGATTGTAAAAGCGGGGCACTACTTGTACTTGTACACAAGAACATTGGCGCAAAGAAAGAGCGAAAGCATGGGAAACAAGACAAAAAGACACAAGAAAACCATTTTCCCACACTGGAGACAACCAGACATTAGTTTCAAACCTTTCTAGCCTGCAAAAGCAATGAAGGCAGTAATTACATCATTTCCTCCGTTACACACTGCATTTTCTCCTACTCCCTTGTTTCACTTATGTGCACTTCTCGGGTGGACTATATCAAACTTATGTTGGTGGTGAGGAGATAGTCGGTGATGATGACTTTTCACACATATGCAGAACTCATGCTCTCGGTTTGTTTACTGAATTGGTGGGTACATACAGTTTGTTAAAGTACTGTATGTGCTGTTAAATCAAACAAACACTGACTGCCAATCCTATGTAGTAAGATTCTCATAGATAGTAATAAGAGACAAGTAGGCTATCATGTAGACGTCTGCATATGCTTGATTTGAGTATTTATTTTATGTAATAAAGGGGTAAATTGTATATAAGTAGTAGCTAAAATAGTAATTAGTTAAAAAAAAACTTAAATTGGATTTTTATCAGAATATGTGGGGCTTATGAGGTGTTCAAGTTCTCCTGGGATGTACTTATGAGCTGACAAGTCACAATATCAGCTGTGTACTGGTCACTTTCATTGGCACAATATGGCGTTGTACCTGCTTTTGATAAATTACAAGAAAATACAGCAGGGTTAGTTAACTCTGCTAATAGAAAATGAAGAGCAAAGGATTCAGTGTTGTGTTGTCACTGAAAACCTACAAGAGTTCAATTTAAATACATGAATTGTGCCCTCTGATCTATATTGTTTGTAATAACATGTATAATGCTCTATTAAAGATCAGTGACTCATCCATGATTATTGTTATTATTACTTATTCTCACTGACAATCCCCCACCAACACTGTAAAACCCAACAGTCAACTTTATCAAATGAATAAGTTTATACAATGAGTGTAGTAACAAAACATTTACTGAAAGTTAATTCTACTCATTTGAAAACTCAGTGTTGAAGGTAATGCGTTAATTAAATGAGTTCTCTTCATTTATTGGATTTTATTGTGCTCAAATTGCTTTGTTTACTCAAATGGATTAAGTCCACAGTACTCGATTAGAATTAGTTTTTGAACTTAAATGGTTTGTTGCAATCGGTTTTCTCAAAGAATGTGCAATACCTGAACTTCTTGGGTTTTACAGTGTAGGAAAGTTTTGGGTTTCTCACTTGTAATGACTTTGAAGAGCCGTTTATGTGCATTATTCAACATAAATTAAACGCACCATTAATGTAGAATTTAAAAACATTTGTTATTATTAACACAGATGGTCGTTAAGAGAACTACAGGCAGCAATTTATTAACTATAGACTAAATGTGATTTAATGCTTGGATACACTCCTTATTAGACTTACAGGGAAGTTTTTATTCATTCTTTGGTTTAAAGTAAAAAGAAATCAGTGCATCTATGAATTTAACGACAATCTAATTTCATAAGGTTTAATATGTAGTTGGCCAACTCTTTGCATCAAACAGCTTCAACTCTTCTGGGAAGGCTTTCCACAAGGTGTGTTTATGGGATTTTTTGATAATTCTTACTCCCAGTCTCCCCTCTAATTCGTTCTAAAAGTGTTCTGTTGGGTTGAGATCAGAACTCTTTGCAAGCCAGTCAAGTTACTCTACACCATAGGACTCAAACTCCATTCCTGGAGGGCCGCAGCTCTGCACAGTTTTGCTCCAACCCTAATCAAACACAGCTAATTCAACTAGTCAAGGTGTTCAAGTCTACTAGAGACTATTAAGCAGGTGTGAGTTGAAGGTGGTTGGAACTAAACTGTGCAGAGCTGTGGCCCTCCAGGAACTGAGTTTAAGACCATTGCGCTACATTATTCATCAGTTATTTGTGTCTATACAGACATTAATGCCTTTCTTTTTGGAACAGGAAGGGGCTCATCCACAAACTGTTAAACTTTAAATATTACAGGGTTCCATTCTATGGGCCCAATGACAGAATCCAATGAATGGTTGAAGGTTAAATGCATGTAAGCTCTTTCTACCACATTTAAAAAATAATTATCTTATTTATTAGAATTTATTTATTTATTTGTGTCCAGCTCTGAATATAACCTGACTCCAATTTTAAATTCATACACATTCATCAAAAGTTTACTATTTCAGATACACTATACTTACAGTTATTTGTTCATTGTAGACCATTTGTCGTTTGAGTCAGTCTACACCGCTTGGGCTCGCCAGCTTTATTTTTAGTCAGAGGTTTGCAGGCAACTAGCACCTTTTAAGTCACCTGCCTACTGCTTGCTCTTTGACAGAAAAGGTAGTCTACCCAGTTTTTACCTTGCAAGGTGCTCACTGCTCCATTCACTCGTGATCCTCTAGTTTAATGGTCTCAAAATCAATTCCTGCAGAGTTTAGCTCCAACCAGCTCCAACTCACACCTGCTTAATAGTCTCTAGTAGTCTTGAAGACTTTGATTAGTTGGATCAGCTGTGTTTGATTAGGGTTGGAGCAAAACTGTGCAGAGCTACGACCCTCCAGGAATGGAGTTTGAGACCCGTGCTTTGATCCAAACTGGCCATAAAACACCAAGGGTCAACAAAAGTGTCCTCACAATTTACCAGTCATAATGATTTCAGTCAAATTCAAAACAAATCAAAAATAACATTGTATTTGTCAGGTAAAATTGTATTATGCCAATTACTTAATACAACAACCAGAAAGCCAATTCAGAGATGATATACAACATCCATTACTCAAAAATAAATCTAAGAGTTAGAGATGCATGCCTGACCAGAGAATTACTTTGCAGCATATAAGTGTCAGCGACTCACACACTGCAACGGGGTGTCTTGGCTTCAAGATTCCAATGACATTTTGCACCTTTCCGTTAAATACTCAACTCAGAACAAACAATCATAAATTGAAGATAATAAAAGCTTCACCAAGACCTCTGTTTGGTCATATGTTAACCCAAACACTAATCACCACCTGGGATGTAAAGTTCATAATTGACAGACCTTAGTCAATTCAGTAGGACAGGCTTTTCCCAAACTCAGACAATAATTATCCTAATACAAGTGGCTACTGCAAAACTGACATTTAAAACTATACCAAACATGACAAGTTAAAGTTATAGATTTACAAGATACAGCATACGAAGAGGATAAAGATTTGATGTGGAATGTCAGTGACCTGAGCTCTGATTGAAGAAGTGAAGTAGGCGACAGAGAGGGGGCACATGATGGGTAACTAAGGCAGTTGAAGAACTTGCTTTCTTGCAGATCTACTACTCAGACTAGAAAGCTTATTATTTCATTGCATGGAAATTCTTGTCTTGTCTCATGAAATTCCATAAAAGTTTTCAGGGTCTGATATTATAGAGAGATTTAGCCATCCTTACCATATTACATTAAAAACCCCATATTAAACATATTATTATATTATTACATATATATTATTACTGTATATAAAAAGATGTAATAAGATGTTATAGGTTGTTAATCAAAATTAGTTTGCAATCTTTGAATTTTGGCAGAAAATATCAAAATAGGCCACAAGACAGGATTCATTTGAAGCATTCATTTGCATTAATTCAGAAAAACAAAACAAAAAGATAATCCACAATACAGGGTGACAAGACAAAACATGATCCAAAACAAAGTCCACTAAACACCCCAAAACTATGGCAAAAAATCACTAGATCCATGTACAAGGAAACAAGCAAATAAACAGTGTGAACAGAACAAAATTCAAATGCAACAAGAGACACAAAACAGGGAGAACATAAGCGGTAAATCACAGACAGCTGCGAGCAATGAGGGAACCAGGTATTCAGGGGATCATGGGAAGTAAAGTCCAGATGGCAAAAGACAGTATGCAGCCCTGTGTCCGTAAAATGACACTAAAGTTGCTGGTTGTAACAGATATGTTATATCTTTCCATTAATGAAAAGCACTTCCTCTGTTTCAGTGATCACTGGAGGCTCAGATGGAATTGGAAAAGCGTATGCAGAAGAGGTAACAACAATGTGAAAACTAGAATTGTCTGATAAGCATATTACAATGATTTCTGGAGGATAATATAACACTGAAGACACTTCTGTTGAACACTAACAAAGTCAACACAGGCTCATTGTGAATACATACCCCTGTATACATTTGTGCAGAGCACAAATTATGTAGTCAGAGCTACGTATGGTTGCGTTTCATATTTAAAACTAGCGCTATGGAATGGTATGAGGCCTCCTACTGCTTCTGTTTCTTTTCGTGAAAGCAGCTGGCCGCTTACCTCCATGAAGATGGCTTTTCTGTTGTTACCAGTTTGCCCAGTAGCTCAACATGTACGTGGGCGCACTTGAGACGCAGAGAGCAATTGACTGTGACAACGGAATTTGAGTCTGGCAAAGAACGGTTGTAGAAAGCAGGTAAAACAAAAACAAAAGGCAACAAATAAAATAAACAAGTAAATAACAGTGTGAGAGCATGGTAAAATCTGAAAGATCTGAAAACGTGGTAAAAATCAAGGGGCCACCAGGGCTTTTCTTTTTTGGATTGCTTTTGAAAACACTGTCGGTTGGGTTTACGGAAGGATGGGATCGGGCCAAACGGTGCTTTTGAAAACACTATTGGTTGGGTTTAGGAAAAGGGGTGGGTGGTGCAATAAGTCAGTTGGTCAGTCAGTCAGTCGACAGCGGCCTCTGGTGGATTTATGTGAGAACAGCAAGCATGAATGACACTCTGAGAGAAGTTTGAGATCTATAAAAGTCTACACAGCGGTCTCTGGTGGATTCGCGAAAACAAAAACTGGAAAAAAAAAACATAACTCTTGGGACGTATTTCACTATCTCCTATAGTGTATATAGGGGTATGTATCAATAATGAGCCTGGTTGAAAAAAGTTATTTTGAACAATGTTGACAGAACATTCCTTTTTAGGAAGTTTATACTGTATTATATTAATGCAAAAACCTTAAAATAGCTCTTATCCTTTTATAACCAGACACTTTTAGTATTTCCTGCATTTCTCCGCAGCTTTCAAAACAAGGTATGAGTGTGATCATCATCAGCAGAAATAGAGAGAAGCTTGACAGAGCTGCCAGGAAGATCGGTAAAGCTTTTACCCTTGGATTTTCAGTTTCGTAATAATGTTTTGAGCTCAGTTTAACCAGCGTTCTTTTCTTGTTCTGGCAGAGCTCAATACAGGAGGGAAAGTTAAAGTAATAGCTGCTGACTTCACTAAAGATGATATATACGGGCACATTACAGAAAACATTGAGGGATTGGATATTGGTGTGTTAGGTCAGTAGGTATCAGATATCTCAATGTGCCACAGTATGAGCTGCAGTAATATCAACTAGATTGCTGATTAATGTGACTTTGCTTTAAACACAGTGAACAATGTCGGGATTCTGCCCAGCCAAATACCCTGCAAGCTGCTTGAGACATCTGACTTGGAAGAAGTGAGGTCACCTTTAGTTCAGTTCATACATTTATTATTGGAAATACTATAGTACAAGCATTGTACTATAGCACTGCACATTTTAGCTGCTTCAGTCTCCCTGCCTCTCCTGGTTTCAAAATAAGAGTCTCATGTCCATAGTACATTTAATACAAGCATTCATTTTAAAAATAAAGAAAATACCATCATTGTTGTAATCTCACAAGGAAAAGCTGTGGCCAATTAAACACTGATGGGGGCATGCACGTTGATGATCCCGTGTGCAACATACTGTAACAGTCAGTGTTTTGTTCAGATTGCCCAGTTTTTCACCTGGACACTCAAGACATTTGTATAAGAATGAGGAAATACTAGTGTTTGAGGCTCACAGTATTAGGGCTGGGCTATAAAAATGGTATAAGTATTTACTGACCAAACATCATTGTCAATAATGATTAAAAAAAGTTTTGTATGAAGTTTCGATATGAAGCGCTAAACATTGAGTGTGTGCCTTGGAAGGCATGCCAATAAGCTCAGGGTGCAAGTTTGTCATTCCCAATGGAGGCATGCGACTTGCATGTATTTGAATAATGATGGTTAGTTCCTTTACTTGAAAGCTCAGATTTGATTATCATAATTTGTTTTGTTGACAGAGTTTGAGGTTTACTCTATCATTATTATTGACACATTAAAGTTTCCTTTGACTGTTCAGCATTTACACATTACCATTGCACACACTTTTTATTCAAAGAGACTCAGAGTCTCTTTAACAACTATGTTTATTTTATTTTAAAGAGACGAGATGTTTTTTTGTTTAAAAAATTTTGATCAATTAAAATAAAGTGGTTTTAAAATTCTAATGTTTCTAAATGGAATGTCAAAAAATATTCAATAATTATCGATAATAAACGATATGAAACATTAT
>CAIGQZ010032240.1:1476706-1497347 GCA_903798205.1 Danio tinwini | reverse complement strand
TTCATGATTTTTAATGATGTGATTAAAAATCATGGAGCATGGAGGCCATACAAACTACTAGATAATGTAGATTTTGTTGTAGTTTTTGTTGTGTATACTCATTGTTGCTTCACCCTAATTTGAGTAAAACAAAACACAAAATAGTACAAGTGGTTTTGTTAACCATGTTATATGTAACAGATATTTTACATATCAGATGTATTAAATCTTGTCTTGTCAACATTTTGGAAATTGTCTGTTTTCATTGGGATATTGTTTTAAAATGTTTTTAAAAAGTTACTTTTCAAAAGGGATGTTTCCATTTTAACTCATATTTAAGTCAATATTTTAATTCATTCTAACGTTAGTTATCCGTGCTGTTGTTATTGAAATTTCCGTTCCAAAATGGCCGCCACCTGACACTAGCAGCATCTAGTGGCTGTTTCCCAATTAGCAACAGAGTGTCGCCTTTTGGTGACTCTATGCTCTTTGCCCCTGCGCCCGCTTGTACGTGAAGAAATATTACACTTCATTTCTGTTTGACCTCCCAGAAGTTTATAGTGCGTCTAAAGCTTCCCGTTGTAGCCCCAACTTGTCTTGATTCGTATTGATACCTGTCAACACTCGCTTATTTCTTCATTTGAAAGGAGACCAAGAGTGAAAATCCTACCGGTGTTTTCCCGAGAGCCTCTGTTTACTTCTGAGCATTGTGAGACAACAGCTGCGGCTCACACGTGTCATTTCTCTTAAAGTGCCACCGCTAATGCATTGAAGACTGAAAATGCAGCTGTACTGAGGATCATAACAGGGTCACAGGCATTGAGAACGGCAATACACAGCACAGGAGATGAAATGAGCAGAAATGGCCTTAAGCTTCCATGAAAGACAGACTGCGGTGAGAGGGATTCATGCCACTTCAACAATTTAATTACACCACTTCAAAACTATTTATGCCACTTTTTGGTCTGAGGTTCAGGACCACCAACTATTTAAGTCATGTAACTGCCTGAAAGCAAACGACAGGCACAGCTGTGTGGAAACTAAATTGCAACTGTGTTTTCAATTTTGATAATAAATACTGTGACAATATTTAAGGAAAAAACATGGACACTCAATGTTTTAAATACCCTGTATGCTCGGTATAGCTAGTGGTTGGTAGTTGGTTTATATGTTTATGCCATTACTCTTTTCAATGTAAAAAAATTCAAGTATATCAAGTTTTTAAAATCTCTTTCCTGCAAACTTTAAAACTATATATAAACCTAATATATTATATCAAGCTGATATGGTGTTTGGCAACCTTGTTAGACTCCCATGCCAGAAACTCCAGTGCTAATCCCACTTGGAGTGGTTTGAATCCAGTCCAACAGTCCCTTAATGGTGCATCCATCTCTAATGCCGGAGACAGCGGTTCAAATCCCATTCAGACCAGTGGACCAGAACCGGAGGGTATAATTAGGTGATGTTACCCAGTTGGGAGTTTAACTGAGGCCAGCTAGTAGGAGCCTCACTCATCAGGTCTTTAGGGGTGCATGGCCAACTGATGGCAGAAGCATCATTTTTTTGACCATATAGCATCATTTTCAGTGCACCTTACTCACGTGCCAGTAGAGTTAGTTCTAATTCCACTTGGAGCAGTTCAAATCCCTTGGTGGTGCATAATGACTGTTCGACTTCTATTTGGAGCAGCATACCAGAATCGAAGGAGTTACATTGGTGCCTTGACCCAGTTGAGAGTGAGGTTTAGGAAGGTGAGTGTACATGCACTAGTGATTAATGGTAGAGGCTGTGGTTTTTAAGGTCATTATTATGTACCCATATCCTATGCCAGAAGTATCATTTCTAATTCCACTTGGAGTGGTTTGAATACAACATAAGCTCATTCTGAAAACGTAGCCCTGTATACATTTCTGGAGATTGCCAATTATGTAGCCAGAGCTATGTATGGCTGCATTTCATCTTTAAAATGAACGCTACGGGGTGGTATGACGCTGTTCCTTTACCAGCTGACCGCTTGCCTCTGTACGGACAGCTTTTCTACTGTTACCAGTTTGTTCAGTAGCTCGACATGTACGTTGGCGGACTTGAGATGCAGAGAGGAGTTGACTGAGACAACAGGGTTCGAGTCCTGTGAAAAACAGTTTCAGAAAGTGGGTTAGACATAAAAGCTAAAAATAAAATAAACAAGTAAATAACAAACAGGTAAAATCTGAAAATGTGGTAAAAATCAGGGGGCTTTTCTTTGTTTTGATTGCTTTTTAAAACACTGCAACTGCGTTTAGGGAAGGGGGAGGGTGGGTGCATTGGTCGGTTGGTCAGTCAGTAAGTCAGTCAGTCAACAGCAGCCTCTAGTGGATTTACGAGACAACAGCAGGCTTGAATGGCACTTGCGAGATAAATCTGAGATCTGAAAAAGCCTACACAGTGGCCACAGTGGATTTGCGAAAACAAAAACTGCTAAAAAACGTAGCTACTGGGATGTTTTTGTCTCTTGTTTGTACATCTACAACGTATGCCTGAATTGGTTGTTTGACTCCCAATTGGAGTAGAGGGCTAAAACTGAACTGGTTACATTGGCGCAGAGATTGGAGCGAGATTTTATTTAATAAGTGTAAAAAAATACAGCAAGCAGAGACTATGCAAATGAAACATTCCTGGTCTCCAGAGGCGCACTACCAATGCAAACTAAAGGTTTTAGTCTTTAGGATTCTTTGCACACTAAGATTCAATGCCAGAAATGGCCGTTCGGTTGTTTGCACAAGTAGAACCAGAGGGGTTACTTTGTTGCCATGAACCGGATGGGAGGCTTAGGGGCTGGATGTAATGAAAGTTTTCTTTAGATTTTCTTTAATGCCCCTAAAGTCTTTGTGAAATCATTTACATTTAGTGATTTAGCAGATGCTTTTGTTCAAAGCGACTTACAACTGAGGAGGTATTCAGCGATTCAACAAGAAGAGGCAATACAAAGAAGAGGCAATGTGCTAATTATTCAAAGTAACTTGTTTGTGCTCAGAGAATTTAGTGCTAGGATTTAAATACTTTAGAGATAGGGAGAGAAAAAAAGTGCTTCTACATGTGGTCTTGGTTTTATTCACTGGGGTTTTTTTAGTTGTCATTTGAAGGATACCAGTGTATCAGCGATCCGAGTGGGAATGGGAAGATCCACCAGCGTGGAACATTGAATGAAAAGGTTTTGGAAAGTGACTTATAGCTTCTCTGCAATGGCATCACAAGGCGGTGCTCACACCCCGACCGGAGGCTCCTGAAGGGGGGTGTAGAGACCTTCAGCAGCAGGAGTGTGCAGTGCCAGTGGCTGTCCTGTAAGCAAGCATCAGTGATTTAAAATTATTTCGAGCTTCAACTGGTAACCAATGCAGAGATTTAAAGAGAGATGTTACATGAGCTGCAGTGTTCTGGATCATCTGTAGAGGCTCGAGAGTGCAGGATGGGAGACCAGCTGGAAGAGCATTGCAGTAGTCCAGCATTAAAATGACAAGAGCTTGAACTAAAAGATGTGCAGCATGATCTGTTAAGAAGGGTCAAATTTTTCAGATGTTGAAGAGTGCAAATCTGCAAGATCGAGCCGTGTTAGCAATATACTATTTGAAGGACAACTGATCATCCAGGATCACTCCACGATTCCTAACTGAACTACATAGGGTAATGGTGGATGGTCCCAGCTCCCAAATTAAGGCGCACATTGTTATTTTTTAGGTGAACAATTAATCAGTGCAAGTTATTTCACTGAAAAAAAATGTTTGTTTTGGTAATCTTCAACCAAAGTATAATCATTTGCTTCCACATTTGGAGTGGCCGTTCATCTTTGCTGACGTCAGTTTGATGCTTCAGCCATAATATTCTTAACCATGCACTTCTTATTGTTAGTTGGCTACGAGAGAAAGACGTACAGAAAAAAGCTTATTTCAGGAAACTGTAGGTTGTTTTCTGTTTTTTGCTCTTCTTTGTATTGAAAATATACTATTTAAATGCATATTCAATTAAACACATTTCTATTCTCCATACTGGTTTAGTTCATGCAGACTAAGGCCAAACTCACACTATGTACAGTTGCCTTGAACTGGGCCAAAGCACGCTTGTCCCCCCTCCCGTCTCCCCCGACGGCCCGCACTCACATTACATTCGGGCCTGGGCACGCTTACAACATGGATGACGCGCTGCTCAATAAGCTATCTCGCTCAGCACAGTGGAGATTTCTTTAGTTATATTAAGTCGTTTGATATGCTAATATTTAATATATCTAATATTTCGCCAAACAGATCAGTCACTTTTGACGCTCATAAACAATCATAAAGTCCTCGTGCTGCAGGAATTAAGAAGGATGCTGAAGCTGCAGCTGTCGTGCAGTGAGGGATTTGCATCTTTAATAATCTACCACAGTTTGCGTTCATTGAACAGTACGAATGATTAATTAATCCATATGAAACAGTCTCTTAAATGTCATTTCTCGCTTTCAGTTTCGGGCTTAGGCACGCTTGCACTCACACTGTAAACGTACCGTGCCTAAGCCCAAGTGAACCGTTCTTAGGCCCACCTCTTCCAACTGGGCCAGGGCCGCCCAAGTGAACCGTGCCTGAGCCCGATTCAAAGCACTCACACTTCCTAAATGATCCGGGAAACGGGCCTGGGCATGGTTCGGATAGCATAGTGTGAGTACAGCCTAAAAGTGCACTTAATTCCCATGCAGGAAACACTTAGAGTGGGTTGAGTATACTATGCATTTAGCGAACTATGCATTAAACAATGAATCTATAGTGATTTTAGATTTCCAAAATCTGTAATAAACCACCAATTAACCATCTTTTGGGCAATTTTTTGTACTTTATTGTTTTTCTTTAAACGTTTTCAGTTTCATTAAAATGTTATGGAAAAAGTCTGTTTTGTGCCTTTATCAAGATACATACTTTGATACAATTAAAACAACATAATAAAACAATTATATTAAATACCAGCCAATGACAGTGTGCACAACATTTTAAGGAATCTCAATTAATCAAATCTTACCTGAGAAAAATACAATAAATTCTAAATGAAAACGAAATAACAACTTAAATAAAATTCTGTGATTGCAATAAAAATAACATTGTAAAAAATGATAAAAAGATTGTTAAAGGAATGGAAAAACTAGCGTTTCCACAGGAATTTCTCATTTTTCCTCCACAGTTGTGAGCTTTCAGTTTTCTCATTACTCTTAGGCTTTGCAGAGACACTGACACTGTTACAGATCTTCTCCACCTCGGTCAGATCGGTCAGCTTATTAATGCTCTCCTCATTCCCCTCATTCAAGATATCCCAGAAGTCCTTTCCTCTTTTTGGTGCTCTTTCTGTGCATGTTTTGACATCCCATGATTGGTCTACAACCTTCTTCTTTGTCCTGAACAAGTCATTCAGGATGGACGTGTCACCTAAAAGGTCTGTGATTTTGGAGGAATTGCTTGTCTGGGATGAGGTTGATGCAATGTAATCATCTGTGGTGGCGAAAGCTGACCGCGAGGTGCAAGGTTGTGAGAAACTAGTGATATTTGATATAAATTTTTTAACTGGTGCACATTTTATTTGGGGAATGTTTCCAGAAGTTGATGATGGGGATGTGTCTGTGAATGATTTCTTTATTTCTGGTTTGGTAAGGTTTGCACTGCAGTGAAGGTCAATTTCAGAAGCTTCAGTTTCACTGGTTTTCTTTTTCTTTGATGTTTTTCTTCGATCCTCAACTTCAGGGGTTGGTACTTCGACGGAAGAGTTTGGGTGGGCTCTTTTTGAGGTAGGTTTTTGTCTGGCTACAGAAAGTGGTGGTGAATTTGGTGGGTTTGGCTGGATGTTGGGTTTAGGAAAGGTCTTTTTAATGATGTTCATGAGTTCAGGGCTCTTTTGGCTGTAGAAGCTCCGCAATCGGCCCAGTCTCTGCTCTGAATCGCTCTTCAGAATCTCTTCTGCAAAGTCACGCACAGAGTCGAATCCAAAGATTTGAGCCATTTCTTCCAACTGCTGCCTGTGAGACCAAATACAAATCGGTTTCTTACAAAAACAACAAACGGTAACTCTTTAGTTTAGGTCATAATTTATGCTATTATCTACTGGCTTACTACCTGCCTATTATTAAGATATTAACTGTTCATTAGTAGTTACAAAGTATGATTTTATTCTGCATCCCTAATCCAACCCAGTCCACTAGTTTTTTCGTTTTGCGTTTGTGCTTTGTTAGTGTTTTATAGTTTGTGACCCCATTTATTAGTATTGTTTGTCTTTATTTGATTTACACTTTGTTATTGTTGTTCAAGTTTGTAACTGTCTGTTTTTAACTTTGTCTTGCCATATCTTCCCTATCCTCATGTTTCCCCGTGAGTTTAGAAAGACTGGTAGGTATGTCATGTGACATATGTCAGCACGTAGATTCTCATATGTCTAGATACACCAGGTAAGAGGGCGTGTGCCAACCCATATATTTCTGGTTCAATTGTTAGTCAGTGTAGATTAGATAGGGCATCATTGATGCTGAAGAATTATTTTTCATATCTTTTGTTTATTAGAGTAGATTAGAGGGGATTTGTTGTGAACATCAGTAAGACTATTTGGTTTTGCATGGTTCTTTTCTTTAGCACCACCCTTTCCAGTCTTTCTAACATTTTGTTGTTTATTGTCTTCGATATTGTATATATTGTAAATATCTCACTCACTGATTCACCCTCACTTTTTGTAAATAAATCACCATTATTTCGTTCACTAATTCTTGTTGTCCGTCCTTACTTTGTAACACAAACGTTTTTGCGTAACCAAAATTCTCAGATCATGTATACAATCCCTCTCCCCTAGACTGCCAGGGGTTGTAACAAACCCAAAACCTAAACTCAACTTCTACCTTACTAACTGTTAATAAACAGCTAATTAGTATCTTATTAAGCTAGTAGTCTTAATTAATGATTTGTTAATACCATGAATCATGAACTAGTGTTACCAAACTAACTAGATGTATACTCATTAGACTTCCATGCAGTAAAAACAAAACATTTACAATGCATGCCTACATTTGTGATTAAGAACTCTATAAATTCCTGTTAGTTTTACACAGTTTAAAAAATATATAAAAATTACGCTAATCATCAATTTGCAACCTGCCAAAAAGGTGAATTATATATTTATATTTTTTTGCAAGAGACTTCTTAATCTGCAGGGACCCTAATATGGGCTCCACATACAACTCTGTGTTGTTATATTTCCTGAATGTTTGTTGAAGTTAGACCACACATCTTGCCATTTTAAATAAGTAGCTTAGTTAAAAAACTCAGTCTACTGCAATGTATTAAAGATAATTTTATAAGTCATGCATTGCAAAATGAAGGCAGGGAGCACGTTTATGACAACCTGTATATTATATCATAAGACCACAGCCCATAAGTAACAGCATAATAAAAACCAGATTTGCTTAATGCTAAAAGCTACATTCGAACTCACTCTTAAAGAAATAACTTGCCCAAAAATGTAAATTCATTATTTTTACATTTTCATTTTTTCTGTTTTATATCATTCAGAAGCTATTCTAGTCTCAGAAATAAAGGTACAGGAGCTGTCACTGTGGCAGTATCTTTTCAAAAGGTACATATTTGTACCTGAAGGGTCCATAATTGCACCTCAAAGGTACTTTTTAGGTACATTTGGGCATCAATATGCACCTTTGAGGTACCACTGTGGACTCTTTGGGTACAAATATATATCTTTTGAAAAGGTACCGCCCCAGTGACAGCTTCTGTACCTTTATTTCTGAGAGTGTAGGCAATGTCTTTCTCCCATATTATACACGTTAAAGGGTTAATATGCAAGAAAATTAATATGTAAAAAAATTAAGGCCTTGCTGCTGGTAGCTGGCACCCTCTGACAACCCCTTTAAGCGACCTTTTTTCTAAGTGAAAGCATAGCATAAGCATCATAAGCATAGCAGGACACTGAATCCCACTGAGTCTCTTTAAAAATATCTTGTCCTCAAAATGAAGAAAGAGTATCATCCAGACTTTGTAAAGACAAGAATAAATAACATTTTAAAAGTTTCACATTTTAAAACTTAAAACAAAAAGTGTTTGGGTCTTGTAGGAAAACCACTTAAAAATTCGAAAGTGAAAAAACTTGTGGTGCAACTTCCAATGGTGGTTGCCACCCTTTGTGGTTGAAAACCAAAAACTATGAAGCAAGACCCTTAATTATCTGTCTGTGTGCAGATAAATCACATAAAAGCAGCTCTTCAAAGAAAAAGAGTAACCACTTATATGTGTGCATGAGTGTGTTTTCACCATTACATGAGCAAACAGGACACTTGTGAGATTGTACTGAGAAGAAAATCAGAATAAAGCGTGTTTTTTGCTCAAGACTTGGGAAATGGGTGGGTGAGAGGCTTTGGGGTGGTCTTTCCTCACTCCTCAGGGGCCGGGCGAACCATAGCTGTGGGGAAAACTGGCACATAGCCCTGCGCTACCAGGAATTTCCTCTCACTGCTGTTCTAATGTTTGTGTTTTTAGCCCAACTGACACCATTATTTGCTTTGTATGGAGATGATGTGTGTGGGGATCTCAAAGCAATCTGGAGCAGATATTAAGAGTTACCTGCACATGCTGCTGGGTGTTTCGCCCACTATGACGGTGAGATTGTTCTGGCTGTGTGAGGTTTTGATGGTGTGCGTGACCGGATGCTCTATGAGGGATCTGCTGTGTGTCATTGGTGTTTGACCTCCATTGACGTGATCTGTGAGAATGGGATCTGATGACTCGGTCTAAAACACAATAAATACACAGAATTTTAAGACTAAACTGGATCTCTGGATTCAAAATTCATAATAGGAATTTAATATGACTTGTGTATTATTGAAGATGCATATGCAGGGCAGACAATTATTAGTACAGATGAGTGACAATGCTGTGTGTAATCATGAAAACTAACAAATAGGATTTTGAACATAAAATGGCTGAACTTGTTTAATTTGAAAACATCTTTCCAGTCAGAATTTGATATGAAGACTCACAGAACAATGCACAAACACTCGAAAATCTAGTTTTTTTTTAATCAAAAATCTTTGAACAAATGAGTTTAGTGAATTGGAGCAGTAACTAATTTACTGGATTCAAAGAATTTATATTTAGTCATGTGTTACAGCAATTGAAATAAAAGCTTTTTTATCTCACAATTTGGATGTTTTTTGCTATTCAGATTTGTTTTATTCAGAATTGTAAAATTGTGTCTTGCAATTTCTAGTCATGTTTTAAATTTTTTGAATACTTTTTTTCCAAAAAAAAATTAATAAACACAAATAGGGAGAAGAAATGGTCATGCCCAACTGAGCCTGTTTTTTCACAAGATTTTTTCATACACTTTCGTCAATTGGTGAAGTTTTGTTTCTCGTCATTAGCTATGGTTCAATCCAAAAATGTGAATTAAATTTATGCGCAAAACTGAAATATCACATAAAAGACGTAGGAATAAAGCAGCGTTTCCATTCAACAAGTCAAAGAGAACAAGAAAATTAATATGTAAAAAAATTAAGGCCTTGCTGCTGGTAGCTGGCACCCTCTGACAACCCCTTTAAGCGACCTTTTTTCTAAGTGAAAGCATAGCATAAGCATCATAAGCATAGCAGGACACTGAATCCCACTGAGTCTCTTTAAAAAATATCTTGTCCTCAAAATGAAAAAGAGTATCATCCAGACTTTGTAAAGACAAGAGTAAATAACAGCATATCTTTCTTTTGTTTGTGAACTAGCCCTTAAGGATTATTCAAGCAAATGAACCCCAAGTTCCACATTTTAAAACTTAAAACAAAAAGTGTTTGGGTCTTGTAGGAAAACCACTTAAAAATTCGAAAGTGAAAGAACTTGTGGTGCGACTTCCAATGGTGGTTGCCACCCTTTGTGGTTGAAAACCAAAAACTATGAAGCAAGACCCTTAAGTATCTGTCTGTGTGCAGATAAATCACATAAAAGCAGCTCTTCAAAGAAAAAGAGTAACCACTTATATGTGTGCATGAGTGTGTTTTCACCATTACATGAGCAAACAGGACACTTGTGAGATTCTACTGAGAATTCTGACAAATAATCACCAGAGAGATGCCTTCTGCTTATCTTGAGCAGCCCTTACATAGCATGGCGTAAATAACACGATCAATAAATTAAATTGGCAAGGAAGTCTGTTGAGACTTGAGTTTAGGAAAAAATCTGCAATGAAAATAGTGCAAAAATGAAACCGCACTGAACAAAATATAGTAGAAATCCAGAGTAGGGCCAAACAGGGTAGGTAGATACAGTATGGACATATAACTTATTAATTGCATAAGTCATCTTAACAGCAATACCAGTCTTTCATGAGCTGCAATATTAATTTAATCATAGTGAATGCATGCCCTTTTGCGATGGTGTACGCGCTGCAGTTGCATGACTGACAACATCGTGACGAATACATAAAGAATTAAACAGAACATCTCGTGGTTAAAATGTGTGGGAAACGCTGTTAAGTTACCTGCAAACTCCGTCCCTCAGGCTTTATAGTGAATGGCTTTAGTCATTTTCATAGCGGACTTTAGCCCACCGGAAGTCTTTTATCCACTCTTCGAAATGTGTAAATGCTGGATTAACATTCACCACATGATCACTGATCAGATGTGCCGTTATTTGTAACTTTAGGCGGACACAATCTGTCAGTGTTATTTTCATTCTCTCGTATCCAGACCTTTACATTTTCGCAGCTCGCGGTTGTAGCTGTCATCTGAACTGAGTGATTGACAGCTGATATTAACCAATTCATTCGCGTTCAGTTCAAGAGCAGTGGGCCAATCAGAAGAGCTTTAAGGCGGGGCATTGCGGGCTTGTTTACTGCAGCAAGTTGACATGACAACTTTTTTAAACTATACCTGAGCGCTGCGTTTGGCGTTAAATGCAAATATGCATTCTGCGTGAACCTTGCATAGATAAAATTTCGGGCGCATATGCGACCAAAACAGTCGTAATTTCGAATCCTGCAATTTCAAATTCAAGCAGGTTCAAGCACTTTGTCCAAAATCCAAGCACTTTTCTAACCTTGAAAACGCCATATTAAAAATCAAGCATTTTTCAGGATTTCCAGCACCCGTACGAACCCTGTATGTGAATGGAAACGTAGCTACTGTCACCACTGGCTTGCTTGCTTTGGAACTTGTGGAGCTGCGCATTGATGGATTTGCTCTTCAGTGTTTGGACATTCAGCAGTGAAAATTAAACCACACTGAACTAAACTAAACTAAACTTCAACTGAAAACTGGACTAAAGCAGTTTCAAATTACTAGAGCTTCTACTTTGACACAATCTACACTGTAAAAGCATTGAAGAGAAAAAGTCTGTGCAATACATTTTGTAAATAAAATTGTGCAACAAATTCTATAGCCATAAATCTCCAAATAACTATTAGTTGTGCTGCACTGTTATTGAATTTGCCTGTCTGTTTGCATAAGTAGAAATATAAAATGTGGAAACCTCTGATACGTCCAGAATCTGATTTGCAGGAAGCTGTGAGTGTTTGTGAAGCTCAAAGACTTCTCGTACAGCAGCACGGCTCAATCGGTCTTCTGCTCTGCTCGAACCCACGACCTTCTGATTAGAGTGAGTGTAGCCCACCTGCTGAAGCCCACCTGACAGAGAAGACAGAATATATGGCAGAGAAATGAAACAGGTTGAAAATGCCTTAGTCATCTCAAAAACTGCTATACGGTTACTGAAAAATGGCACCATTTGACTTAGGGCTGCACGATATTGGTTAAATCTGACGTTGCGATATTTTGTTATTCTGCGATTAAATATTACGATATTAATACAGTTTCACCAGATGGTTTCAAAAGCACTCTTTTACCACTTGAACCTAAAACAATCATTAAAGTAGCAAAAGGTTTAAAAAAAACACAAGAGTGTTTATATGGTGAGTGGTGCTTACATTAAGACTTTCTCATGAGTGTTTGGGTGGTTAAAAACTAGGCTAGAGCACCATGTGCTGTTAAAAAAATATTTCAAGAGAAATACTAAGGTTCAAGAGAAAATACAGTCTTGAAAATCTCAGAAATGATGCAGAATCGATTTCTCTAACAATTTTTCACCAGAGCTCCATTAGCTAACAATGATAATAGTATTCAGATGTGTTTATGAAAGTTGAAGGAAGCTTGAATAATGCATGAGAACCAATAGGGTTTTATTTTGCATGTCAAGCAAACTCTGTTTATGTTCGCTGAAAAGGCTAAATTAAACATGTAGCTATAAATCATATTTATAGTTACTAAATAAAACACAGTTTATATATATATATATATAAAACAATCATGCCTCTTCAGAAGATTTGGATTAAATCAATTAATTCATATGGATTTTTTAAAGCATCAGTTTTGGGTGAGAAGACTTAAAAATCCATTCCTGAGACTTATTTCAGCATGGTGTACTTCCAACTGAAATGGAATATTGAGAAGGGGGCGGGCTTTCTTTGTGCATCATTTCCTAGCAGCAAACTAACGGTACAAGGGGCGTGGTTAAAAATAATAAAGCTGAAGCAAACTGTGGAAGCAAAAGGTCAGAATTTGATTAAAGATTACCAAAACAAACTTTTTTTGTTCAGTAAATTCATTTGCACAGATTAATTGTTCATTTAAAGAATAGCAATGTGCACTATCAAAATATACATTGTAAAATCTCAGACTTTAAAATCTCTATATCCTCAACTCTTTTTTTGAAGAACGAAATCATTTTAATCTTGATTATTTACCTACTACAACTATGTTGTGTGTGCTTTTATACATATGTAATGTGTAAAATGATTAAAAAATTCCATTTTTATGGTTCTACCTAATAATGAGTCCAGAGTTCCAGTGTTTCCTTCATCTCTCGATTGGGCCTTTTCAAATCCTGATGTAGTGTTTTCCCTCATGGAGGAATGTCTGTGATCTGATTTATTCTCCTTCACACATCTCACAGCTTTCAGAAACCCTTCATCATCTAACCAAGAAAAATGTTCAATATCCTCTTCAGATCTTTTTGCAAACTTCACTCTTTTGTGACAATGATTCTTTCCTTCCTTTGTACTGTCATTGTGTGATCTTCTCTGTTGTTCACCAACACTGACTCCCTCTAGCTCTTCCTCAGATTCACTGGACAGATCTCGGATTTTAGACGTTTGTCCCCTAATGGCTGTGGGTTTTTCACAGTTGTCATCCTCATCCTGGCTCTGACTACTGGAGTCCTCTTCAGTGTCTGTGTCCCGCTGTCTTATCTCTGTCATTTGTTTCTGCAACAGATTACACAGGCCTGTATTGCCTATACATGTATTACCAGCTCCCATCTGCTCTGCAGTGTGTGTTTCTGAGGGTCTCTGCTTGGAGCAGCAGGGATCTTCATCCTCGCTTCCACTACTGAAGTCCAAAACCTCAGCGGGTTTAATACAGACCCCTGCTGATCCTCCTGCTCGCTCAGTACCTGCATCTGCTGACCAAGGATCCTGAGGTAAAACAACATGGGCTGTTAGTTATTTGCTAAAGGTATTTAGTTCAGTTAATTGCTTAGTGGATTATGTGTATAAAATATGAACAGATTTTTTTAAACATGCTGTAGTTTGTTTTTTGGTTCTTTATTTTGTGATTTTAAAAATGGACTTTAACTACAAAAATAATGTATAAACTTAATTTTATTTCAGGTAATTGGCCAAGAAATGTTTCTCTATTTTATTTAATTGTAATTGACAGAAAAATACCTACAACTGAAATATAAATGAATAACAACTATAAAGACATTTAAAAGGATTTGTTTTTTTTACAGCATCATATGGTTATTACAGTTAAACAAAACTAAAAACATAAAAAAAAACATTTTTGTTGTTTAATTTGTAGTAAAACAATTAGTGCTGGGCAAATTAGTGCTGAAAACTTTGTATAATACACACACACACACACAAGAAGCACAGAATAGTGCACTCACTGCACTCCAACGAAAGGGTAAGGTTTATAATCAAATAATACATATTAAACCTCTTAATCATTATTAAATGCACATGCTGAATCACTGATATGTGTTGCCTTGCACGGAGTCACAGTTCTAAAGTTCAAACGATTTATTTTATTTTCAAGATCTGAGAGAAACTATCTGCTGCAGCTGCTTTCAGTAGTAAGGCAGTAAATGTCATGTAAAATGACATTCAAACTCACATTATTAGCATTTAACACTGAATAAAGCACATGAGGTGTACCTGAGGAGGTTGTTGTCAGTTTTCAGTTTTCAGCTGCAAGAAATGGAAGTCGTTTCTAAAATATATATTTTAGGTGTTGGTTAGAACAAAAACTCCTTTTAATATAAAAATATTCTTATTATTGCGTGCAGTTGCTTTTATTTAGAACACAACATAATCAGCCATAAGGCTCGATAGTCAGGCTCACTCCTGTTGGTGTCATAAATCTGGCAACCTGCGCTTGCATTTGTTTTGAACCAGGCGTACGATACCTAGTTCAACTACTGGTTGTCAAACTTAAATACTGCACCTTTAAGTCATAACAAACTTTTATTTTGGATTATTTTTTTGCCCAGCACTAAAATCAAATAAAGCTAAAATACAAATAAATAAATAAAAGTATACGTCGATGCAATAGCCTAGTGGTTAGAGCGCCGACATATGGTGCAGTAGCACATCAGGGCATCCTGAGTTCGAATCCTGGCTCGAGGACATTTCCCTACCCTACCCACCTGACTATATCTCCAGCTTTGCTTCCCGTCGCAATACTGTCCTATCTAATCTATCTCTCTACCTAAGGCAAAAAAATAAAAAAATAAATAAATCTTTAAAAAAAAAATAAACAAGCATAAAACGCAAAACAAAAAGTAAGAAAAAACGATATTTTCAGACATTTTGTCATAACTACAACAGCATCTCAATGACACTACAATAAAAATTAAGAGGAAAAAAAAATTGCCAGCAGCAACTTTCCCTTTAAATATAACAGTTTATGTAAATAATAATAATAAATACTACAATTTAAACGTATTTATATTCAAAACAGCTTAAATAAAACAAAACAGAACTTTAAATACTGAACAAAAATCAACAAAATTCAGAACTTATAGCTAACCAACTGATTGCAAACTATTGAACAATATAAAAGCTGGACAATTTAAGCTAGTGGTTTAAACTGAATTTGGGTGAAAAATAAAAGACTGGCAGTAAAATCACTGCAACAATTAAAATGCTCCAAAAACAAAAACGCAAAACACTGAAAACACCATATACTTCACAACAATTTGCATCTCAAACATATTCATAACAATTTTTTATTTAATGTAAAACATCTATACTGCACCAAAATCATCTTTACCACATTCTAACTAAAAGCGACATCCAGTTTTGGATAAAAAAATAGATTTTAACAAGCCGGGACGCTGCAGTCAATGCTCATCTTGTTCAGAAAAACAAGATGAGCATTAAAGTGCAAGGCTTATTCCAGAAAAACAATTAGATAAGCCCTCTGCTGAGTAAATAAATGTGGTAAAGATAGTACGTATCTGTGTGGTCTTCACCATTGGGCTTGATTGTGAACATGTGTTGGTGTCGTGGGAACAGATGGATGATGGGAAAGAGACACGGGTCTGTGAAAGGGGTGGATACTCACGGACTCCTGCATCCTCTCGTCCACAGCTTGAGTTCTGGCCGTCATGATTCCCACCTCCACTTGGCCTTCCCTCTGTGCGCCCATCACGCCATTCCCATCATGTCAAGGAGAAGGAATTCATTTCATATAAACAGTTCATTAAAGGCATGTCATCAGGGATATGCATGACCCGCTGGGGCCGTACAGACAGTATATCCACATTCTCATCAGAACTTCTGCATCACTAATTCATAACAGACTCAAAATTTGACATTAATATCACAAAACTAGAGATGGGAAATCTGGTCGATATAATATCTGTTAAATTCGGATATATGCAAATGAGGTGGGCAAAAGTTTAGAATAATTATGTTTTTTTAAGAAGTCTATTCTGCTCACCAAGGGTTCAATTATTTGACTGAAAATAAAGTAATTATTTGTAACATAAATGTTTACTTTCATTATATCCTTGTTGAAAAAAGTATTAATTTCTATTTGAGTTTATTTAGTAATTTTGGAGTGGTGGTGTCTTATGATCTTGAAAGAAATAAAACTATTGATCATTTGACAACTGAAAATCTAATTTGGTATCACAGGCATAAATAAAATTTAAAACACATTCAGGTAATGATAAAGTTATAGTGAAACACTTTATAATATTTTTAGAATACAGTATTCACAGCTGCTGTTTAATATATTTTAATGTAGGGTTAATAGTAAGCATTAACTTTACATTAAAATATATTTAAAAACATATAAATGCAGCTATAAATGCTGTGTTCTTGCCATAAAAGCATATACAGTGCATCCGGAAAGTATTCATCGCGCTTCACTTTTTCCACATTATTTTATGTTACAGCCTTACTCCAAAATCATAATGACAAAGTGAAAAAAAGATTTTTTTTAATTGTTGCTAATTATTAAAAATAAAAAACCTGAAAAATCACATGTACATAAGTATTCACAGCCTTTGCTCAATATTTTGTTGATGCACCTTTGACAGCAATTACAGCCTCAAGTCTTTTTAAATATGATGCCACAAGCTTGGCACACCTGTTTTTGAGAATTTTTGCCCATTTCTCTTTGCAGTACCTTTCAAGCTCTATCAGGTTGAATAGAAGTGACGGTGTACAGCCATTTTCAGATCTCTCCAGAGATGTTTAATCGGATTTAGGTCTGAGCTCTGGCTGGGCCACTCAAGTACATTCACTGATTTGTTGTGAAGCCACTCTATTGATATTTTGGCAGTGTGCTTTGGGTCATTGTCCTGCTGGAAGATGAACCATGGACCCAGTGTGAGGTCAAGAGCACTCGGAAGCAGGTTTTCATTCAGGATGTCTCTGTACATTGCTGCATTCATCTTTCCATCTATCCTGACTAGTCTTTCAGTTACTGCTCCTGAAAAACATCTCTACAGCATGACGCTGCCACCACCATGCTTCACTGTAGAGATGGTATTAGCCTGGTGATGAGCGATACCTGGTTTTCTCTAAACGTAACACCTGGCATTCACTCCAAAGAGTTCAATTTTAGTCTCATCAGACCAGAGAATTTTGTTTCTTATGGTCTGAGAGTCCTTCAGGTGCCTTTTGGCAAATTCCAGGCGGAGAGTGGCTTCTGTCTGGCCACTTTACCATACAGGCCTGATAAGTGGATTGCTGTACAGATGGTTGTCCTTTTGTAAGGTTCTCCTCTCTCCACAGTAGAACGCTGAAGCTGTCACAGAGACCATCGGGTTATTGATCACCTCCCTGTCTAAGGCCCTTTTCCCCCGATCACTCAGCTTAGATGGCAGCTCTAGGAAGAGTCCTTGTGGTTCCAAACATCTTCCACTTATGAATGATGGAGGCCACTGTGCTTTTAGAGGAGCAGAAATTTTTCTGTACCCTTCCCCAGCAGTGTGCCTCGAGACAATCCTGTCTCAGAGGTCTATAGACAATTCCTTTGTCTTCATGCTTGGTTTATGCTTTGACATACACTGTCAACCCTGGGACCTTACATAGACAGGTGTATGCCTTTTCAAATCATGTCCAATCAACCACAGGTGAACTCCAATTAAGCTGCTAAAACATCTCAAGAATGATCAATGCAAACAGAATGTACCTGAGCTCAATTTAGAAGGTACATGTGATTTTTCAGGTTTTTTATTTTTAATAAATTTGCAACAATTTCAAAAAATCTTTTTTCACATTGTCATTATGGAGTATTGTGTATAGAATTTTGAGGAAATAAATGAATTTAATCCATTTTGGAATAAGGCTGGAACATAAAAAATGTGCAAAAGCTGAAGCAATATGAATACTTTCCAGATGCACTATATCTATAAATGTATTTGTTTTACTTAAGATAATTTATCATTTATAATTTTCTTTTAAACTTGAATGCACTCCAGAATTAGTTAGCTGTAGGCTATAGAACAGTCATCTAAAACGTTGTCATACAGTTTTATGCCTGGATTTCATAAATAGCCTCGCATTTACTGACACAGACTATATCTGAAGTATTTGGAAGTAATTTACGTTTTCCTCCTGTAGAGAAACATCATAAGAACAATGCTTAATGGCTCAATGTATTACAAAAGTGTTTTTAAAAGTCTAAACACTACTGATATAGTATACAACTAAGCACTTCTTGTCAGAACACAAACAAGTCACAGGTAATGAAGTATTAAGCATTTCTACCAAAGAAATCCCGACTAAGCTCCGCTCACGCTCCGCCTCTGTTTGGTAACCCCCGGTTGGTGCGATAACGCATGAATAAAATGACGACAGTTGGCCACGCCTACTTGTAGCTTCATTTGCACTCTTCCGAAACCTACTGGTGACGTCACGGATACTATATCCATATCTTTTACGGTCTATGGTTTTTTGACTGTTTGGTGCCATCTTGTGACAGTAATAAAGTGCAAGTTTGTATATACTCCAGTTGTTTTAATTTCAGTCAGCTGTGCGTTTTTGACTGTTTGGTGCCATCTTGTGACAGTAATAATGTGCACATTAGTGTATACTCCATCAGTTGCTTTCATCTCTGTCAACTTTGTGCTTTAGACAGTTTGGCGCCATATTGTGACTGAATAATGCATTAGTTGTTTTTGTTTTAAAGGATTAATAATCCATTTCAGCTCAGAACAATGTTTTGTTTCAAATTTTTATGTTTTGTGGCAGGTAGCCATGTAATAAGTGAGATAAAGTGCATCCAGGACAGTTATTTTCAAAGAATAAAGCCCCTCCGGTTTTCGTGGGGCTGCCGATAAGTCTGTTGGGCTTTATTCCGTGACAACAACCGCCTGGATGTGCTTTATCCCTAACTTAGCATGTTGCTACCATGTTTAACACTGGATTTGAAAGTTCGAATGTATGCGCCACTACAGAGTTTTTGTCTTCTTACCTCCAAGATGCGATGGGTGAGACATGTGCCATCAGTCTGCAGGCGGAAAAGGTTTCGAATGCCAAATAGTTCCCCTGCATATCCATCGGTACCCTGAACAGCCTCAAAGTAGCGTCTAGCGTTTTCCTGGCCAATCACTGATGACTGAAGTTGCTGTCAATCAATCAAGCAAAGAAAACAACCGGTCTCAACATTTAATTTTTATTTAAATAGACAATTTTGTGTATTCTTCTACAACTGTAAAAACATCTACTAGTTGCAGGAATAGTTCCTCCAAAAAAACGTGTGATTAGTAGCTCCTGCTTAAAATAATAATGTTGTTAATAATAATGCTCATGCACAGACCGATCATTTCACTTAAAAAAAAAAATCTCAGTGTATCAACACAGGTTTTAACTTTGCGTTGTCTTTCATATGTTTTATTTACTCTTAATGTGCCTGTAACTTTGGTCTTGTATTTTATGAATCACCACGGATCACAGTCTCAGCTAAAAAGCTTCTTTTATTTGCACTACTGAAAAAATATTTGCCTACATTTTAGACTGTACGGGTAATATAATAATTTCTTCACAGACCTTTGCTAAACTGTATTACATCATTTTATTTTATAAACATACCTGTTTGTAAACCTGACGCAAGTATATGATCTCCTCTACTGTTCCTAAAGAGATGAGTCTAAAAACAGTCACATCTCTACACTGGCCAATACGATACACCCTGTAAATGAAAACAGAAATCAATATGAATCAACACTGGTTTTATTGGGACCTTGATAAATATCACACAACTTGCAAATATATTATGATGTTTAAAGGTTTACGATCAGTAAAATGTATGACAGTAAGTCTCTTCTACTTAGCAAAACCGTATTTATTTATTTGAATATTATTACAATTTAAAATAACCACTTTGTACCAAAACTAAAGTGTTACTATGTCTTTACTATCACTTTTGACCAATTTAATGCACCCTTGCTGAACAAATGCAGTGCAGTTTGAACAGTATCCATATCTACTAATCTTCAACAGTTCAATACTCCACATTTCTGGCACGCTGTTATAAAATGTGCATCCGTAATTATACAGATATCTGCTTTCCTAACTTGCCTGTCAATAGCCTGAAGATCATTGGCAGGATTCCATGTTGGATCAAACAATACAACCACATTTGCTCCAATGAAGTTGAGACCAAGACCGCCAGCTCTGCCGCAGAAACGTGAAGATCAAAGTCATTGTGAATTATGTTGCCAATCATTTCTTTGAGTTCTTGCAATTATCAGGCATAATGAAACATAAAACCATATGAAGCTACACTCACAATGTAGACACCAGACACAAGTTGACATCCCGAGAGCTGTTGAACTCTTTCACTATCTTCACTCGGTCTTTAGATTTGGTGTTTCCATCCAGTCGGTGGTATTCCAGACCCTCAGCCATACAGTAGCTTTCCAGAACATCTAACAGCTGAGAAAGTGTAAAGAAGGGTCATTTAACCTGATTTACATTTATCAAACTTGTAATGTAATGACAATTCTTTTTCACATATAAATGTTGATATATTTTTACTCAATGTTGGAAATTAGAGTTCTAAAGAAAACATTAGTTATATATATATATATATATATATATATATATATATATATAT
>CAIGQZ010032240.1:1458968-1476306 GCA_903798205.1 Danio tinwini | reverse complement strand
TGTATTACTCCGCCCACATAGAGTGACAGCAGATCAATAGACTCAGTTTGACAAATATTGCTGCAGTTGGATGACAATTTACTTTTGAGACTTTTTTAGGCGAGAATGTAGTTGTTTAGATTGTAACTATGCACTTTATTTATAAGGACAGTGCTTATTTTAAATATTTAAAATTTTGTAGATACAGCACATCGGAAGCCATCAGCCTGTTATACTGAGAAGAGCAAAAACAGTTGATGTTCCGCCACAAGATGGCGACAGAAAGCACATAATAATTCCTTAAGGAAGAAAAACTGCGTTTTCTACAGCTGAACAAATCATTACAGAACAGGTAATTTGAGCTTGTGAAATTCTGTCATATGTCACTGCGAAAAAGGGCAGGATTAAACAAGATGATTGGACATTAAAAAAAGCGAGCGATTGCTCCATATTTTACATTTCTGTTCAGAGAGGTCATGTTTTGATTTTCGATTGATCTCATGCAGTCACATGATGCAATTTCGCAGGTCAGAGTGCACCAAGCTTGAACTTTGCAATACAGGTTTCCGGTCTGCCGCATTCGCAAGTGTATGAATGCAAGTCTATGGGGCAAAAAGCGAAGTGTGACCACGGCTTGAGTGGATCTTTCTCTTTTGTATGTTGTAGTGCTGTATTTATACCATAGTAATCTGGTAGCGTTTGCTTTGATCTAGCTTTTTCAGCGTTAATCATTGTCATTTCCCGATTGCAACAGAGAAATACTGGGAAATCTCTGTAGACTGACAGCATTTGATGTCGTTAAGCCTCATAATCTTAAAATGTTAGCAAAATCACCTGTTTTGTCATCATTTAGACATTACGCTAAAGAATCATTCAAATACTAGCTCTAAAGTGACGTTTGTGAAGTAGCAACGGTTTCTGCTGTTCTGATGTCAGCTGCAGATGTGAAGGAATGGCAGAAGAAAGTAGTTCCTTGCACAAAAGCATTTTTGAGACTCTCTGTGTTTGATTTCTTATTTAATATACAGGATTATGCTGTCGAACTGCTGTATAAACGCTGTATATCGTCACTGTTGGGACCCTAAAGCACTTGATCTCATCTTGAGCCAATGCCTCAACAACCTTGAGCAAACGCATGCCTCCCACCAGTGCCAATATACAGCCATATCACACTGCTACGAAAGTGATATTGCTCATATATATATAAATATATATATATATATATATATATATATATAGCAAGGGATTTTTCACAGTATTTCCTATAATATTTTTTTTCTCTAGAAAATTAAAAATATTTTGGCTAGAATAAAAGCAGTTTAGATTTTTTTTTTTTAAGGTCAATATTATTAGCCCCAAAAGCAATACATATATATATATTTTTTTATTAATTTGCCTCATTAAAATAATTTAGGTCTCACATTTACATGATATAGGCTGTCAGGAATTGATTCTATTGAGCATCTATAATCACTTGATCTGATTTCTCTTCTCTGTTTGCAATCAGATCATTTTAAGCCACTACATTCCTGGAAAGTGTTCAGTCCAATGACAAGCAAATGCATTCAAACAATCAGTCCTAAAAAGCTCTAATTTAGAGAAAATTTCTAATTTCATTTTTGAGTGAAATATTCATTTAATCTAAAACAGAAACACCCTAAATGGTGTTTGCTTAGTTGCATGAAAGTTGTGTGATTAATCACAATCACATAACAATAACATAAATCATAAATACAATTTTTTATCTACTGAAAAGCCAACTGCCTTGAAATTCTTGATATGGTTAATGATTTACCTTCATTTTTCCACTGTACATGGGGTCAGACATTGCTTCAAAGGCCGCTTGTTTACATCTCTCAGTGAAATCTGGAAATTTCCTAAAAACTTGCTCGCAAATGGTTGTCACGTATTTCTCCTGTGGTCAAAAAAAGTACAAAAAAATTTAAGGAATAACAAAGATTATGAGGATGATGATACAGATATGGTCCATTTGAGCCATTCTAAATTCACTGCACAATGCCTTCAGTAGGGTGTATTGATTCACTGAACTGGATTCACAATTTGATTTCCTCAATTAAAAAAAATTCAATCAAATATACAGTTAATAAAAAAATGTCTTTTTATTAGACTGTTGCTGCAAGTTTCTTTGTAAAACTGAAATACAACAAAGCTAAATTGAAATTTTAAAACATACCCCAAATCACAAAAACACTCACTTCATATAAAAGGAATCACTGCATTATCATTATTCAAACAATGGTGCAGCTTTCATGCAGAATTGGCTGTTTTTAATGTGAATTAGACAATTTAGTTAAACATTTCTGAAGAAAAAAAGCGTGGCCTTGTCTGACTTCATGTGTTTTAATGAAAATAGTTTCACAAAACTGAAGGAAATAACAGATGAGAACTAACTCTGCCAGCAGGTGGCGCTTATGAACAAAAATCATACACTGTTTCCTGGGTTACTGCTGTAAACAACGCACTGCACTTGTGAAAACTACTTTGATATGTAAAGTTCACAGGCAAAATGAACAAAAATTACACAAACTTTTCTAAAGGCAGTTCGCTACACTCTGAGATTTAAATGATATGCTCCGACTCCAATTGTTTTGGTTTGTTTTGCATTTTGACAGATTAGAAATTAATAATATTTTATTATGAATTTTAATAAATTTTCAACCAGTAAGTGTTTTATCGTTACATCACTTCAATAAAACAAAAAGAAAAAAAAACTACTGTAACGATGAATGACTTTACTTTTTTATTAACTATCATTAGCAAAGATAAATAAATACTGTAATAAATGTATTGTTCATTATTTATTCATGCTAGTAAATAGATTAACATCAACTGAATGAAACCTTACCGTAAAGTTTTACCCATACATTGACTATCTCAACCAGCAAAAAAAAAGTGTAGTCTAAACCAGTGTTGGGGTTATATGCATTACAAGTAATGCGAGTTATGTAATAATGTTACTTTTTTGATAGTGGTGTAACGGACCACAAATCTCACAGTTCAGATCACATTATGGTTTTTTAGTCATGGATCGGACCATTTTTCAGATCAGCCAAAAAGGAAAGTAGACAATTGTAATTTGCTTTCCATTTATTACAAATACAGTACTTCAAAAAACTTTTAGTTTGAACAAACAAAGCTTAGAACCAGTAATTTTATTTAAAAATATGAAGAAAAAATATTATAAATAAAATAATATGAAGAAATAATCAGCTGAATAAAAATAAATTGTAAAATATTCAGTACTGTGAAAAATTCACTGTTACTACTACTGTTGCTAATGACGCTAAATGTATAAATCTACATTATAATTTGTACGACCCATATTTATTTGTAGTCTCATTTTCAATAAATGATTTACAGTAGTTATTCATTCATAAAACTTCATGTTTCATTGCTATGTGTGTCATTTTTGAAGAATTATTCAGTGGCATTTTTTTGATGGCTGGTTGTTGGCACCTTTTGATTAAATAATGTAATTGCTGCCTACAGCTTTCATTTTTGAGTGTCAATTTAAATTATGGTGATTTTAATGTTTACCATAAACATTAGTGGTTTTATCTAAACTTAAAACTGTTCTCCCAGTACTTACTTCTGTGTTATTTGACTGTTTGTAACTTCATAACTCAAAAGACTAACGGCGGAATCTCTTTCTTGATTTTTGCGTTTCTCAAACACAGATTTGAATGCAGCGATTCGAAGGATTAATAAACATATGCAAATCACCATCATTTATAATTTGTTGTGTGGGTGTTGAGATCCCTATCTTGTAATGTTTAATCGTGCAGCGTACACATAATGCATTAACACAGAATAAACAAGTAGTGAAAGAAAACACCTTTAATATCCTAATGCTGTGTTCACACCAGATGAGATACGCATGGATAAATCGCGATATTCAAATGTAAATAGACGCATAAACATTTAGAATTTATTCGCTTCATTTGCGCATCAAATCCGCTTCATTTGTACGTCAAATTCACTAAATCCATTCAGAGGTGCAACCAGCTCGGTGAGTTTATCAACTCCTCCAGAAATAGTACCTGGATGATGGAAGCTTTCAGCGGTGCTTCTGACTGAGCTGACACCAGTACACTAACAACAGGCGCTACGTCATAATCATGCCCCCACAGGAGCAAGCTCTTGATTGGTTAACATGGCGCGGTTAACACGGTTATTTGCGCTCCCTCATTTGCGTGTATCGCGCTGCAGGATGTCTATTCGCGCCTTTGCATTGACTTAACATGTAAATCACTCAAGCTTGATGCTTCTTCCGCATCTAGTGTGAACGCAGCATAAGAAACCCACCACATCCCGAATAACCTATGACAACTTCTTCTGTCATCATTATATTTTACAGGAAAGCCTAAATGCTTTCATACATGTGATTTGAATGATGCGAAAGGCGATCTCTCTGTGATCGTTACAAATTTAGGATTAATCTACAAGTAAAAAAAAATGTATTAATGCCTGGGTCACGTGTGCTCCGAACTGTGGGCTGTGATCTGTATGAATCACAGATCAACCGTGATCCGTTACACCCCTATTTTCTGATTAATTCAAATTAGTGTAGTCTTGCTGAATAACGCACTCAATGAAAAAATTCGCCCTCCGTGGGAACAGACGAAACCAAGATGGCCTTACATTTCTGCGATTGAAGTATTCTCATTATTTTTAACAGATTGAAAAATAGAAAAGTAGCAAACACATTGCTTTAAACTTTCATTATTTTGCATATATGGCATGTATAGCTCTGGAGTCAGGAACTTCTCAGAAGATCACAACTGCAGATCGCTGGTAAACACGTGCCTTTACTCGGACTACAATCCCGTCATGATATGGACTACAAATCCTGTCATGCACTTCACACACACCGGTTTCCATTGAATACACATATACACACAGCTAGAAGCTGGTCAAAAACTGATTACGAGGCCTATCTATACACAACATTTGCACTTTGCTGAGTCGTGTTTATCTGTTTTAGTGAGAATTAGGATGCATTTTTCTTGCCTAGCCTAGCCGTATTTGACCCTTGCTTTTTCTGTTTGTTTATGCTGCTCGCCACCGGAACTGACCATTCACCTGTTTATGACTACATTCTGGAATTCCCTGCATGTACCTATTTGCTCCTGCTCTGACCATTGTTTGTATGACAACTCTCTTGAATAAACCTGCAATTGGATCTTCAAATCCATTGTCAGCGTCCTACACATGACAATAACACTATCTTAAATTATCATTTTTAATTTAGGTAAATAAAAGTTATGCAGTGTGGTGTTAATTGCAGAGCTCCTTGATCAGACGAAAAGAAAAAACTCAACTCAATGCAACTACTTACTGTTTTTGGAGAGTAACTCAATATTGTAATGCATTACTTTCAAAAGTAACTTCCCCCAACGCTGGTCTGAACCATAAGAAACTCCTTTCAAACACACACACACACACACACACACACACACACACACACACACACACACGTATATTCGGGCTAAACCAAATTTTTAAATACTAAACGTACAATTCCCACTACACACAATGCCTTACCTGTTTTTTGCTGGTTCCATCTTTGGACTGCAGCAGTGCAACATGATTGGCCACTTTTCTGAGTATAGCCAGATAGCTGAAGTACAGATGTCTGACCGGCACACCATCTGCGTTCAGTTTGTAGCAGCACTTCTTGCGTGGACGGCCACTGCTACAGGGACACTTTCCTGAGCTCTGCAACATCAGGGTCACATCATCTGTGTCTAGCACTGCTCGGTACACCATCCGCTGAAAGTCTGTCAGTGAGCAATACACCACCTGCAGACCAGAGACAGTTCAGATCACAGCACATACTAAGAAGATATATATTAAAATGATAGTTTACCGAAAAATAAAAACTCTGCCATTATTTACTCACCCTCTACTTTTTTTTCCAAAGCCTGTTGAAATTCTTTCTTAAGTTAAGCAGGAAAGATATTTAGAAAAATGTTAGAAACTGGTAGCCATTGACTTTCCTAGTGTTTTCTTTTCTACTATGGATGTCAATGGCTACTGGTTTTTAACATTCTTCAAAATATCTTCTTTAGTTTGTTAGTTTAATATATATTTTTTTATCTATTTGTGGTTTTACTCCATATTATTTGTCTCACTGTTTTTCTTAGTCAAGAAGATGTGCTATAAACTTTGTTCTAATGATTTGTTATATACATTTTAAAGTTTCACAGGTTCAAACAGAGCAGGAAAAAACGTCTGAGATATAATGCGTGTCAATTTGAAATTGCTTACAAAATTACTCTTAACAAATAATGATTTTTTTTCAATGCTGACAAATTGCACTTGTAATATGTTATTTGGGCTTCCGTTATATGTAATTTTAAATAATTATGGTATTGTGTGTTATTTGTGTTTGTTTTAAATGTCAGAATTTTTTTACATTTTGTAAATCTATTGCTATATTAGCTTGGTCAGAGGGTGTATAGCATAAAAGTAAAATTAGGAAAGCCAGGATAACATAAAATGCTTGGCTTGTCCTAGTTTAACATACACATCCTGGCTTAGTCTGTTGCACATTTGCTGATTCAGGATGAGAAAGTTCTGCTATGTAAAAAGCAATGTAGATAATTGGATAGATAATGGATAAGTGGACATTCACAGCATTCTTAAAGAGACAGGATCGATCGCAGAATCGATGCAAATATGGATAAAACCAGATGTGCCTATTGAGCCTGCTTTCAAGCAATTCAGGGCTAAACTCAGCCAGGATAGTTTGAAAATCTCAGCTTAATCCCTTATCTTGCTTTTGTGTAATACCCCTTCAGGTCACTCTTGTAAAAGAGATTTTAATCTCAATGAGTATTTTTAACTGGTTAAATTAATGAACAAAATGTATTCTACTGGACTAATGAACTCTCCCTTTATCATCATCTTGTTTGTGTTCAACAGAAAATAACAACAACTTATAATGGTTTGAAACCACTCGAAGGCGAGTAATAGTTATTAAATATTCATTTTTGGGTAAACTATCCATTCAAACCATTTTCTTTGACGAACTCACTCTGTCATCTTTTTTAGGAAGTTGGTCACTGATGAGAGCCTTGGTTCTTCTGAGGAACCAGCGTGAGAGTTTTTTGGCAAGTTCCTGAACTGCTTTCCGGCCTTCTGCGAGAGCTCTTTTAGTCACGGTGTGCTTCTGCCCCTTCTCAATGGGGTCTGAAAACCTGTTTTTAAAAGCTCCCAGGGAACCCAAACATCTAGGAACAGCCCTGTGACACAGATGTGATTTTTAACATATGAAGGGAGAAATTATTATTATAAGTTATATAGAGCATAATGGCTCTCTCAAAAAACTCTCGAAAAAGCAGAGACTGTTGTCCAAACCAAGCTGAACATGAATGGCTTAGTTAGAGATAAAAATCAGGGGTTCTTTCTTCTCACCAGTTCATAACACACCACAGCTCCTCCAGGTTGTTCTGAAGGATAGTTCCTGTTAGCCCAATTCTCACTTTACATCTCATCTGCTTCATGGCCTGAGTGATCTTAGACTTGTGGTTCTTTATTTTGTGAGCTTCATCAACGATAACAGCAGCCCAATTAATACTGTTGATAAAAAAAGCATTTTGAAAGAGATGTTTCGTTGTGGTCTAATGCAAAAAAATAAAAATAAAAATGCCAGAATAGTTGTCAGTTCATTCCGCTGTGGCGACCTCTGATAAATCAGAGTCAATGAACGGTTTATTGTTTGAAACCAAAATAATAAAAAAAAAATTTCTTTGTAATTTACTGTTGTTACATAATTATATTAATGCTTATTAACAATTAAATCAGTTTTAACAATTTTTAGCTATTATAATTAAATACTTCAGCATTTATAAATTAATTAAATAACAATAATCTTAATAATAATAAAATCATTATTTTTAATCATTTACATTTCAAATAATAGATCACTAGAATGTAAAATGTTAAATTAAAACAAATAAAAGATTACAAAAGTTTTGATTTTAGTAAAATTAAGTTTTTAGGACTGTAGAAAAATTGATGGGCGGTAACAAATTAAGCTGCCGTAACCAGAAAAATTCAGTAGCACCAAGCAGAAAAATTAAGTAAAAAACAATTATATTAACAAAGTAATTAAAAAAATGTATCGTAGCAACCTGAAAAAATTAAGTTGCTATAACTAGATAAATTAGGTTCTGAGAACTAGAAGAATTAGGTTGGCCCAACTGGGAATTATAAGTTATAAAAACTAGAAAAATTAAGTTATAACAACTAGAAAAATTAGGTCGCTGTAACTAGAAGATATTGGTTGGTTCAACTAGAAAAAAGTTGTGGTAACTAGAACAATTAAGTTGACAACAAGAAAAAGAGTGAAAACTAAAAAAGATTAAGTTGGATTACCTACAAAAATAAGTTTTTATAAATAGAAACATTTAGTTGTGGTAGCTAGAAAAATTAAGTTGATGCAACTAGAAGTTATTTAACAGACCATGGAATAACTAAAGTTAACTAATACAACCTTATTGTAAAGTGTTACCGATGCACCCATATTCAAAGTGACTGATGTGTCACAGTTTAACATTTTGCATAGAAGCCAACAGTGAATGGACATCTTGTACATTATTAAATGTTCGGTCTAAAATAGAGCTGTCAACTTTGTTGGTATGCAAATAAATATACATTGTGAACATATTCACCCATTTATTATTTAGATTGTGCATGCACACCACTTATGCATTTCTGAAAATTAAAACTCAAAAGGCTTGTAGAATAAATAAAAACAGCAGAGTAAACCACACAATAACAAAAACTGTACTCAGTAGCACTAATATACCTGTTGAACTGGTCCAAACAGAGTCTGAGGGTCTCATAAGTGGTAAGGGCAATTTCACATCTTCCCCTCTGTACACGTGCTAGTTCTTCATCCTTCCTCACTCCGTGAACAACCACAACTCGAAAATGACCCCAAGTGTCTAACTCATCTTTCCAGTTGTAGAGAACAGAGAGCGGAGCCACTATGACGAAAATCTCAAGAGAGACAAACAAAAAGACTTTAATACACAAAATAAGGAAACATTAGCCTGACGCTATGAGATGTCCTTGTAGCTATAATTATTAAAGCTTTTATCACAATATACCATTTTATCCCAATATTGATATGTAGTGAAAAGCACTTCTTTTACAGGTATAACTAAAAGAATTCTATATTTTGTTTATTATACTTTATTGTACAGTTAAATTATGAGTGTTTCAAAAAATTAAATGGCTATTAATAAATCACAACAACAGTGAGAAATCGCAATATTATTCACAATGTCAATGTGACTTAATGAGGTATTAAACATTAGCGAAAGAATAAACTACCTAAGATTAATAAATGCTTAATTGTTTTTATTATCAGCTCAGATTAATTAACTAATAGGTTTTTTTTAATGTTTGTTTGAAAATAACTAGCCTATTAATTCTTCAAGCAAATACAACAATCTGAATATTCTATAAGCATTATATACGTTTATTTAATAATTAATTATTCTCAGTATTACTAGAAAGCCGGCAATAACAGCTTGACTATTATGCATGTTCATCATCACAATATCTTGTATTACTGAATGTCAACACATGACTAATTATAGCCTAAGTCTATAGCCTAGACTTTTTATTGACTTTCTCTGACTGAAGAGCTGAATTTTCACCATGACTCATAATGAACAAAAAAAAAGGTAGCTTTTGTGCTGACTGCTGAGCACTGACCAGACAAAACACTGTCATGGCTAGGCATGGGCCAGTATAAGACTCTGACAGTATTATAATCTTAGACAAAAATATCACGGTATTGTGATTACTGCGGTAAAATACCTCCGTAAAGTTGGCCCCCCACCCAACATCGGCAAAATTGCAGTCCAGTTGTGCTGCAAAAATATTCGTTTGTGCTATTTCGGTTTTTGAGATTTTAAAATAATATGTGTTTTAAGTCATTCAGCAGTCAAACAACCAACACCCCCCCCCCCCCCCCCCCCCCCCGTTTGTGCTTCGTTTAGGCTGGTTTGTGCCGATGAAAGTTCTGTTTGAGCTGTTGCTGTTCCTAAAATATTACACAATTATGGGCGATGACGCCACCAGCCCCCCAACATGCTCCCCCCAATAGTCTCGTTCTTTTGTGCTTTGTTTTTGTTGGTTTGCGACGGTAAGAGATCCATTGTGTTGTTTCTGTTATTAAAATATTACACTTTGAATTCTGGACAATGACAACACAAACAAAGCACAAATGAATGAGACTATTTTGGTTAAATTTGGAGCACGTTGGGGGGCTGGTGACGCCATCGCCTATAATTAAATATGTAATATTTTAATAACATAACATATTTTAATAACATAACATAACAGCACAAACGAACTTTCATCGGCACAAACCAGCACAAACAAAGCACAAATGATTGAGACTATTTGGGGTGTAATTAAAAGCTGTGTGATCGCTGAATGACCTACAAATATTATTTTAATATCTCAAAAAACAAAACAGCACAAACTAATATTTGTGCAGCACAAACCAGCACAAATAGAGCACAAAAGATTGAGACTATTTTGCTGATGTTTTGTGTTGGGTGGGGGCCAACATCACGGAGGTCTCTAAAATATGTTCTTTTTTAAATGACTGGGTAAAAACAACAATTTTCCCCCCACTGAACACAATATATTTTATTTTATAATAAAAACAGAATAGAAACTGTTTTATAATAAATTTTAGAATAGAAACATTTATAATATTTTTGAACAGTAAACATGTCAGGCTAAATAATTAAAATAAACCATTGACTTCTGCTGTCTTAATTAGTCTTAAAAACACAGAATTATTTACAACTTGTATAGGCATCTTTGAATATCTTTCTCTTATTTGGATATAAAGTAAACCACTGCACTGTTCAGGTCTATAGTATGCTTGTTTTTCAGAGGTTTCCTGAATTGTGGGCTAACCAGCAGCTTTGGATATATAGAGGGTCCTTTGCTGCTAGAGATACTGTTGTCCTAAAAAACTCAATTAAATAGTCATAAAAAACATGTAAAAATAAAACAAGAAAAAAATAAACAAAAAAACGGTTTTAAAATCATGACTTTTCCAAACCGGGGTAATTCTTGAGACCCATGAGTTATCGTCCCATGCCTAGTCACAGCCAGCATTATAACAGCCTGAGGAATGTTGCACAAAGTCGATTTAGGTTATTATTCAGGTATGTTTACATCCGAGGTTTTGGGCTCAAGTTGGGTTGATTTTCACCATGGTAACTCATGAACCTACATTATTAAAATCAGCTGGTTGATTTGCACTAATATAATAATATTTTCTTTAAGTTATTTCTTAAACTTCTTTTTTTACAACCTTGCAAATTTGTTTCAATTTATTTTATTTCTGATAATGATATCTCTTAAATGAAGAGAACTTCGAAATCACTCAAACTGACACTATCATGTTTCGTGTGATTGGCTGTTTGCTGCATGTCTCACAATTTCTGGGTTAAACCCCTAGTTAACAGACAACATTTACATATCAAGTATTGTGAAACCACTTAACCTGATCCTAACCAGGTTGGATTTGTTTGGTTTTATCAACCTAAAATTTACTCTGCAACTCAGAATTTAAGAAAGGAATAAAATGAAACAGAAAATAGCCTAACCACAACAAAAGACAACAAAACAAAACAAAACAAAACATGATATTCCAGCAATTCCATGACCTATATGGAAACCCGGCTATAATTAGATCTCACATGCTTAACAAAACTGATACCTTCTGAACTCGTTCTGATGGCTTTTGTGACAGCAAAAACTGAGGCCTGTTGTTCTCAACATCTTTCCATGTACCTGTTTTCTGCAGAACTGCAGCCAAAAAGCCAATGACCTAAAATCGTATATAATACATAAACAAATCAGCAGTCTTTACTACATACTGTGGGGCAAATAAGTATTGAACGTGTCACAATTTTTTCTCAGAAAACATATTTCTAAAGGTGCTGTTGACTTGAAATTTCCATTGGGCATTGATAACAACCAACAGTATTCATATATGAAAAGAAAACAAAACTAATTAGTACAAATGAGGTTATGTGTTATAAAATAAAATGAGGTGACGCAGTGGCGCAGTAGGTAGTGCGGTCGCCTCACAGCAAGAAGGTCGCTGGTTCGAGCCTCGGCTGGGTCAGTTGGCGTTTCTGTGTGGAGTTTCCCCCCACAGTCCAAAGACATGCGGTACAGGTGAATTGGGTAGGCTAAAATTGTCCTTAGTGTATGGGTGTGAATGAGTGGATGTTTCCCAGAGATGGGTTGCGGCTGGAAGGGCATCCGCTGCGTAAAATCGTGCTGGATAAGTTGGCGGTTCATTCCGCTGTGGCGACCCCGGATTAATAAAGGGACTAAGCTGAAAAGAAAATTAATGAATGAATAAATGAAAATGAAATGACACAGGGAAGAAGTATTAAACACGTGAAGAAAGGGAGGTGTAGAAAAACAGTAAAAGCACAGACAGCTGCTGAAATCTCTCAGTACTTCTTTAGCAACCCTCTGCCCTTCCTCATTGTTAATTAATATCCTCAGTCCAACATCGTCAGCCTCAGTCCAACATCGTCATTACAGGATAATGAAAATGAAACAAAAGTGGGCATTTCAGCAAGACAATGATCCAAAACACAGCTAAGGAAACTCTCAAATGCTTTCAGAGAATGATAATCAAGCTGTAGAATAGCTCAGCTAATCACCTAACTTGAATCTAATAGAAAATACAAATTAAAGGTCAGATTTAATTGACAAAACCCACAGAACCATCAAGATTTGTACACTATGTTGACGTCTGTGAAAAAAATCCCACCTTAGCAACGCGTGACTTCATTCTTCATTTAAAAGGCGTATTAAGAAAGTAATAAATATGTTTCAGTAGTTCAGTGCTTTCTCCTTGAGCATACCATTGTTATTACACAGAACTCATTTTTCAGATTTTTTTTTTTGTTTTATTTCATTTTTACGTTTTATTTTTCTGGATTCGTTCTATGTCAACAGCTCCTTTAGAAATATGACACATTTAATACTTACAAAAATGTGTGTGTTTTTACCTGAACTGTCTTTCCAAGCCCCATATCATCACCCAAGATACATCCTCGTGATTTGGCATAATTTTGATAGATAAATTGAATGCCTTCTCGCTGGTAGTCCCGTAAATACCGATTGATGGTGTATGGAACTTTCACATCACTTCCTGGCAGCAGAAATGGTTCAGATGGGCCTGGGGGCGTCTGGTTACTGTGAAAGAGGGGTTTTTCATCCTCAAAACGAGGAAGGAGTGTTTTGACACCCTGGCACTTTGTAGATGAGTCTTCCTCTTTGTTCATCTCCATATAGACAGCACTCACACCAAACCAGGTGCTAACTAGGTAACAATAGCTTGTTTAGCTGCGACCGGCTTTTCTTTTGGCGCACTAATGAAGAAGTCATTCTGGAGTTGTATATTAACCTGAAAAACAAAGGCAGCAAAATATGTTTACATTCTTGTTATTTTTATATTGTGGTCTTGTAATGTTGAAGAAGGGTTTAATATCGTCACAATCTACTTTGCATGTATTTCCATACAATGATAGCTGATAGTGATTGAGTTTGTCATTCCAACACCTCTAAGACACTGCAGGTCAATAGTATGAAAAATTTGCTAATAGTTATCACCATCCCACTCCAGTTGATTGATTACTTTAAAGTACACATGAACCAGAAGTTGCTGCAGACTTTTATTTCAGTGTTATGACATATTTCCAACTGAATCTGAATATCTAGTAGGGACGAGGTTTTGTTTTTGTGCTCCTCCTCTCATCTTTCACTCATGGCAATCTAATGGTTGAAGGGGCATGGCTAAGTATAACTCGCACAAGCCGTCAAACTGATGTCATCAGAGAACACTGCCATTCCAGAGCTGATAAAAAGCGTTTGATTTTGATTAAAGATTACCAATTTTTTTCAGTGGATTAGTTTGCAGGTTAGTTGTTATAATAGTTCACCTTAAGCCTAACGATCCGTGCTAGCAAAATAAACACTGTACATTTAAATTTCATGCAGACTTTAAGATACAAAGTTTTGTATTTGTTATGATTCGCAAATTAGACATTGTTGCAAATGAATATGCAAATGAGGCATTATTAAATATTAAATAGAACATTCAGTAATATGTATACATTTCTAGCATAAAACCCTGAACATTGAATGAGGTCAGCTCAACTACTACGTACTTGCATCAAAAAATGAATACAATGTACTTACTGTGTTCATAATGTGGTGTGCTATGAGTAGGGTGATATGGGTAGGGTTAGGGATAGGTTTGGTGGTATTCATAGGATTAAAGGGGGGTTAAGTTGTAAGGGATAGTTAACAGTGTAATTAAAGATGTAATTACTGAAATAAATTACAGATGAAACTATATGCAGGCATTTAATCAATCAAAAGTGCAATGTAAAAACATAATAAAGTACATTGTAACAAATGATTAATTTCAGTGTAAGTACATTTTATTTAAGGCTACTTAATATAAAGTATTACCAAATAATTCTTGTTTCTTTCTTTCTTTTTTAAATATTAAGAGTCAGCATTTACAGCGGGGATTTTGCATGTGTTTTTATACTTATTGTACTTATTGTACAAAATTAGACAATTTATGTATGAGCAATGAGCATATTCCTCTGTAAAAAGGAAGTTTGATTTAGGCCCAGTACAGGTAGAAAAACATCAAAACACTACAAATGAATAATATACCAACACAAACACACAAATTAGCATATAAGAAACACTTAAAGGTGAATTTTGATAGTCTTTATACTTGCCCAATACATAAATTAATAATGAAAAAAAAACACACACAAAATCTCAATTTAAAGGGACATGAACAAACAGCGTTTGTGTCTCGCCTTAATAAAGTTACGCTGCTCAGGAACAACATAAAGATGAGTAAATAATGACCTTTAACATACAGTAGCTAGCTGTCTCACTCGGAAAGATGTTTAGTCTGATATTAATCAAATCAATTGAAAAAAAACGGGAACAGACAATATATTTGGTAACGTTACATTTATTTTTTGTTGCTATTTTGCTTGTGATCACTTTAAATCGCTATTAAGAGCTCATTCGTTATAAACTGAAAGTCAGTATGGTCTTACCATCATCAATTGATGTTAGCCTCGATGTAGTTTCTGTGATGATCATGTATTTCTGGTGCCTGTAATGTATGCTATGAAGGTTTCTGAGTGACTGTGAGATAATCAGGTATGTTTTCTTCCAATAAATTTGATTTCATTCTCACCAGCTTAGCCATATGCTGCATGCAGCTTCACAACGGAGACGTTTATTTACCTATCCGTGAGTTCACAGCAGCACTTTCCATACTGACATTAAGCGTGACTACACGGTGTGAATGAAATGAAATTAAATAGAAAAAATTTAATATGTCATTAGGCAAAATTATATATATTTTTCAAAATAAAAGAAACGTTAACTAAAATATTAAATATTCCAGGCTGGTCAAGCTGGTTTAGCCTTGACAAGCTAAGCCTGGAAATGGCCAAAAAACCCTAAAACCAGGCTAGTCCTCCAGCTAAAACAAGCCAAACAGTTGAGACTCGTTTAAGCTGTTTTTGTTGTTGTTGTTGTTTTAGCATAAAGGCTAAAAATAAAAGCATTTTAGCTTATTTTTTATTTATTATTATTATTATTTTAGCTAGTTAGCAAGGAGATTTGTAAAACTATTATCTAAAGCTAAAATAAAACAGACATATTTTAAAATAACAATAAAAACATTCAAATTCAATTAAATGAATTAATATAAATGTAATATTTAATTTAGTTAAGACCAAATATTTAGTCAATTAAAGATTAAAAGAATAAACATCTCCTTTAAAATGTTAACTTATTTTATTTCAGGAAATAGTTAAAGACATAAAGTTACAAAAACACAAAATTATTTAAATCTTACATTTTTTATGAAAATAATGTTTAAAATAGGGCGTCACGGTGGCACAGTGGGTAGCACGATCGCCTCACAGCAAAAAGGTCACTGGTTCGAGCCTTGGCTGGGTCAGTTGGCATTTCTGTATGGAGTTTGCATGTTCTCCCTGTGTTTGCGTGGGTTTCCTCTGGGTGCTTCGGTTTCCCCCACAAGTCAAAGGCATGTGCTAAATGTGAATTGGGTAAGCTAAATTGTCCGTAGTGTATGAGTGTGTGTGTGTGTGTGTGTGTGTGTGTGTGTGTGTGTGTGTGTGTGTGTGTGTGTGTGTGTGTGTGTGTGAATGAGAGTGTATGGGTGTGTCCCAGTGGTGGGTTGCAGCTGGAAGGGCATCCGCTGCATAAAACAAATGCTGGATAAGTTGGTGGTTCATTCAGCTGTGGCGACCTCTGACTAATAAAGGGACTTAGTGTGAAAATGAATGAATGAATAATGTTTAAAATATTTCTATATTATATTCAATGATAGGCTGCAAAAAATTAAATAAAATTGAATAAATTAAATTAAATAAATTTTAAATAACATTCATTCGTTCATACATTTTCTCACCCGGAGGAAACTCATGCAAACCCAGGGAGAACATGCAAACTCCACACAGAAACGTCAACTAACTTTAAATAACATAATAACATTAAATTAATTATAAAATTAAGTAAGTTAAGTTTAGTATTACATAAAGTATAGGGGTCAAACTTATTTTAGGTCTCAGTGTTGATAATGTTTAAATTTTATTTTCACTTGAAAGAGCAACTTAGCCTACATCTGCTAAAAATAAAATAAATTAACAAATGTTTAATTAAAATAATTTATTCATTCATTTTCTTTTCGGCTTAGTGCCTTTATTAATCTGGGGTCGCCACAGCAGAATGAACCGCCTGAACACAAAACTGAAAAAGTAAAATGACTAACAGGCGGCGCGGCAGTGCAGTGGTTAGCACTGTCACCTCACGGCACGAAGGTCACTGGTTCAAGCCATGGCTGGGTCAGTTGGCGTTTCTGTGTGGAGTTTGTATGTTCTCCCCATGTTGGCGTGGGTTTCCTCCGGGTGCTCCAGTTTTTCCCACAAGTCCAAAAGATATGCGCTATAGGTGAATTGAGTAAACTAAACTGTCCATAGTGTATGTGTGTGAATGAGAGAGTATGGGTGTTTCCCAGTTATGGGTTGCAGCTGGAAGGGCATCCACTGCATATAACATGTGCTGGATAAGTTGGCGGTTCATTCTGCTGTGGTGACCCCTGATTAATGAAGGGACTAAATCGAAAAGAAAATGAATGAATGAAAATGACTAACTCCACTACAGTATACACAAAAATGTTTTATATATACATACATAT
>CAIGQZ010032240.1:1423281-1443401 GCA_903798205.1 Danio tinwini | reverse complement strand
CATTCTGCCACCAGGGGGGATGCAAACAACAAGCAATCAGCTGTGTCCTCTTTGTGTTGTTCACACTGTACTCAAGTTCACCACATCCTGCAGACTCTCCCTCAGGTGACCTTTTTGAAAACACCGTCCATCACACAAACACACACACACACACAGACACACACACACACACACAAGCACACGCACACGCACACGCACACACACACATACACACACTGACTGGCATTATGATTACACATGCATAATCTTCACTTCACCTCACTGACCTCCGGCTACACAAATACACTCATGTGGGTGGTCATAAAGCAACAAATATTATACTTTGTTACCGACTTTCAGAAGTTCATTTCATGTTTCGGGTCATGTTTAAGCACTGATACCAGATAGCAAGGCGTTCTGCCTATGAGCGGTAAACTAAATACCGCATGGTGTGTGGTCTGTATACCTCCCAGGCTTGTTCCGGGGAGTTTGAGCTCCTCCTGGGCTCCAAGAGAGGAAAACAGTCCAGCACAATAAGAGGAATGTTCGTCTTCACCAGAGAAACCACGTGTCTCAGTTGAGTTAAATGAGGATGCGAACACAGACATGCCTGCTTCTAGCTTTTCAACACAAGAAGGGATTAGAGGGAAATATTTGAGGTTTTGTTTTTGACAACAGTTATTGAGACCGTTTAACTCATTGTGCACATCACATAGGCCTATTTACAGTGACATTTTCAAAATATTGCATGTGTAATGGCACACTGATGTCACCGTTTGGTGTACTTTGATTTTGGGGTCACGGTTGGGTACAGTTCAACAGGAATGGGCACCAAAATATTTTGTATTTTGAACAGGCAGATATGTTTTGTCACACTCAGCTACAAAAAAATAATGAAAAATAAAACTTATAATTAGGATACTGTATTAAACTTTAAAGGATGGGGGTTGAGTGTTGGGCTAACAACACATCTAGTAAAAAAAAGAGATTTTATGAAGCATAATGCGGCTAAATATCTATTTAATATTTATAAATATATATATATAAAAACTTCGATATAAACAGCCCTGGGAGTAAGTAAGAGTAAATATTAAACTTTCAAAAGTGAAGCCCTACCTTCTCCAAAACAACAGAAAAACTGGAATTGTGCATAGATTCAGTAAGCTTCAAAACTGAAATCTCTACGAATGGAAATGAAAAAGTGGACAACAACTGTTCAGTCTTATGTATGCGCATAGAGAAGTGACTTTGACCTGCGTGTGCACAAGATGAGACAGAATCTTGAATACTTTTTTTTTTTTAAGTAAACATAGTTGACGGACGTGCGCGACTGTTATACATATGAGGACTTTACTTTTTAGATGGCATGTCAAGATTAAACAGTTTCAGCTTTTACACTTAGAAGCACTCATTACTGTCAGTTACAGAGCAGTTAACCAATGAGAAGTCAAAGGTCGGACAAGCGTTGCACACTTCTGTTTACAGTTATAATAACAGTTATAAGTTACATAAGTTGGCATAACAACAGCAACATGGTGGAACCATTTCTTTTTTTTATAATTATTTATTTTAGGTGTGGGTGTCATGGTGGCGCAGTGGGTAGCACAATCGCCACACAGCAAGAAGGTCTCTGATTCAAGGCACGGCTGGGTCAGTTGGCATCTCTGTGTGGAGTTTGTATGTTCTCCCTGTGTTCATGTGGATTTCCTCCGGGTGCTCCGGTTTCCCCCACAAGTCCAAAGACATGCACTATAGGTGATTTGGGTGAGCTAAATTGTCCGTAGTGTATGTGTGAAAGGGAGTGTATGGATGTTTCCCAATGATGGGTTGCAGCTGGAAGGGCATCCGCTGCGTAAAACATATCCTGGATAAGTTGCCGGTTCATTCCACTGTGGTGACCCCTGATTAATAAAGGGACTAAGGCAAAAAAAAAAAAGAATATTTTAGGGGTTTTTCATCTTTACTTGGAAAGGACAGTGAAGGAAAGTATTGGGAGCAGAGAGAGGAAAAGGGTCCGCAAAGCACCTTGAGTAAGGAATCAAACTCAGCACCACAATGCTATATGCTATAACCACTAGGCTATCTGCACTAATGGTGGAACCATTTTTGAGCGTTGCATCTCACATCTCACGTTTGTATTCATTTCAAGTTACTCTCACATCCTGAATATATGCCTATGCATATTGCATAACTTTATGTCTGCTTTACTCTGAAATCAGTGGGCTATGTAATGTTTCCATAAATTATTGATTATTTTTTTCTGGGGAGTGCACAATTTGATAGTGGAGCACTATGACTGATACTGAAAGCTTGTTGTAATACAGCAAGAAGTAAGGGTGGGGTTTACGAGGGGTCAATTCATATTCATTTGTAAGAGTTAGGCCCTGTCCACAAGAACATGGGCATTTTCAAAACTTCAACTTTTTCTGTGCAGTCTGGCTGTTAATGCAAATGCAGCATCAGGTGACTAAAACTTTTTAAAAACTCCTGTCAGGGTAAAGATTTTCAAAAGTCCTGGGTTTTTGTAGTCATGTAACCATTGAAACCGGGTTTATAGCTTGTCCACACCATCTCTGTTGTTTACAACAGGGGTTCCCAAACTTTTTAGCCCGTGACCCCCAAAATAACAATGCCAGTGACTCTGGACCCTCAATCTTCTCTGAGGTGGTTATAAATATATAAACACTGAACATAACTGTGCACACAGGCCCAAGTCTATTCATCGTTTAATTTTGGAGAATGCCACTCGGAGACCATCCTCCATGTTCAGTAGTGGCCTGTATTTATTTTTAATATACCAGAGTGCCCAGCCTGATCTCACGAGGAAACGTAAGTATTTTACGTTTTGTCAGTTTAGTGGCTGATTCATACGAGTTGAGTCGGACAAAAAATTATGATTTTAAAAAGGAGGCGTGGCACCCAACCCTGCCCCTAAACCCAGCCGTCATTGGATGATGAGCAAATCGTACTAAAGGGTACGAATTAGATCGTACGAATTAGCCACTAAATCAAAAAGTTACGAATTGCCACGAGATTGCGTTGGAGTGCCATAAAGGTGTCAGAAAGTTTAACCTAGTGCCATAAAATCAATGTGCTGCATGCATCTGACACTATTAATATAATGTAATCACCCCAGGGGTCGCAAAAAAAATATTAACAGTTGAAAGGCTGATGGCTTTTTATTTGCATGTAGTTTTATTATTATTATTATTATTAGCATGTTAACAATGTTACTATAAACTACTATTTTGTTCTCCGGTGGGTTATGGATAATGTATGGCAATTCTAAAAGTTTAATAAAATGAATTAGATTTTTGGAAATCGGCAAGCATATCCTCAACATTAAATGGATTAAAACATTATGTTTAAACAAGAATAATTTGCAGTGATGCACACTGTGAAAATCTCAAATCATAACAGATTCGTAAGTTTTTTAATGCGCACATATATGTAAACTGTAAATAACACTCTAAATAGTGCAATATAAAACCTCTTTCTTTTGAGATTAGACCCAGGCTATAAAAAGTTGCATTTAAACTGTAGTACATATACATGCAAACTACTCTTAGTTTACGTCGGTGTTAATCAAGAAAGTCTGAGTGTAATACTGACTTGTGTTTGTATAAACCACCTGTCAGTAACAATCCTCGTAATTTCAGCAAAGACCTGCTTGCCACAGACATGAACTAAACGACACTAACAGAGGGTGACTTTTGGGTGTGCGAATTAAGTTGACCACAATCAGACAAATAACTAAACCAAGGAATACATTCTTAGATATTGTAATGATTAAAGAAACATATGTAGTCTAAACAGTCTTAAAGAGTTTTAAACTAAGTATATGAACCTCGTTACAAACTAGATACAATTATAAATGTGATACATGAGTTCCTGGCTATCTAAAACTTGGTGCCAGTTCTCTTTTTGTGGGGCCATATCAGGATTTTTCGCTGTGCTTACAGACTGAAAAAAGACAGGCATCTGCTTAACAAATACAAACGTATGAATTGTTTATTTTCCCAAGATTTTCCTCTCAGCCGCTGCCACGTGCAAACACCCCTGCAGCACATGTGGCCATACGTCTTACTGAATGCTGCGTTTGACAGTCAGGAATAATCACTTTCATAATACAAACAAGTTCTGGCACCGGCGTTCTCTGTGTAAGCTATCTGACCAAAAGACAAAAGGTACGTCAGTGAAGGTTTCCAGGTGTTCCTCTGAATCTGTCAGTCTTGCGCCTCACATTTGGAGACGAACTCGCTTTGAGACGCACATGAAAAGAGGTTCATTCATTCTGAGCTGTCTTATTGCTCGTTATCATTGATATGCTTGTATACGATTAACACCTGGTGTTAATTTAAAGATAGTTTGAGAAGAAACGGATTTCGGTTTCTGCTCATTCCGGAGCTTTTTTAAAGATTGAGTCAGTGAAGAAGATGTTTATCTGTGGCACTTCATTTATAATGTTAGACAAAAAATACCAGATCAGATTTTCTCACATCTCACCCCCACCATGATAAGAAATGACAGTACAGGTTATGTATGAGCAACTCCCAATAGAGGGAGAATCACTTGAATGACATTTGTTAAGAAAAAGTTACTGATGAATTACATTCAGTGAAACAAAGTAAGGTGGTCTGACTATAAATAAAGTAATGAAATACTCATATCCAAAAATCATTCATTCATTTTCTTTCGGCTTAGTCTCTTTTTTCATCAGGGGTCGCCACAGTTGAATGAACCACCAACTTATCAAGCATATGCTTTACACAGCGGATATGGTGGTATATTCAGGAAACTGGAGTACCCGAAAGAAACCCACAAGAACCTGGGGAGAACATGCAAAGTCCACATAGAAACGCCAACAACCTTTTTGCTGTGAGGCGACAGTGCTAACCACTGAGCCACCGTGTTATCCATCTATAAATCAATAAATACAAATACTCAGATTTTTTTTCCTGAAGTATTTTGGTAGCTCCTTCTGTAACATTCAGTTTATTTTCTGAGTTCATCCCTCTACACTCTCACAAATAAAGGTATGTGGGCTGTCACTGGGTTGGTACCTTTTCAAAAGGTACACATTTGTACTTAAAGGGTCCATATACTGTAGGTACCTCAAAAGTATATATTAGTACCTAAAAATTTAAAGAGGAACACTTTTGTACTTTTAAGGTAGTAATATGTACCCTTGCGGTATTAATATAAACCTTTAAGGTATAAATTTGTACCTTTTGAAAAGATACCACCCCAGTAACAGCTTGCGTATCTTTATTTCTGATAGTGTATAAGCCAATGGGTGAAGCAATTATTTGCAGCTGAAAGCATTGAAATAATAAAATGGCAGCCCAGAGTCATGAACTAAACCTGATTGAAAAACTCTACCAAGTCCTTGGGGACAAAGTTATGGCTTAGAATCAATAAAGTTGCTGAATTGTGAAAGAGACTGAAGAAAAACTCTGCTAAAACAAACAATCAAACAAAAAACAATAATGATAATCATGTGATTATTATAGCCATAGAAATCATTACAAATGATCAAATTTTAACCATTAAAACCAACACACTTGAAGTATTTCTATTGCCATGAATAGAAGGCAAACCGTTAGACTAGAAACTCACAGGACCAATGCAATTTCCATTAAAACCAACATAATTTCCATTATAAACATTACAGCCATTACTAAACCATTCAAAGTTCTGTGATTTTATTTCTTTCTCCAACCCAGGCTCAATGGAATACATGGCTCAGCCTACATTTTTGTAAAACATAAAATACATGGCTCCAGGAACATTTTATTCAACATTTCATGACAAATCCATTAGAGGGCACTGTTTACAGTTTTGCAAGCCCGAAATATACACTGTAAAAGATTTTAGCAATTCTACTGGTAGGCTCAGAAGGCTGTTATCGTCCATCCACATGGGTAATCAGCTATACTAATAGAAAAGAATCCAGATCTGTTTTTACATTATCGTTAAGGTTGGGGTAGGGGTAGACCTTAATAAAATGCTATTAATGTGAAATTTAATAAATAATATAAATAATTCTCATGGTTAATCATCTATATTAATAAAGAAGACTCCAGATCTGTTTTTATATTACTGTGACGGTTGGGTTTAGGGTAGGGGTAGACGTTAGTAAAATACAATAACATAAATAATTCTCGTTAACTTCTGGTCGCAGCCGTATGTGATCTACAGCTGATTAACCATGTGTATGGATGATAACAGCCTTCTCAGCCTACCAGTAGGCACAGAAGGCACCTACCGTCCCATATCTATCAGCTGATAACCACTAATAACACCCATTCAACTGAGTGATAACATTCGCAGTATACTAGGCTAATTGGGTTTACAATGTAAGTTAGGTTAATTGCGCAATCATTGGACAACAATTTCTTTTTAAAGAGGGCTAATAATATTGACACTGTGTGATCGCTTTTGGCTCTCAATATCTTTGTATTTCTTTAGTTTTTTTTTGCAGAATGAGTGACATTGTACATGATAATGTCACCTCTCACATCATTAAAACATCTACTACATTATTTTCATCCAAGAAAAACATCACACAATATTTTACATTTGGGAAATTTAGTGTCCTCTTTGAAGCTTGAAATCCATCCATGATGATGTAGTTCATACTGATGAGAAAAGTATCCTACGCTCTTAGAAATAAAGGTACGCGAGTTGTCACTGGGGTGGTACCTTTTCAAAAGGTACAAATTTGTACCTAAAAGGTCCATATTAATACCTTAAGGGTACATATTGGTACCTAAAAAGTACAAAAGTGTTCCTCTTAAAATTTGTAGGTATTAATATATACTTTTGAGGTTCCTATATGGACCCTTCAAGTACAAATGTGTACCTTTCGAAAAGGTACCACCCCAGTGACAGCTCGCGTACCTTTATTTGTGAGAGTGTAGCCTCAGTTAGTCTACTATTTAATTATGAGATTTAAGTTAAAACATTTTAAGCACTATTTTAGCTGAAATTGATTGTCCGATAATAAAATTTTTGTTTTTAAAAAGTTAATAATTAATCAATAACAACAAAAGCCATTTTTGTTTCAAGAATAAGGTTCAAGATTTAGAATAAAAGTCACTGGTGAAATATTTTCTCTAATAAAAAACAATACAGTCGAGAAAGATGACTTCACATACATCCGATTGTATGTTTTCTTGCACAGCTGGATGTTGCAAAAATATTTGTTAGCATTGGACAAAACTGATTAGCTAAAGTCACACCGAAGCGCCAACAGAAGATTCTGTTTTAAAATATTTTTCGATGGGTTATTTACACTATTACTGTTGGCATAGCGGGGCAGCACAGTAGCGCAGTGGGTAGCGCTGTCACCTCACAGCCAGAAGGTCCCTGACCTGCCTCGGCTGGGTCAGTTGGCGTTTCTGTGTGGAGTTTGCATGTTCTCCCCGTGTTCACGTGGGTTTCCTCCGCGTGCTCCGGTTTCCCCCACAAGTCCAAAGACATGTGCTATAGGTGAATTGGGTAAGCTAAATTGTCAGTAGGGTTTGAGTATGAATGAGTGTGTATGAGTGTTTCCCAGTGATGGGTTGCAGATGGAAGGGCATCCGTGAAACCTATGCTGGATGAGTTGATTGTTTATTCTGCTGTGGCGCCCGCAGATTAATTAAGAAAAGAACATTAATGAATAAATATATGATGGCATAGCGTTTAAAATAGGACAAATGAGCTCATGTATGGGACAAATTCTGGACCTTTGTCAGTGAGGGGTGGGTCGTTCGAACCACTCGAACCCCCTCCTTGGCTACCAGCCTGAATCTATATATATTTTTTGTCAAATGTTATTCTCTAAACCACTTTTTATTTCTTTTACTGACAATTGTTCATGACTTCCAAAGATCAGTCATCTGCTGTTACGTCAGTGCTATTTGATATTATGCACATGACTTTCTGCTGACATGTCACACATCTTGTAGTTGTGTGAGAACAGTTTAAAGTAATAAAGAGGGAACATTATGGATTTTAGTCAAATGAAACAAACTTTCAGCATTGCAAATTTACCCCATGTCTATCTGCATTCATCATAGCCTCAAAATAAATCGGTGCTCGTAGAACCCTGTGAAATGATCTTACTGTCAGAAACCTCCATCAAAATATCACCCTGCTTGTTCACAGTCCCTGTAGACATTCATCTGGAGCTCAACATCTGCACCACACCTCTTCCCTTCTCTCACCCAATCGCTCGATCAGTAAGTGATGTGTTTTTCCCAAATTATTTCATAAGTGCTAGCAGGCTCTCAGAGTCACCAACGATTGTGCGTCGACGAAAGAAGGCAGTAAATCTACAAGGCAGGCACTGATTGAAGCTCGAAAAATTTTTTGTGTATAAACCACGCATTTTAACAACCACGCGAGAGGACTGCATACTTGACGTTTTATAAAGCGGTGCGATGAAGGGATAGCAAGTCGCATAACAAAGATATCCAAATAACTAATGGAGTGCAGTATTTTGCTCGCGCTTTGTCCCAGGGTGCATAATCCAAGCATGGCCTGCGCTAAATGACTGCAGATGTCTCTCTGTCATATGTCAAAAGTAATAGTAAACATGATGAATAATATGTCAGAGCTTGAAAACATCAGATTTGATTTAACACGAGGATGTAGACGTATTCTCATATGCTCATAAATGCCAATGATGCGCATGACTCTCTTTCAAGTTGCACGTCTTAAATTTTTGGTGCTGGCGTGCATATTAAGCACATAACCATAAATGATGTCACATCGGTGACAGCTCACATGGATGATGTGTAAAACAGATAGCATATGTAATATTGGCAGCGAGATTCAGTTTAGAATAATGCAATTAGTTAGGAATAAGATCTCTGTCAGGAGACTGCAATACAAACCTGTCCGAACAGATTCTACATTCTCCATTTCTCAATAAATAAAGGTTTCTTTATAAAGACAGTGCTTCCTTCTGAGAAGCTCAATCAGCTGCAGAGCTTTGTATATGTAATACTTTTTTTTGTATTTCGTTGGCCTAAATGATCATGATGCAGCCAGTGAATTCACATATATTACAGCCAGCTGTGTTTACTTTATAATTGCCAATCTGAAAATGCTTCAAGGAACAGAGGGTCCTTCAGGGCTCGGAGCCACAGAGTTGCACACAAGCTGTAGGTACTTGTGGAAAGCCACGTCACTCCAAAATTACTTTGTTTTTGGAGAGTATTTTGATTTTGCAGTAAAACTCCTATATGTTTTTTGTTTGTTTGTTTTGTAAAACACAGAACTGATCAATCAGTTATAATAAGCTTAATACAGTCCTTGAGAAATTGCTGGAACTACAAACCATCTTTTGGCATCATTTTTAAAGCGGTGAATAGAGCTCAAATTTACTAGTTAAGAAACACATGCAAATTCAAAATCATTATCAAAATATAAAAAAAATATATCATGCAAATTCACACACGCAAATACAGAAACGTGTGGCAAATAGTCAACATAGGCTCATTCTGAAAACGTAGCCCTATATACATTTCTGGAGATAGCGAATTATGTAGGCGGAAGTACGCATGGCTGCATTTCGTGTTTAAAACAAACAGTACGGGGCGGTATGCTTACCTCTGTATGGACGGCTTTCCCGCTGTTGTCAGTTTGTCCAGTTAGCTTGCCATATACGTTGGCAGAATGAGATGCAGAGAGGAGTTGACTGTGACGTCGGGGTTCAAGACTGGCGAACAACCAGGCACGTGCACACATAGGGCTCGACCTGTGCAGTGCACATGCCCTTTCTTTTCTTGGATGAAAAGTGGCCTTCAAAAATGAACTAAAGTGTCTCGTCTCTGCACGGTACTGTGAAGAACGGTTCTAGAAAGCAGGTAAAGCAAAAACAGAAAAATACAAAAATAAAATCTGAAAATGTGTTAAAATCAGGCGAGGGCTTTTCTTTTTCTGGATTGCTTTTAAAAACTGTCGGTTGGGTTTAGGGAAGTGGGTGTTTGCTGGTCAATTGGGGCTTTTGAAGACACTATTGGGTTTAGGGAAGGAGGAGGGTGGGTCAATTGATGGGTCAGTCAGTCAGCGGCCTCTGGTGGATTTACCCGAGAACAGCAGATGTGAATGGCACTCACGAGAGAAATTTAAAATCTGAAAAGGCGTACATAGCGGCCTGTGGGATTTTACGATCTCCAGAAATGTGTATAGCCTGAGTTCCAAATAGTGCAGACCAAAATGGAAATGAGTCAGGGGAACCCAAAAAGCTGCGAACACGGCTGCTTCCTGTTTAGAGTAAGCAGTTCATTTAATCTTAATTGTACAATTCCTCAGATTATTGGGGCTATATACAAACAATAAGGAACCATATGACCAGGTTGTTAAAATGAACAAAAAAAAAAAAAAAACTCACCTGACAACACTGCTTGCTACTAACAGGAACCAACTGGGTTCATCACTTTTTGGGGTAACCTGACACATTTCTGTTGTAGTCTGTGCTATTTGCAGTGCATTACTGTATTTGCATGTGTTGTAATGATTTGCTTGTGTGTGTGTTGTCAAAGAGCTAAGATGTTTTTTTTCAGCTTTTTTTCCATGTTTTTTTTGTTAGTGTTTTTCTATTTACATGTGTGCGTTTTCTTTTTTTCTCCATTTCTTTTTTTTGCAGTGTCTTAAGTCTTTTTTTTTTCTTTTTTTTCTTTTTTTTTTGCATGTGTGTTTTCTTAACTTACAGTGCATTTCAGCTCTCTAAGCCACCATAGATTTAATGGGGTTGTTTACTCAGCTTTTTATGCAGTATAATTTCTGGCCATTAATTTGTTTTGGTCATTCATTGCTTTTGACCAATGGTGATTTGAGAGTTTGAAAATGCAAATGATTAAAACCTGTATTCAGATTTTGAAACTTGCATCTAGATAAACACTATTTCAAGAGTTCAAACTTAGCTGATGATTGATAAGTAAGAGCGAGTTTGCTGTCCCGGGAGAGAGCCCTAAGCTCAGGAGATCCTCTAGGCCGGGGCTCCCTCCCATTTCATCGGATGAGAGGGGAGTATGAGCTCAGGTAGGTCTCGAGAGCTCCCCCATATTTAGTTAAGAAAGAGTGGAAGGAGTAGGGGTGGATGGGGGATTCTTCAAGAGAAAGAAGGCTAAGGTAAGGAAATCCGGCTATTTATGTGTTTGAATTCATCTCATTGGAGAATCATGTGATTGCTAATGTGCGACCTGCAGTGGCTAATTATAAGCATGTGATCCTTTTGAAATTAGTATATAAACTTCACTTTGTGTGAATAGTGATGTCGTATGCATGCAAACTACATGCTCAGTCTGTATGAGCCTTCTGTGAACACAGAACAATAATGGGAACTATTCACCAGGCCTAGTACTCTGAAAACTAGTCCCCCAAAAACATTTTTTCTGGTTGCATTCACAAAATAACTAGGATGTGATGTACTGTAAGTCAGCTGACAGTGCATTCAAAAAAATCAACAACTGGAAGATGGAGCTATTGAATTGAAGCTACACGTGTTGTCATTGTGTGTCATGTGATTTGTGCAAATTAGGATGGAATGTAAATACTCTGTAATTTAGATTAGATTAAAGTTTAGATTAGTTACCTTAGTTTAAAGAAGAGAGTAAACTCATTGCTTTAAAAGCATCAAGTTGACTTTAATTCAAGCCTGTTGTAATTGGAATATAAGTTGACTTAACTTTTATAATTATGCACATAGTTTGTTTACTTAATAATTTCAAGGTGACAGGTTTTCTCACTTACTGTATGTCAAGTAATGTCAACAAGTTGCTTTGAAAGCAAAGGGTTTACTCAATCTTTTAAGTAAAGTCAACTAAGTTGATTTTTACAGTGTATATTTAATGACAAACATAAAAAAGGGGGCTAAATTATATGACGACTTGTGGTGCTACATATCATCAAGGCTGTTTTCTCAGTCACATGAGGAAGACAGTTAAATGCAGCTAGCATTAGCTTTCTGAGTGTCTATGTCTTGAAATACTTTAGAATACAGCGCTCAATACTTTAGAATTTGATTGGCTTCTGTTGTCCTTCGTTAAAGTGTACAGTTGCAATCAGATTATTGATTTTTAAAACCCATTTTAAGGTCAAAATTATTAACCCCTTTAAGCCATTTATTTTTTCCATAGTCTACAGAACAAACCATCATTATACAATAACTTGCCTAATTACCCTAACCTGCCTAGTTAACCTAATTAACCTAGTTAAGCCTTTAAATGTCACTTTAAGCTGTATAGAAGTGTCTTGAAAAATATCTAGTCAAATATTATTTACTGTCATGGCAAACATAAAATAAATCAGTTATTAGAGATGAGTTATTAAAACTATTATGTTTAGAAATGTGTTGAAAAAATCTTCTTTCCGTTAAACAGAAATTGGGGAAAAAAATTAACGGGGGCTAATAAATCAGGGGGTTGAATAATTCTGATTGCAACTGTATGCTAAATTGTTGAATGTAACAACATTAGCTCACATTTTAGACTACTAGACTGTGGATGAAATTTGATAATCCCTATTGAATTTTGCTGGGACTTTTTTTTATATTTACAGCCTAAAAGTGAGTGCTTTTCTCAAAATGCATTATGTTCTGTCAAAATTTAACAGCACCATTGAACTTTCCAAATTCTAAAGGAACTCGATAATGTAAATAATACACAGTTTATTTGCACAGATTAATAATTTTGCTGATACTATGTCAATATATTGCCAGAGGTCACAGGTATTCATTTGATTTGGCCTGTAAATGTTTTTTTTTTTTGACTCTCAAAGTGCCTAAAGTACGATTGACGTGCATTTTGTAAATCACCAAGGATCACAATTTTGGCAAAAAAAATAATTTTAATGCTCTACTGAAGAAAAAAGTCACTTACATCTTGATGGCCTGAGGGTGAATAAATTAACAGTTCATTTAAATTTTTGGGTGAGGTGTTTCTTTATTATGCTCTGTCCTTGTGAACAGTATTTGAGTGGCTGTAGATTGGGCCAAACATTCACAGCTGTGAAGCAAGACATCGATGATATCCAAGGACCTCTCATGAGGTATAGAATTGATATTGTGTAATTAGTTAATAAATGCATGAGCTTTTGCGTGCCGGACCACTAGGGAACAACTCACATCATGCTAATGAGAATGGAACAGTTACATTTTTTTTTTGTTTGTGGAGACTTGGATAAAACCAATCTTACGTTCACAGGAGTGTTATGTTTCTGTAAGCTGCTGAGGACAGACAGACGGCGCTGGAAGAGAAAGAGTGTATGGTAGATTTCTATGGTGATGAAATGAAAACAAAACACTAAAATCAGTGCATACTTTGGATTTTTTTTACTTTAATATGGGAAGGGGCAAGCTTAAGGCTAAAAGTTTTATTGATAACACTGTAGGCTAAGCATAGAGCAAGATCTGGGCATTGGAAAGCCAATCGCTCCACAGAGATGTACAAATATTCCACACACAAAACAAAATGTCAGAACACTACTTTGAGTTTAGAAATGATTTATTGTTTTTTTTATATATAAAAATACTTTCGAATTATTTCCTCAAGGCACAATGTTCTAAAGCACACATTTTTTAAAATAAATTAATCAATCAAAATGAACATTGTCTCTTGCACAATCTAATAAAGCTTAGTCATGTTGCATAGATGAAAAATCAGTACAAACTAGAAAAAAATATCTTTTTGAATTTTCAAAATAATTAAAATACTTTATTAAGCAATGTTTCAGCCAGTTATACAGGTTTACAGAACATACAAAAGTGCAAGCATATTTCTGTCCGTGTATTTTATTAATAGTTTGAATTTTATTAGTCTATGTTTTTTAAACCTGGGATTTGGTTCATATTTCTTGATTTTATCTGATTCTAATTCACAAGCACTCATGTTGATTCTATTCAGTTTGATAGTTGATTCTTGGTGGGATTCAGTAAATACATATTCAATGTAAAAATGCTATTGATATTTCTAAAAAACTGAAAGTCTTAAAATGACATTTCAGAGATGTCAGAATGTCGAATATAGAGAAATGATCACTCACCTAATCAATTTGCTTTGTAATCACCATTATCGAACTGACCACATATTTAAATTATTGAAACTCATTTAAAAATGTTTGTTTTTAGGTGGCCAAAACACTAAATCAATAGGTGTCAGTCTATTTTTCAGCAACAATCAATCAATCAATCAAGTCAATAAAGTGAATTAATGTTTGATTAATTAATAGACTCAATATAGTTTCAAATTCTTACATATATTATGTATTTCAATGAAACTGTTTATTATTCATTCATTCATTTTATTTTCAGCTAGGTCCCTTTATTAATTAGGGGTTGCCACAGCGGAATGAATCTCCAACTTATCCAGCATATGTTTTATGCAGCGGATGCCCTTCTAGCTGCAACCCAGTACTGGGAAAGTTTATTATTCATGCTGGATTTATTCACCTTAGCCCTTTCATGTCAAGTCTTCTCTTATTGTTAACCAGACATTAATTGTACTTGCATTGTAGGATTTCACTTGTATGAAATTTGTACAATTTTTTAAAAGGAAGCCCCCAAACCCCAAACCTTCATTGGGGATGATCCAATACAAATGTACAAATAAGAATTAAGCCACTAAATAAAAAAGATATGCATTGTCTTTAGATTGTGTTGGTTCATCAGGTTACATTGTTCAATAATGCTTCTTTAAGGCAAATTTGCACTGTCAATCTGAAACGCAAAAAAAGAAAGAAATATTAATGGCAGGAGCGTGTGTACGCGTGGAAATGTCTTTTCTTTGATCAAATAATTGATAATACATGAGTAAAAATCTATTCTTTTTTTTGTTTACAAAACAGATAGGTCTAGCCCTTGATTCTGATTGGCTGCCATGTTGGGTGTTGTAAAATACTCTACAAACATACACCTGTGACTGTTGCTTAGCAACCATTCCATTATTAGTACTGAGCCAAATGCTGTGTCCAAAATGGCACACTAGTTGCGTAGGTACTGCATTTGAGTTTGAACATATATAATATAAATTTGAGTTCTATGAATATAATTCTGAGGTACTATCTGCCATTTAACATTATTACACTGCCTACCACATGTTGCGTTGATTCACTCCCAATAATAAATTCTCATGTTTGGCCTCGTGGGATAGTAAAATGTTCATTAGCTGTGGACTTCAGACTCTCACCGGAAGTAGGTCATTAGGATACTTCTCACACCTATTTTTCAAATAAAAAATTTTAATATACAGTACTGCTCGGCTCACATACTGTTTTTCAGACACAGCATAAGAGACTGTTCTATTTGCTTTGTTTTATTTGATGAAATGAAGCTGTATATAGAATAACTATTTTATAAAATCAATAAACCCAGTGAAGCTGTGGTTTACAGTAAACTTAAAACAGCTAAAGAAGTTATAGGTATGATGCAAATCTCTTTAGCTCTTTTAAATTTAGTGTAAACCATGGCTTCTTGAGGCTTATTGCTTTATAGAACTTCATCAAATGAGATGTTACATACACTCACCGGCCAATTTATTAGTTACACCTTACTAGTAACGGGTTGGACTGCTTTAATCCTTTGTGGCATAGATTCAACAAGGTACTGGAAATATTCCTCAGAGATTTTGGTCTATATTGACATGATAGCATCATGCAGTTGCTGCAGATTTGTCGGCTGCACATCCATGATGCAAATCTCCCGTTTCACCACATCCCAAAGGTGCTCTATTGGATTGAGACCTGGTGTCTGTGGAGGCCATTTGAGTAAAGAGAACTCATTGTCATGTTCAAGAAACCGCATTATCCTTCTGGAAACCTGTGGTCATAAAGGGATGGGCATGGTTAGCAACAATACTCAGGTAGGTTATGGCATTGACACGATGCTCAATTGGTACTAATGGGCCCAAGGTGTGTCAAGAAAATATCCCCCACACCGTTACACCACCACCACCTGCCTGAACTGTAGATACAAGACAGGATAGATCCATGCTTTCTGACCCTATCATCAGAATGTTGCACCAGAAATCAAGACTCATCAGACCAGGCAAAGTTTTTCCAATCTTTTATTGTCCAATTTTGGTAAGCCTGTGTGAATTGTAGCTTTAGTTTCCTGTTTTTAGGTGACAGGAGTGGCACCCGGTGTGATCTTCGGCTGCTGTAGCCCATCCGCCTCAAGGTTGGACATGTGCATTTAGAGATGCTCTTCTGCATATTTAATATTTTAGTTATTTGAGTTACTGTTGCCTTTCTATCAGCTGGAACCTGTCTGGGATACTCCTCTGATCTCTGGCATCAACAAGGCATTTGCGCCCACAGAACTGCCGCTCACTAGATATTTTCTCTTTTTCGGACCATTCTCTGTGTGAAAATCGCAGTAGATCAGCAGTTTCTGAAATACTCAGAACAGCCCGTCTGGCACCAACAACCATGCCACGTTCAAAGTTACTTAAATCACCTTTTTTCCCATTCTGGTGCTCTGTTTGAACTATTTCTGTGGTAAACTCAAGACCGTGGAGTATTGTGAATAAGTCACGTCTGAAAGTGTTTCCAGTCTCTCTGCTTTACATTGAACACCCTTCAGCCATGACTGCCCAATATTGCACATCCACCCATATACCTTACTGCTTACTTTAACATTTGTTAGCTTTTCATTTTACCACCTCTACCAAAAAAACTAATGCAGCATAAAACTTTTCCACAGTTGAAAACATCCAGCCTCCACACAAAGGTAAATAGGCAGTTTTATGAAGTGCTCTCCTTTCTCTGGTGTCACACTGATTATACAAGAGCCACACAATCGCAGAGGAAATTGGAGAGTGTAAACACTGGCAGAGAAGTGCTCAGAGCTGTCAAACACATCTGTGTGATTGAGCACAACCTTGTGCTGTAGAGTAAACATGGCAAAAGTCATGGGTACATCACTGCTAGTGGAAGCCATGAAAAACCATAGCAAAGTACGGGACTGTCGGGAGAGATTGAGTGAAACATAGCACTCAGGACAGATCGTATAGCTCAGAGAATCCAGAGGAGGAAGTTAATGAGTAATAGTCTCATTTTTTTTTTCCTTTCTGGAGGACAATAATATGGCTGTAATAATTTCCTGATGGTGGGGTGGGATAGGAAATGGATTCTTCATAACGATGTATCTCATTTTCGTTCTAATGTCAAGGCTTTGCTCCCATAGTCTTCTTAACTGATGACATCACCCATCCTAATCATTGTTTAGTGTTTATAGCATTATATATATATATATATATATATATATATATATATAACTTTGTGTTGAATAATGTGCTTGTTGTTGATAATATATTCAGTAATGCAGAGGGAAAATAATCTTGATGAACTGCAGAGAAGAAAAATGTTTCATTCTCAAAAGTCAAACTATTTTCAGATGCATAGTATAAAACCTATGTAACTAAGGTTTGATAAAGCTTGTTGGAAAAAAAAGGAGCAGCAAGACAAGGAATTCCCATGTTTTGGCACAGATCTGTTTAAAACTGTAACCCACCTGTGCACTATAAAAGACAACCCTCATTAATTGCATTTTTTCTTTGCCCTGTAGCCAGGAGTCAGTGCTCTCAGGATGGCCAATATCCAAACTGCCCAGCTGGGACTGCGAAAGGGAAGTCAATACAAGAAAAGTGTGCAGTTACTTACAAGTCTTGTCAATAGTTTGGCATTGGGCATGAATAAATCATTGGTTTTTAGTTCATGAAATGTAGTTTTGCTGTTTTGTAGCCCAAACAGAACGACACTAGCAATGGCGAGAAGGTGGGCTTGATGTGAATGAAATGAGAGAATTAAATATTTAATGCATTTTTAATTATTTTGTCTGCCAAATACGTTTATACAGTCAGCATATACAGTATGAGTACACCCCATTTTGAAAATTAATACTTTTGTCCATTTCTCAGTGAATATGGGCAATATATATTGTTGCATTTGAACAAAACAGATTGGTTACACAGATATATTTATTAAAATAATATTTCAGTCACAGAACATCTTTAGAAATGGATGCAAAATATTGCAAAAAAAATACACACTACAACATTTCAACAAAATTTTATATATTTTTGTTTTTATATATAATTTATTTAATATTTTTCCCTAACATAGGCTATGCAGTGACGCAGCAGGTAGTGTTGTCGCCTCACAGCTAGAGGGTCACTGGTTCAAGCCTCGGCTGGGTCAGTTAGCATTTCTGTGTGGAGTTTGCATGTTCTCCCCGTGTTCGTGTGGGTTTCCTCCGGGAGCTCCGGTTTCCCCCACAGTCCAAAGACAGGTGACCCGCGGTACAGGTGAATTGCGTAGGCTAAATTGTCCGTAGTGTATGTGTGTGAATGAGTGTGTATAGATGTTTCCCAGAGATGGGTTGCAGCTGGAAGGGCATCTGCTGCGTAAAACATGTGCTGTATAAGTTGGTGGTTTATTCTGCTGTGGTGACACCGGATTATTAAAGGGACTAAGGCGAAAAAAACATTTATGAATTTTTCTCTAACATATACATTTAGCCTGCTAATTTTTTTAACCATTATTGTAAGTAATTTTGTTAGATTAGCTCCAGATTTGGCTTCAGTACTGACTAATTTAATGTATATGCACAAATATGATATTGTAAAGCATCCTATAGAAAATATGAATTTAAATGAGAGATTTGTGAGAGGAGTACTCATATATGCTGAGTACTGTAGCTGTATTGTTTTAGTAATTTCACTAATTTGTTTTAATGCACATAAAAAGACCTACATACATTTTACTTCCTAGAATTAAAAAAAATGTAATAGAGCTTTAAATGTTACTCTTTTCTATCTGTCCTATGTATTTTGTTTCTGTGTATCACATTTTTTGTGATTTACAATTCTTATGTTGGCATTTTAAAAAAGGAATCATTTGATGCCATATTAAAAGACTCAATCCCAGTTTGCAGCAAAACAATATTGATTGTCATTTTAAATCATACAATTTTCCACAATGCTTCAAGTTTTTAATCATTAAAATATAATCACATTTAGCGTGACAACTTATTATTTTCTATATTTGAATAAGTGCAAGTCAGAATTTTTTTTTTATTCCTTCTTATTTTTGACAAATACAGTTGAAGTCAGAATTATTAGGCCCCTTGTTTATCCCCCCCTCACCCAATTTCTGTTTAATGGAGAGATTTTTTCAACACATTTCTAAACATAATAGTTTTAATAATTCATTTCTAATAACTGATTTCTTTTATCTTTGCCATAATATTTGACTAGATATGCAAGATGCTAGTATTCAGCTTAAAGTGCATTTAAGGGCTTAACTAGGTTAATTAGGTTAACTCGGCAGGTTTGTGTAATTAGGAAAGTTATTGTATAACTATGGTTTGTTCTGTAGACTATCGAAAAAAATTGCTTAAAGGTGCTAAAATTTTTACTGTAAAAGTTGTTTTTAAAAAAGAAAAAAGGCTTTTATTCTAGCCAAAATAAAACAAATAAGACTTTCTTTAGAAGAAAAAATATCAGATATACTGTGAAAATTTCCTTGCTCTGTTAAACATCATTTGGGAAATATAAAAAAAAAAGGGGGGGCTAATAATTCTGACTTCAACTGTATATAATCACAGAAATTAAGTTATTCACAAAGCTTATACAATCTAGATGGCGCTCAAGTCTATGAAAGTAAAAGTAAATTGGGTGAACTTTACTTAACCAGTCAGAAAAGCCTTTAAAATATTTTTTTATCTTAAAATGAATATAAATACTTTAAAATACCATTGAATCACAACTAACAATTACACTGTCTACATATGTATGTATAATTTCTTGCACAAACACTGAATAAATTTCTGAATGTCCGTTGTGCAAATTAAGAGCAAGAACAAAAAGAAACACAATAAAGAAGTGTCTAAGAAAATAATGTGTAGAGAAAAAAAAGGAAAAAAAGAAAGATACATTATATGGAAAATAGTAACACTTCAAAACACACTGTTAACAAGTTTTGTAATTACACCGTATTTACCTGTAATATGAACTGCATTTTACTGTAGGACAGTTATGCGGTATGTTACTGTATTTTAAAGCTGCATTGAGCAAATTACTGTATATTTTGCAGAAATACTATAAACACATTACAACAAGATAAATGGTTATGCAATTGTAAATACAGTA
>CAIGQZ010032240.1:1398305-1422777 GCA_903798205.1 Danio tinwini | reverse complement strand
AAGAAAGAAAGAAAGAAAGAAAGAAAGAAAGAAAGAAAGAAAGAAAGCGCTGTGTCTGCCCTGTCTCCAGAAGTAAACTCTCCTCTTCTTTGCTCTCTGTTTCCTCCGCGCACTCAGAGTCGGACTGCGCTCTTGCTCTTGTTGGCCCGCGCGCCTCCGTCGGACCCTGCAGAAAGTGGGCTTTGCTTCTTTAAGACTCCCCTGAAGTTTGAGATGCACACACGAGGGCTCGCGGCTTGGGTGGTCTCTCTACTTTGGTGAGCTGTTGCTAAGCAGCTAATAATAGTCGTGTTTGCTGAGTAATTTTTGCCCTTCTGGAACCAATCAGAGCGCAGGAACCACGGCCATCTGACAGCCCCGGAGGCGGGCTCTCGAGCGCTTTGGCCACGCCCCTCCTCCTCTGTCTCCGAATGGAGAGTGATCTTTTTTCACATCTATTGAATCTCTCAGATATCGCCTTGTCGCGCGGCCTGAGGAGGGACCACATAGATCACAGAAATGCTTCAGCCACCGAGGGATCGACGTTTGCACAGCATCCACTGATCGTGCGAACTTTCCAGCGGACGCCGTGAAAGTGGGCAATTGTTGGAGACCTCCAGATTCGCGAAATGTTGCAATGGAAGGCGAAGACTCTGACTCGCCGTCTCAAACAGGAGTATGAAGTGCTTCGCGGATCTGGGATCAACGAGAGACAAACTTGGTTTTCTTCGGATATCACTAAACGCTCGCGGGGAAATACACTAGCGCGGATACCGAGACCCTCGGCGCAGACTTTGCAACATGGCCTCGGCTGTTAATGTCTCCTCCGAGCAGGAAAACAGAGACCCCGATCGGCCGAGGTTAACGCGGAGAAATAGGGGCAACTATCGGACCGCCGCGGCGGATTTGGAGTATTTGCAACGGCCGAGCTATTGCGATGCCGCCTTTGCGCTGGAGCAGATATCAGAGGTGCTTTTATGCATGCCCTGTTGGATTGTGTTGGGAATGCTCTGACAAAGTGCTCAACTTTAGTGAAGTCGCTAGGTAACGGGATAGCCACGGGACCGATGCGGGATCAACCTGTAGCCGCTGCGTTTGCGCTCCGACCAACCTAACCTAGGCTATCTGTCAAAAGCGACGCTGAGCTTTGAAAGTGAAGCGGAGGCTCTTCAGATTTGTTAGTCAAGTTGGCCCTGATCAATTGATTGAAGCCCCCCCTCAGATAGGATCTACACGGGGAGTAGTTTTCGTCCCGCACGATCCATGTGGCTGCCCTCTTCCGTTCACAAATATTGTCGTAACTCCCTCTGTGATGGCTGCAGCACTTCCCAAATCGCATCACATCGCGTCCCTTCTGCTATGCGACCCACGTGCATCTCCGGCTTTGGATATTGTAACCTGTTTCTGAGCTACAGTGTCCAAATGATGCAGTCTTGTCACATTGTAGCCATAGTCAGTTTAATGTCTGATAGTTTGTGCGTGGGACTACAACTCATTTGAATTATACTACACAGCGAGAGAATAGGAGTAGTAGTATGGCAAGCCATTTTTACATTCATATATTACAACTTGGCAGCTGTTGTTTTTTTGTCCAAATTCATTAGCAGAAAGATGATACAAACCCTTTATACTCCTGGTGTGCAGCTTTTTTAATACGACAACTAGCGGAAAATTTGAAATTTCAAGTGTCTAAATGGTAGCAAGCACTTTCAACCACTTCTAGAGGTTGAAAACACATTCAGTCAGGTTGTTTTACCTGGTTGAATTTGTTTGAACAGCCACCAAACATAACCTGCTCTTTGCCAATTGGCCTGATGTTTAAACACTGTTTGATGTGCTTCTAAACTACACTAGCCAGATGGAGTTTAAACTTTGCCTTCTGAAATGATAAGTTTGGGTAAAAGGCAAAAAAAGCATAATGATATCAACAGCGCTCAGTGTAGATTTGCAGCAATGAGGGCAGAAAGGAAAGCTGCTGCTCTGTATTATTTTTGGTAGCCTCTCTGTGCTAAATTGTTCAGTATTATTTGGTAATATTAGATTGAGAGATCAAAGAAACACCATACACGCACCCACCTAAATACCTACATAAATCAGCATAAACAGATTAAAACACCAGGTATAAACAGGAATGTATCATCCTGGTCTTGTTATCCACTTGATCAAAACTCATCTTAACAGATGAGCATGGTAAACATGGTCCGTGTCACAGAGGTAACAAATTTAGATTTTGTGATTCATATTAGACTAATATACTTTGTTGCTGGCTAGAAAAGTTAACACCAGTGTTGAAGAAAAAATAGTAAGACTAGTCTAAGCAGTTTATTCAGCTTGCCATAGTTCTTATTCTACGCTAGTTACGATCCAAATTTCGACAAATGAATATTAGTGTTATTGGTGGCAGTGGCCTAATATGAACTTCCATATGAGTTTCCATATAGTAAATACACCAGCTTTTCTATTTGACATTTATAAGACAACTTAATATTTGTGTTTTTATAACACTGTTATACTAGTTACGGGCATGACTACTCTGTACTTTGGCTAAATTCTGGTAGTAAACTAGTGTCTAATAAATCTGATGTAACATGTATAATTAATACAAGTGCAAATTTAATAGATTGTGGATACTATCTAATGAATTGTTACAGATAAAACCGATACTTGTCTGAAGTTGAACTGATGTCTAAGCAACATGAGAGAATTCCAATTTGACACTGGTTATAACAGGATAGTTACATTTTACTGTTGACCCTAAAATAATCTATTATATAGTTATTACAAGTGAAGTGTCACCGAAAAAGATACCAGTCACTATTAGATTATTTACTGTTAATTTGTTACGTAAATATAGTTTTAAAGGAAAAAATGTCAAATGGCTTGCCATATTATTAGTGCGTGAATGTTTCATGGGCTACTTTTAAAATTATATGAGTGGAATAGCAATACATAACCCATAAAATCTAGTTGTTTTATAAATACAATTACTTTAAAGGGAAGACAGTAGGATATTCCTCACAATTCTGTTATTAAAGCACCCCACATGCCATTTCAACCACCATATATGCATTTAAGTCTAAAAAGCTATGAATATTCAATAATTCCATTTAGTTAAATCGTATTCAAAAGTTGATGAGAGTTTAATATTTGCTCTCTCTTGTCTTGTAGGGGAATGCGACTGGGAGGAAAGCACCGCTGTGGCTGAGAGCAAAGTTTCAAAGACTTTTGTTTAAACTTGGCTGTTACATACAAAAGAACTGCGGAAAGTTTTTAGTTGTGGGCCTTTTAATATTCGGAGCTTTTGCTGTTGGCTTAAGGGCAGCTAATCTGGAGACGGACGTGGAGAAACTCTGGGTAGAAGGTAAGAAGCTGTTTTCCTCAGTCTTTCTAACGCGTTTTCCCCTCAAGTGTACTCTAAAGCCAGACCTGAAGCTGCGGGTGGGGGGTCTGTCATGTAAGATGAAGGAATTGTTTATTGTATAGAAGTCTGGCAGAAATCCAGGTTAAGCTTGAAAAGACCGTTTTTCACTTCGAATTTGAGTCGCGCGCACAAATTCCGTGTGTTTGTGGGACATTATAGCGCGCGCGCGCCCTCCGATTGTTTCCAAGTTCGATACATCACTGGATTTCTGATTTAGACAGCAATGTGAATGTTTTTAACACGAATAGCCGCCATTTTGTGAGTGTGTGCGATTTGTGTGTGTGTGTGTGTGTGTGTGTGTGTGTGTGTGTGTGTCTGCCTCCAGCAGTTGAATCTGATCCGCGCTGCTCACAGAGCCTGTGTGTGGTCCTGTTTTGGACAGTGTTCAACTTTCCAAAAAGATTTGTCTCAGAGTTTCAGCAGGAACCGAGCGAACTACAGGCAGAAACGTGCACTCAGACCCGACACAGTCTGCAGCTCATATGCGGCTTGAAGAAACTTTGACAGAAAGTTGGTTTATTTTATGAATAAGTCAATTGTGAGTTGCTGGGGCAGTAGTGTGGGTGGTGATTTTTTTGAAGGGGGGAGGGGTGAATACTCCTTTCTGCTTTGATCTGCATTCCTGCAGTTTAAAGATCCTTTGATATGAACAGTGATGGTATGAGGGGTTTCTTTATTATTGATTGTACAGTCATTATTTTAATATCAAGTTATTTTAATTGGTTGAGTTGGCTTTGGTTTTTGGACTTTGAATACACAGTATGTTATGTCCATCCTGAACTGGTATTAAAGTCAATGAAATGTGCTTTTTAAACCAAAAAACTGTAAACATAAAACACTGTTTACAAACATGAAACACTAGTACCAAGATATATATGTTTATAATAACATGCTTTACATTTTAAAACATCGTATGTGTGCAATTCCACCGTTACGCATGTGACATTTGAGTATATTTTAACATTATATTAAAACATCTGTCTATATTCTCCAAAACAACTAACCACAGAGTTATGGGATCAGAAAAATATACTTTATATACAGTTGAAATCTGAATTATTAGCCCCCTAAATTATTAACCCCCCTGTTTATTTTTTCCCCAATTTCTGTTTAATGGAGAGAAGATTTTTTTCAACACATTTCTAAACATAATAGTTTTAATAACTTATCTCCAATAACGGAGATAATGCCATGATGACAGTAAATAATATTTTACTGGATGCTTTTAAGACACTTTTATACAGCTTAAAGTGACATTTAAAGGCTTAACTAGATTAATTAGTTATTGTATAATGATGGTTTGTTCTGTAGACTATTGAAAAAAATTATATAGCTTAAAGGGGCTAATAATTTTGACCTTAAAATGTATAAAAAAAATTAAAACTACTTTTATTCTAGCCAAAATAAAACAAATAAGGCTTGTTTTATTAAAAAAAATATATATATAATTTATATATATATATATATATATATATATATATATATATATATATATATATATATATTTTTTTTTTTTTTTTTTTAAATGGGGAAAATAAACATGTGTTATGGATGTGACCAAAAAAGCCTGTGAGTTTACAGTATACAACATTCGTTGTAGTAATTCTGTGAATTAAACTGCACAACCCAAAAGAAATAATGCTAATTAAAAAGATAAGAGTTGGCTCACTATAGAACAAACATAATTGAGTTTATTAAATTTTACTGATAATCAACTTACATTTTACTACATTTTTCAAATTGCTCATGTAGTTGTAGATTCAGTTATTTCAAATAGAAATAATAGTGAAGTAGTTCATTTACAACATTTTGACAAATTAGTTCTATTTGCAGAGTGGTAAAGATCATGACAGGAGGTCATTGTCACAATAATTGACAGATTACAGTAAAATAAGTTCTGACGTGAATTTTTGCTAGTATTTCTCAATCAGCCCCCATGAAAGTCTGATAACATTTCTTCCCAAATTCAACTTTCAGTTGTTGTGATTGAAATTCAAGATTATTCCGCTATATATAGATTTCTAATCCATTCTGAAGTTAAAACATTGGTATGTGCTGTCTAAAATGAATTCAAACACGTCTGCTGAATGAACCGCCAACTTATCCAGCATTTGTTTTACGCTGGATGCCCTTCCAGCCGCAACCCATCTCTGGGAAAACGTAAAAAAAAAATACAAAAAATCCTCTAAATCATTTTAATTTCAGAATAAATATCATCAGTAGTCTGGTGATTAAAACAAAAAGGTTGCCCCAAACATTAAAAATACTATTAATCATAGATTTTTTTTTAAAATTGATAATATTATTATTATTTCATGTTTCTGCCCTTTAAATGATTATTAATCGACTTTATTATGCTCAAATTTTCATCTAGTTCAACTTAAAAAAACAGGTTGTAGGTCAGATCCCTCTGGAGCAGCTTTCATGGTTACTCAAGTATACTATTGGAGTGTCAGTAATATTTTCAGCATAACTGTACAGCCAGTTGAGTGTGAACCTTAAAACAAACACCTTGCTAATCCAGAGCTGTATCCTCTCTACCCTTATTTTTTTTACCGTTGTTGCTTACTTCCACTTTTCCTCTCCAAGAAGTGCAGGAGGTTTGCAGATGAAGTATGACAGTCGGTTGCCGGACACACACTCGCTCACACCTCAGTCGTTCCCATGTCGAAGCACATGACAGCTTCCAGATGCAGTAACATTGAGATCTGTTTGTTTAGATTAAACTCCACAGCTGAGGGATAGATTAGTTCAGGTTGGCCAGGTTCTGCGCTGGGAGATGTCGGCCCAGCGTCCATTAGGATGCATGTTTATGTTTCGTTTGGAACAGTCTTTTGCTAGCGACCTCCGAATGACCCTTCGTCGAAGCTGTCTCCCTTACTCTCCCTTAAGTTCAGCTTGAATGGGATTTCAGTGTGATCTCATGTTGGCTTTCATCACTTGCCATTGAGGGCTGTTACGCTCCAACCATTATAATTTGTTTGGTTGCTCTACAGATTTTCAGCATCATATGATTGATGTATTTAATGTTGTCATAGCTTTTCGAGTCACTGGCCGTATCCTCTCACTGATCTGATATGAATGCAGCTTTGATGTTTTGGACGCTAATTTGGACCTCTAGCAGACGTCTTTAGATAAAAATTTCCTGCAGAAAGAGGAAAGAGCTATATATAAATATGCTGCTATCATATGTGCAATTTTTGTTTGTTTTAAATAGCGGATGAAATGAGTAGGCATCTAAAGTGCTCTTCAAAATCACAGACTCCAAATTTTTAAAGAAAATACTAGTGCGGCCTGAATTTAATTAAAACAGCTTCACGTAAACATTCGCTTTCCTGTATGCCTTCCCCTCCTGGCCGCTTTTGAGAAGGACTGCTCTCGCAGTGAAATCATTGAGATATCAGCGTTTGGGTTGTCCCGTTCTCTTGTGCTGGGGGTGGGAGGGGTAGCATGAGGCCTGAGGCCACAAGGCTGCATCCCTTAGGACCTGAGGTCATAGAGTGGAGACTTCGCTATTTAAAAGCTCATCTGATACTGGCTACATGACCCGGGTGCAGAGTGAGGGGTTCCAGCTAACTCCAGTGATGATGAGAGAAAGTTTACTATGCTAGCCTTCCTGTGGAAGAGGAGCTTGATCAATTGAAAGGCATTTAATAATTCATTTAAACCAGCAAGAAATTTTTATACACCCAGCAGGGGGCAGTGTGATTTTATTAGATAAGTGATTAATGTACTGTAAATCTGAGTATTAAGGAAGACATGTAATTTAGGATTGTTTCATTTGTCTTTACATTGAAAATCTGAGTATAATTAATTATTTTTTATGTATTTCTGTTTCTATGTTTCTCTTTAAATTGTGAATTGTGGGCTGGAAATGTCTTTACATTAAACAGGCATGGACATTTTGACAAACTTTTTCTGGTTTCCCAGTGAAAACATGTGGACGATTAAGAGCTTCCAGTGCAGAGGAGTAAGTAACCTGAAGTGCATGTTGGGAAGAAGTCCTATTTTAATATAAAGGAAGTGGCTGAAGAATGCGGCCTCCCCACATTGTGGTGTAGAGATCGGGATCTTGTGGAATTCTCCCTGTTTAGATGTGCTCGGAAAGGCTTGGACACACATGGCTGAACTGTAAGGGATGCATGCGGAGCCCTGAGGGCTTTAGGATATAGCTGGTTTGAAGTTTGAAGCAGGTTACTCATGTGGGCCTTGTGTGTCTGTTCTTAAACCATGTTGTAGTACTCATTTTAAAAATATCATAGTCAAAATAAAGAAGATAGGATAGAGGATAGTTTGCTAATAATTTAGACATTTATTTCTTTTTAAAACATAATGCTACAATGCTAGGGTGTTGTTAGTGATTTTTCAGCTATTGTTAGCATGCTAGGCTGTTCAGTGTGACAGGGTTTCTACATGATTGCCAGGTTGTTGCCAGTCTTTCACTTTTAAAAGTAAACCCTGGGCCATTCGAAACCCTGGGTAAACAGAGTCTTGGGTTAGGATTAGGGCTGGGCGATATGGCAAAAATGCAATCTCGATAATTATTTTCCATATTGAATAATAACGATATATATTTCTTTTTTAAGTTGTTAATGCTTCCAGATTTAAAAGTATCTCAACAATGACTGAAGCCAAAAAAATTAGAGGGTCCATTAAACGGCATAACTTTTTCAGCTGATAAATTTTCGGTGGCCGCAAATTCTGTACATCTCTAATATTAACACACTTATAAATTCCCATTGCTGCACATATCTGCTGTGTGATTGGCTCTTAGATCAATATATAGTAAAAAAGAGTATATGTTGAAATTCATGCCGTACATACCTAAACCCTGGGTGTATGTCCTTATTTGTATTTGCGTTGTCAATAAACTAATGCAACACACAACATGTTTACATAAAGGCTTTAGCATTGGTACTAAAATCAGTGCTAACGTGCTTCTAAATACATATGGAAATGTTCTACCTGGAGTTGAAGATGGTAGTATATTTACGCCTAAATGAGATTGTTGTAATATTGTGGTGTTTCGACTGTGTATTTAAAAATGGTGCTTCTTATGTTGTCATTAACTTGTCTTTTTGCACATGAAAGTAATGCTTCTCCGTAAACCAAAAACCAACCAAGTTTCTAGAATGTAAAACCCGCTTTCAGCAGTCAGTTTAGCTCCACCCTTTTGATACTGTACTGTTGTTCTAGGTTCTCTTACCAAAAGTGGCAAGGTACGTTTACTATTTTGGAACCTTTAACAGTAGAAACGTACATAAATGTGTACCACACTGTACTGAATCATACTGTTCAGTGGAAATAGGTCATTAGCTCTTGGGGAACTGCCCTGTTCGCTTGTTCCTATAACTAAGTTGCTACTAGGGCTGCATGATATTGGAAAATTTTGACATTTCGATATTTTATTTTGCTGCAATAAATATTGCGATATTAATATAATTTTACCAGAAAGCTTGAATAGCTCTATTTGGAAAGAAATCATTAATTTAGACTGATTAGGATTATTCTGGAAGATTATAGGGATTATTCTGGATTATTATTGGGAAGATTTAAGTGATTTTTTTTTACATTGCAGTAATCAAATAATTCAATAAATACATCTTTATTAAAGTTACAAACAGTAAAATGTCATGTGCCTCAATACTTTCAACTCTCCTGCTTGAACACAGTAACAGGCCTTAAAAACACATGCAAATGATAAACTTTCACTCTATTATAATTAAACTGTTCAGTGTCTCCAAAAATCGTACTCATATAAACTCTAAATTTTTGCGATTTGACTATTGCGAATACGCAGATTGCGATATCGATGCTGAAATGATTTATTGTGCAGCCATAGTTGCTACTATGTAAGTACCCTGTATGAAAGCCCCTTACTATAAGGGACTGGTATGTAGATATGGCTCCTTTCTATCTTAAATGATGACCCTGACTCTGAAAGCTAGATGGTCTTATAACTTGTGCAAAGTTCTTACTATGAGTTAGTCTGGTCTTAAGATATGCCTTGATATGGTCATTTCTCGAGTGCAGTTCAACTGGAATTTGTCTGTTTTTGCCAATAAGTGAAAAGTCTGATAATATAAAAATATAAATATGCGCATGTCATACAAATCATACAATTTGAGGTGCTATTTCCTTAGGAATACCAAACGGTGCAGTACAAGGTACACAACAAAGTTTGTTTAATACGTTACAGCTCCCAAATATACGTTTGATTATCCTATTTTACACTCTATATAAATCATGATTTCTTCAACGGCAACCTTGACAGTTTTAAAACTGACGCAAGTGTGTGGAAGACAGATACGAATGGAGCAACTCCCATCCACAACCGGCATCCTGACAGCCCTCCAATTTGTGTGTTTATATTCTGCATACCTCCACTCCGTGTTATTCAAAAAACAGATACACCGAAATGACGGAAAAGACTTGCACTCTCTCTCTCACTCACTCTCCCCTTCCCCTCTCTTTTCTTCCGAAAGGTTTCACTACACTTCAGTCCCCCCTGTTCTCCACTCCTCACACTAACACTCCCCCCCCACTTCCCCCACCTTCACTTGGGAGTCCAGCCCTGGGATGCCAGATGTATTACAGAGTGAAGCGCAGCAATGTAAACACTGAGTCCTGCCATGGATGCCGGGTGGTCCGTCCCTCCCCCTTTCCACCCTCCCTCTCTCTGGCCGAGGGGCGGAGGAGTTCAACGAAAGAGAGTGAGAGGGGGAGGGGAGTGTAGTAGCTGAAGTGTTATTTGAGTTTTGGCTAGAATGAGTTTTTCTGCAATCTGTTGCTTCGGTAAATGCTATAAAAGTAAGGACTGAGGTGCTACAAGAGCCTACACCTAAACCAAATTTCTTACAAATCTAGTAGAATAGAATAGATTTGTAGATTCATTGTGGACTGTTAAAACATGCTTGATGGAAAGTGTTGCTAACAATACAAAGTGTTGCTAACAATGATGTGTTTTATCGGCAAACAAGAAGGAAACTGATTCTTGTAAAGTGTTGTGAGGTTGATGAACAGGCTGAGGAAGCAGTCCCAATATCTAAGTGTTTGACCACAGACTCCTGTAATCAGATACCATTGCTCTAGAGAACCATGTATCAATAAATAATGTATTTTTAAAACCCTAGCAAACTGGAAATGTCCCAGTGATATCTTATTTTGTTGGAGCTCGCTGAATGTTTGGGTAGGTGTGCACACAGAGCCACCTCCCAAACTAGAGCGTGCACGAACCCACACTTTCCCCCGTGCTTTTTGTTGCAGTGCGATCCAGTTCATTTGAATAGTTTTTTTCTTAAGGGGAAGGTACTTGAATGAAGCCAGCAACGTGGAAAAAATCTACCCATTCAGGCCCCTCTGAATGTACATCTCTGGATTGCAGTAAGCTGTATTTGTAGGCAGCGGACTGCTAAATACATCCATTTTTCGTGGTGCAGATCTGGACAGGTGATTAGCATAATTAGAGGAGAGCTGGCCATACATATGGTAATGTGGTGTGGAGTAAATGGCAGCTGCGGTGTAAAATTTGTGTCAGGGGTCGAACAGGCTGCTTGGGGGCATTGTGCTACAGCTGCGGGTCAGGGACTCTCTCTCTCTCTCTCTCTCTCTCTCTCTCTCTCACTTTTTCTTTTTCTCTAACTTTCACTTTCCCTTGTTCCCACCCTTCGTATCTTCTCTGCGGAATTGCACGATGAAGGTCAATGTATGGATTCACTACATCAGGGGTGTCCAAACTCAATCCTGGAGGGCCGGTGTCCTGCATATTTTGGTTCCAACTCCAATTAGACCCACCTGAACCAGCTAATCAAGCTCTATCTAGATATACTAGAAACTTCCAGGGAGTGTTGAAGGAAGTTGGAGCTAAACTATTCAGAACCGAGTTTGGACACCCCTGCACTACATGGTTGGCTGTATTTAAAGATATTTGGTATTGATGTGTTAAAATCAGAGTATTACTTTCCTCCTGAACCCCCAGATTATCTGTGGCCAAACCAAATTTTGCAAACACAAGGCAGCTTGCTGGCATAGGTGCAAGCTTGTCGGTCAGTAGCATGTCCAAACTGGTCCATCGCTCACAGTGTCGCTTGAGGTGTTCCTCTGTTTTTGCCTAGAATTGAGAGGGTTGTTTGAGGGAGAGAGTTCATGCCGCTATGACCCTGTGCAGAAACTTCCGTGCAACCACAGGGGGTCTCTCTGAGTTGGAGTCTAATCCAGCTAATCCCGCCTGCAACACAGTCATAAAAAGTGCCTCCCTGTGCCGGCATTGCCACACACAGCCCCTTCCTCAAGCCCCCCCCCTACCACCACCACCTAAAAAAGCCGCCATAAGCCATACCATCCCATCACAGAGAGTCCCCAGCAACCGTTCCTCTCAGCACTCCAGCCATGTGATTGGCGTATTCGGTGGGATGAAGTGGTGGGCGGTAGGGGAGCTTGCGGCAATGTGGAGTTATGTCATGATCTTGAAGGTTTTTTTTGCAGTGGTTTTGGCGGTGGTGGTGATGGGGTGGGGTGTGGGTGGAACAATTCTTTTGTACCAAACCTCTCACACCCCTCAGAAACGAGCCACTCAAAAGCCACTCTGCAGCTGAATGGCGAGAATAGCAATGCATGGCTTGAAAAATCTGGGCATTGGGAGAGTCCTTCCAATGGCAGCTCTGCCTGTTAGTGAAAGGGAGGTTCAAGGGTTAATGTTATGCAACAAAATGAATGGGCCCAGTGGAGGCACCAACACACACTGACATGCACACCAGATTCAATGGATGCCCTGCTGCACTCCATACCCCTTTCATACCTGTGGGTTGTAGATAAATCTTGAAGATTCTGGCTTACATGTACAGTTGTTTTGCTGTTTTAGCTACATATTAACAAATTATCTGACTAAGTGAGTTTTAAATGTCCTGTCCAATTCCAGTTGTTGATTTTTATCAATTGACTGATTCCTTTAAATTTTTAAAAGCTAAAGAAGAGATACAAATTGGGTACACAAAGAAAATGTCTAATTGGCTCTGTAACATGCTGAACTATCTGTAGCCTAAAGGCTGATTACAGTTTTTCCTAATTGTTTACACACAATTACTTGTACTTCAGACACATGGACTACAACATGTAACTGATGCACCAACCCCCTGAACCAATTCTGCTAAACTACAAGCACAATTTCTGCTTTACACTCAAATTGCAGATTTAAAACACACTTTTTTCAAAACACTACACACAATTCTCTGCATTTGGCACAATTTTCATGCATAAAATATCTTGTTTTCACAAGGAACACACTGTCATTCAAAATTGTAAAGTCAGTTGTCCTACTTTGCATACTGACTCATCACATAGGTAAACACCCGTCACACATAATTGCAATTTAGAAATCAGAGCTCATCTCATATTCTACATTTCTCAATCCTATTGAGGATTTTTTTCTGCCTGTGGATGAAAAGTGTATGACCGAAATCCACACTTTTTTTTACATTTATTTTTTATTTTTTGTAACTGTATTCTGTAAATAATTCTGTTGATGGCATATATAGACCACGTTATGTGCAACGTTGTGTTGGTTGGGTTTTTGTGGAAAAAATACAGTCAAATATGTTTGGTACTGTGTATTTGTGTGTTTTGTATAAAAACGATATTCTGAAATATTTTACAATGCACAAATGTAGGCCTATGTACTGTCTGCAGTAATTGTAACACTGAACAAAAAAGGCTCACAGTAAGTCATTATGATGAATGGAGAAGAAGTGGTCATAGTTTTTACATTAAGCACATCAGTGTTCAAATGGTTCTTATAAATGTCTATTCATGTGATGGTTTGTGTGTGTCATTTGAAAACAAAACACCATTTTGAGAAGAAAGTACATTTGTTTTGAATGTAAAGTTTCATTTTGCACAAGAATTGAAGGGTTTTGCCCAATGTGTGTGTGTTTTGTGATTTGTGTGTAGAGTTCTGACAATATGAGACATGCTTTCAGAAAATGTGTGTAAACAATTGGGAAAAACTGTAATACTTTTGTGTCAAGCCTACACATTTGGTAGTGTAGCCCTCACCGTGGCTGATGCTGACGCGCACCTCTCAAAAATGTAACTACATGTCGCAACAATGCATATCACAAGCTCTTTGATTGGTCGGGTTGGTGGCTGTGACAAGTGTGGGTGGGGCTGAGAGCCACGAGCCCTATTGAGCGAGTGTTTACAAGTGTCGAGTCCAGTGAAGGAGCTCCAGATGGAAACTTTTGTTTTGTGTTTACTTTATTATTTAAGTTGTTACATGTCAGCTTGTTCCCGCCTCTGAATGAGCAAGTTTTAGCTACTTGTACATTAAGGTAGTGTTCAGAAAAAATAAAACACTCGCGAAGAAACTCGACACAGAAGAACATAAAAACCTACTGCTAGTAAGCATTTCGGAAGTGTTTTTGCAGAGAAACACAAAAAGCATGCGGAACTATGTAAGGCAGGCGCTGTGTGTCACGGCGATCACTTGACGCAGAACTATTATTCAGCCTTAAGGGGCTGTTTAAATGACAATGTTTTTAGCCAAAAACTGGAAAATTTTTGGTGTTTTGCCTATTTATTGACACGACAACAGAGTTCTTGGGACTAAAAAGTTTTGGAAAACGCAAATGTTGTCATGTTTGTGTCAACACCTAAAAACAAAAGTCTCAAAAGGATGACGGCATGTGTGTGTATAGTACAAATTTTGGGAGTTCTAATCAAAGGCAAGAACAAACAAACATAGACAACGATGGTAAAGCACATGGAGTGTTGTTGTTGTATAAGTGTTTGCTAATGCTTCATCAGAAAAGTGAGATTTACTTCACATTACAACCGCAAGCAGAAACTCATGTTACATACAGTTAAAGTCAGAATTATTAGCCCCCCTTTGAATTTTTTTTTATATTTCGCAAATGCTGTCTAACAGAGCAAGGAAATTTTCACAGTATGTCTGATAATATTTTTTTCTTCTAGAGAAAGTCTTATTTGTTTTAGTTCGGCTAAAATAAAAGCAGCCCCTGTAAGATATATATTTTTTCCAATTGTCTACAGAACAAACCATCATTATACAATAACTTGCCTAATTACCCTAACCTGCCTAACCTTAATAACTCATCTCTAATAACTGATTTATTTTATCTTTGCCATGATGACCGTTAATATTTGAGTAGATATTTTTTTAGAACACTTCTATACAGCTTAAAGTGACATTTAAAGGCTTAACTAGGTTAATCAGATTAAATAGGCAGGTTAGGGTAATTAGGGTAATAAGTTATTGTATAACGATGCTTTGTTCTGTCTATTGACTATTGCAAAAAAAATTGCTTAAAGGGGTTAATAATTTTGACCTTAAAATTTTTCTAAAAAATTTAAAACTGCTTTTATTCTAGTCAAAATAAAACAAATAAGAAAAAAATCAGACAAACTGTGAAAATTTCCTTGCTCTGTTAAACATCATTTGGGAAATATTTAAAAAATTAAAAAAATTCAAAGGGGGGCTAATAATTCTGACTTCAACTGTACATGACAAATTTTACATATGTGTCGTAACCACCTTACAGGTACTGTTTACTAAAAAAGGAATAGTGGCAAATACTGGTCTGGTATACATAATATAGATAATTTTTGGGAGATTATTTTTGAAGGTGTGTAAACAGGTCATTTTGAATACATTGTCATGTACGTAAAGGGAAAAAGGTTTTCGCTTTTGGCTGCGTCGTTGTAGCCTAAATTGTTAAATTAGTTGCAAATCCAGCATATTGATCATGATCCAAACAAAACTGACAACTTTAGAGGAAAGTAACTATCATTGCAATATGTTTACAACCACAATTCTTGTTTTTTTTAGGAGATGTTGTGTTGTTTTCCCAGCAATAAGAATATATCCTTACCTGTTCCGGTTAATGCAGCTCTACTGCTTTTTTCTCAAGATTTGATCCTCAGGATGAGACAATCTTGCTGGGTTTTCAAAGACTTTAAAAAACACCTGAAATCATGTTTGACTGAATTCACCTCTTGTTCTCTGCCATTCTTTCGCCTTTTCTTTCGGTGTTAGTTTCACACCTGAGGCAAGGCCATTTGTAACCCCACAACCTGTGCATCTCTGGAGGGGTGTTGAGTTCTCCAGGGTTCAGGTCGTAATATGACATTTCCAGCAATATTGAAGCCTTTCTTTGTGAAGTAAGCTCAATTCATTGTTATAGCTCCTTCCTGTTGCCTCTGTAGGAGTCATTTATGACTTGAAGGTGACCCGGTTCACGGTAATCTAGAGTGAAGACTTTTCTGATTGAAAAACTGACATCTGAGGTTATTTCATGCTGAAAACATGTCGGTGTTCCCATGGCCTCAAAATCAGGAACATGCTAAGCTCGTTTGGGACGTAATCAACCTGGTCCCAATAATCATGTTGAAGTAAAGCTCAGGCTCGCTTGAAGCTGCAATTAATGAGGGATATTATAAACATACCCCAAAACAAGATCAGATGTACATTTGGACCCGGGAAAAAGAGAAATCCATTGCTTTCTCATAATGCTTCTAGACATTTCCTTCATTCTCAGCCATTTGCACTAGCTGGGTGGTCTGCCTCTAAAAAAAAAACATGGTTATATTCAAGTTTAATAAAATTACAACAGTTTGAAAATATTCGATGTATGTCTGTCTCGTGAATTGAAAACCATTGTTAAATTAGATTATAGCTTATAAGTTGTTACAGATTGTTTTACACAGCCCTTCCCCCCAGAGCTGGAATAGTTTAATGAGAAAAAGACATTTTCTTGCTTTAGTTATAAGGGATGATAGATGTTTCTGTTATTTTGAAGTTGCAGTGGTTTTGGGGGGACGGGGGTGGGGCGTTTGAGGGGCATTCACAAAAGATGAATTGGCTTCAAATTTGTTTTATTTTTTTGTTGTTTTATGCTTGCTTATACTGCGTGAAATTGAGACCATTCTCACATATGTTCAGAGTGTGGAAAAACTGTGAAGAGCTTACGTCTCGTTGCCACACACAACTAGATGGGAACGGACTTGGGGTTTAAAACCTGCTAGTATAACGGCTTAAAAAAACACAGGTAATCACTAACATATGATTCTGACTTTATTTCTCTTTGTCTATGTCATTGTAAACGTGGTACAAAAGTATGAAGCACATACTAGATGTTGCCTTTTTGGAGTTTAGGGTCACATCATTCATTTTTCTTTGAGTTAAAGAATATTTTTTTGGAAATGTCTCGTTACAATCTGTTTTGAATCAGACTTTAGCTTATCCGTCTAAATTAATATAATATATGAGAGATCACATGAGTGCCATAATGTTTAATCTTTATAAATGTACTAAATCTAGTTCAGTTTTTTTTTACACTTCGGCTTTGGTGTTATTGTTAATCTTTAATACTAAAAGTGTACTCTACACTCTACAAAAATCCTACATTTAAAAAGCTAAGCTCAGACAATAGTTAAAAATAAAAGACTCTAAATTAGAACTCAATTAAAACCTGTAGAAATAAAAACTTGAACTTAAAATATTATACAGTTGTTAAGTTTTAGGTGTGGGACAATAACTGGTTTAAAAAAAATGGGTTTCCAACCGGTTTGGAAAAGTCATGGTTTTAAAACCACAAAAATGTTCTATTATTCCGTTTTTACGTTATGTGTAAATTTTTCATTTTTTTATGTTTTTCATTACTATTTTATATAGTTTTTTAGGAGAGTAACAGTATCTCCAGTAGTAAAGTACACTCCGCATTAGGGTTGGGTTGATAGACGATGCTATCGTCCATCGATGGCCAATAGACACCACGATGCTGAGCTGGCATTGTGATCCTCCGTTTCGCCCCCATCGCAGCAGCAACCCGATACGGCCCCGTTTACACTAATACATCTTAGTTTTAAAATGCCATTTTAGAACGAAAACAATCTACGTCAACACTGGCGTTTCACCTGGAATTTCTGAAAAGCCCTCCTTCCACCCTATACTGCTGAAAATGCACATCACATGACCACACACACACACACACACACACACACACACACACACACACACACACACACACAAACACACACAGTCATGCACTGCAGCGTATGCGTGCATCTTAGGTCCAGTAGTCAGCGGGTGCTTTGAGCACAAAACCCCAGAGAGCAGTGCATGTCGGACAGTTTATTAAGAATGTACCCTGGATCACGTCTCACTATAGTTGTTAAACGTGATATTTAATTAATCTTGTCTCTATCTAACGACTTTTTGGTCTTTTGAATCTATCAGTTAACGTGTCACAGCATCAGTACACTGCTTCAATCTTTCGCTTTTACGCTCGTACTTAGTAATTTTAGAGAAAACCTCAGATACTGTTGGTTGGTTCCTGTTGGTTGTGCACCTTTTTTACCAACCAAGTTTGTTGATGCCATTATAACAACACAGATCACTCTGCCCATTCATGTCATGTCGATTAATTTACTGTTCCAAAATATTTTGAATGTTTCTTAAAACAAAATATATTGTTCAATAGGAAACAAAGTTGTTGTTTTTACCCAGATATTTAAAAAAACTTATTTTAGAGCAGTTATCGCAATGCCTTGAAACCGTGATATTTTTATCCAAGGTTATCATACCATTAGAATCTTATACCGACCCCATGCCTATTAAGTTTACAATGATTGTTTGAGTAAAGTATTAAACTGAAGTAAAACCTGTTAAATTTTCCGATACTGGTGTCATTTATTTATTTTTTCCAGTTCTATTCATGCTGTTTTATTGTTGATTCCTAAAGTGTTGTAACTTGCTGTTAATGTTCATTTTCTATTCCAAATTACTCACTTTGTTATTTAGTTCTTACTAACTTAACTAATAACACTTACACAGCAAAACAATCAGTGTACATTTAACTCAATTTGAGTTTAACATAACACTCTTTGGGTGTACATATGACTCCCTCCATTTTAAAGTTAAAATAACACTTTTATAGTGTGAAATTTGTACATTAATCAGTTCATTTTAACACAGGAACTGGAATGTGTGTCTCCCTTCAAAATGTTAATATATTACCTTTTTTCCTATATTATCAATTGGTCTGTGTGACAGATAACAGTGGTCAAATATGTTAAAATAGTTTAAATTTATTAAACGTTCATTTATATTTTCAGAAATAATTTCAATACATTCAACTCTTTGCATTTTAAAATGCAACAAGACATGTTTCAAGTTTAAGAAAAACAAACTGGAACCGGTTCGAGTAAAAAAAAACAAAAAACTGGACTTCCCATCACTAGTGAGAAATACACTGCATATTTGATTAAAAGTTTAACACTGAAAAAAACCTCTTAAATATACACTCTTTCACACTCATGGATTAAAATGTACTCCGGTTTTAACACTGAACAACACCAAAAAAATCACACTGTATATTTAACACTGGAATTTTTGCTGTGTACTATTAGAGTGAGTGTTATGACCAAAATTCTTTTTCACCATATGTGTAATTTTATTTTACAGTAACAATGTTTCAATTTCAACATAAAAATGGTCATGATAAATTCACTTGAATACTTCAGAAAAGAACATTTTTTTCCATTTTATTTGGACCTTGTTAAATATAGTAGGAGTGCACAATATTGGATTTTTGCCATTATTTTCATACTCCTTTTGGCTGAGCTGTTGAACAATATGTTTTCTGTCTTTGTGTTTTTAAGAAGACTTAATTTACAGGTCAAATTACAGAGTCAGGTTTGCGATCTTTATTCCCCAGAAGTGTTCGCTTCACACAATAGATTACAATCAGACTTGCGATTTTATGACCCAAGTTGATGCTTTGTTAACAGATAGAACTAACTTTTTTCTTTAATTTCTCTTAGTGTAACACAGCAGACCCTGAATAAATGTCTCACGGGGCAGGCACTAGGACACATTGAAAAGCTGCTTGAGAGAGATATTGTAAAAAGGGATTAGTAGAGCAGACACTGAATTAAGCTCTGTATGATTGGTGTCACAGTCAATAAGTCAATAATTTTTTTTTCATGTATTCTGTAATTTTTTAAAATAACATCATGTTATTTGTGTATTTTACTTTCATTCTATCAAGTCTGTTAAACAGTCATGTTATTGGACAGGCATTAGGACCTTGGAGGGAGGGCAAAGGCTGTAGCTGTACTCAACTGACTGTTTAACTTACTGAGGGATATTGTACACAGAGATATTCTGTACTCACATTCACAGTTTCAAATCTGTAATTCTAAACAGTTATTTCAAATTACAAGTAAAAGTTCACCTCAGATTGCTGCCCTGATCTTACTAGGAGTACTCCAGTCAGCACTTTCCTCGGGCTCATGTACACTTGCATGTAATTTAGCCACGCCTACTTATTTACATGTTGCGGTATACATGAAATAAAATAATCTATTAGGGCTGCACAATACATAATTTCATCGTTGAGATCACAATGTGCGCATCCACAATAGTCACATCTCAAAGATATCCAATGTTTAGTCTAAATTATACTTGACCAGGACCTACAGAATTGTATTTAACCACTATATTTATATTTATATGATTTATGCAAAAAACATTTCTGACTTAGAATTTTAGTCTTGTTTCTAGACTAAATATCTACATTTCAAAGTGAAAACAAGATTATTTCACAAAACCCACTGGCAGATAATTTCCTTAAAACAAGTAAAAAACTCTTAATTTTCATTATTTCTTCTGACGGTAAAAACTAAACAATAATTTTACTTGGTCTAAGAATTTTTTGATATTTGGACTAAAAAACTAAACAAAAAGAAAATATATATATTTTTGTAGTGTGATTAATTAATTTCTGTACCCGAATACTGTTAGATTCCCCAGAAAACCATCAAATAGAGCTATTCAAATCCATCTTCTGAAACTGTATTTATATCGCAATATTTATAGCAGTAAAAATAAAATATCACAATATCAGATTTTTCCAATATCAAGCAGCCCTAGAATCTCTCATGGTTGACTAATTATTCCGCAGTAACGATATATACGTCATACCACACAGGCCTACTTACTATAATCTCTAACTGTTTAAAACAAGCGATTTTCCGAAAGTGGTTCTCTCAACGATTATCATTTCCACCTAATATTAATATATTCAACTGTGTCAGTTGTAACCACTTGAGCTGAGGTTTTGTTGAAATTCTTCACTTATATTTCATCACGCTCTACGTTATTTTTGCACTTATCCACAGTGTGAAGCACGAGTCCTAATTAATGAATGAAGCCAAGTTACATGGTTAAAATTAGAATTAAAAATCAAGATATAAACTATTGTTCGATTGGAATCTTTGTGCTTTGGTATAAAAGTCTTGTTTAATGCATTTTCCTGAAAACACCATGATGATTACATGTTTGGTGAATAGGCAGAGAGTAAGTGGTCTTTTCGTCTTTGACTACCTTTGGAAGTGGTTGATGTGGATGACTTTAAAACGTTTCAGATCTTGTTTACAGCTGTGTTTTGTGTTGTCCTCTAAATCAGCACGCATCTTGATGCCAGGTGTAAACGGGGCCTTTTGTTGCCAGTTGAACCACTATCATGGGTTGAGAAAAATTTTGCTGAGCAAGTTAGTCAAATCTTTATAGCTAGCTACTAGAGCTGTGCGATATTGAAGGAAAATAAGATGTGTGTTATCTTGCTAAACAATACAATATTTGGTATGTCATACGATATTTTCAAAAATTTTTTAACCAACATATTTTTTCATTTTATTACAGGGAAAAGAAAGCATCACTACAAACTTTTTTAATAATGTAAACAAGCTAAAATAAATATCTACCTCTTTGCTCCACAAGTATTGTTTAATCAACATGAAAACATCTGGAAGTCTGGAAAACAGAAACACTCAAAACAGTGTGGTTTACCTTTCATTATATGGCTTTTATAGCTTAGTCATACCATATTTCAGCATCTTTACTAAAATCATTACAGATTTTTGGAAAAGAAAACCACTCTGCTTGGTTTCAGATATATGCATTGATGTGTGACTACATTTTCGTGATGTGCTCAATAGACTTTCAGAGGTAATGGCTGGCGCACAAAGACACCTTTATATTGAAGCTCTGATTTATTTTAAACCATTGCAATTATGTATATCACGATATGCACATTTGCGATTTTTTTTTCTTCTAATTTTGATATATTATCCAGTCCTACTAGCTACTATGCCCATTTTATTGGCACTTTACATTTGAAGATAACCCATTAAGTCTGATTTATACTTCTGCGTCAATCGCACGCGTATGTTCTGGCGCAGCCTCTGCATGGTCGCATAGCCCCCGCCGTGGCCGACACTGATGCGCACCTTTCGAAAAATGTAACTACACATCGCAATGACGCATAGTTCAAGCTCTGTGATTGGTCAGCTTTGTAGCGCTGATGAGAGTGGGCAGGATCAAGAGCCGAGCGAGCCAGATGGAGCAAGTGTTGAGTCCCATGAAGGAGCTCCAGGTGGAAAGTTTTGTTTTGTGTTTACCTTATGATTTAAGTTGTTGCACGTCCGCCGGTTTCCGCCTCAGAATGAGTGACTTTTATCCACTGGTACGTTAAGGTAGCGTTCAGAAAAAACTAAAGACCCGTGAAGAAACATGACACAAAGCTACATAAAAACCTCACTGCCAGCTAGCTTTTTTCACTGGGCATGTGCATATCTTGCCGGCATACATTTTTGTCATCTACCTGTTGCCTAGTCGTCAAATTAGTGGTGCTTGATAAATGAGGGAACAACAAGCAATAGTCCTGAAGACCAGTCAGAGCACTATTGTGGATACCTGAAACTAACGTTTCAGTTTGTCCACACTTTGACCACACTTTGTAACTCCACTTTTTTCAACCTAAAAGGGGTCTTCAACATTTTCAAAGCACTCCATTTTAGTGGGAAGTGTGCATTAAACTCAACCTAGGTATCCTGCATCCTTCCATCTGATACACTCCAAAAACATGTTTTTCATACTTTTTTGGTCTTGTTTCTAGTCAAGATATATAAAAATTCTTAAATCAAGAAGAAAGAATATCATCTTGCAGAAGATAATATCATCTTGCTTTTAATAAATAATATGGCAACATTTAAAAAAACTTTTTTCTTAAAACAGGCAAAATAATCTGCCAATGGGGTAAGCAAAATAATCTTATGTCAAAACAAAAAACAAGATTATTTTGCTTACCCCATTGGCAGATTTTTTTAAAGGAAAAGTTCACTTAATTTTGCCATATTATTTATTAAAACGAGACAAAATTTAGGAAATATTGAAAATCTTTAATATTTTTTTTAGATATTTGGAATAGAAACAATACATAAGCTAAGAAAAGCATTTTTTTCAGTGTAAACATCAAATCAGTAGCTGCATTGCTTGATTACATTACAAGCAATTGACAGATTTCCTGTCTGAGACTGTATTACCTGGTCCAGTCTAACTGAAGTCCTTGTGAACCATGTTGCTTGCCTCTCGGAGATGCTTGATCCTGAAATCAGAGAAGTCTTCTATTCTCTGAGGTCAGGTAAAGAGCGCGTGAAGAATCGACAGCTTTTGAGAGGTGGACTTGGACTTTGTTCAGCAGGACGCTTTAAAAGGCTGCTTTTGTAGCTGTGAGGGCTCAGTGTTCGGGCGTGAAGCTTAGGTGTGCGCCACACGTCTCCACTGCCCTATTGCAATAAAGCAACCAAGGCGCATATATACACGCACCATGTGCACATGCAAACGCACTTGCTCATAACTCATAGGCCTGGATTTGAAGGCTGTGAAGAAGACTGCAGGTGTTAAAGGGTGCACTGAAAGGCATTTTGAAGTCAAGTTAACAGGACAGATGGGAGCCTGTACATGTGTTAGCGTTTCCTTTCATCGAGGCTTGAGGATATGATTGATTACTATGAGACTGCGCTTGACCCTGTGGGACGGTAGTGAAAGTTATGATTGTTTGTTATTGAAGATTGCTAAGTCCCTTGTTATCACGGTGCTCTGTTCTTTGTGGGATTTTCTAACAGCGTGTTGATTTTATTAGGTACATAGGGCAATGACATTTCGAAGATAGATTAATAGCTTCATGAATTGAATGTGATGATATAAAAAGATACTGGATAATAATGCCTGGGAAATACATACATTAATTTAGTGGTTCTCACTTGCAGCTAGAGGTTTGTGATATTGACAAAATATGAGATCAGAATTTTGGTGTGGACTTTTTTTGCATAGCAATGTTTAAACATTAAAGTATTGAGTGTGTTTTTTGGTTTGCACATTCTGGTTTAGATACTAGTTAGTGGCAGCAAGTCCCTGTCTTCCCGTTACCAAAATAATTGAATTATACATTCACTATACGTTCAATGTAGCAGGTGATTTTATATGAACAGGTCATTGAATCACTGAATCACTAATTTAATCACTCGATTTGTTGCGCATGATTCACACAGGGCTTTAGCGTCAACGATTGATGGAGGGTGTATCTGAAGTTAGGGCTGACGTGATCGTCATAGCAGCGTCAGCCAATGAAACAAGTTTGCAATTGGCTACTATCTGAGCTGGGGAATTTGCATAAAGCGATCTGATTGGCTGACGCTACTTGAAAAGTTTACAACTTCTGCAACGAGCAACGCCACTGAACCAGCACTGATAGACCCACAATTCAGTTCGGAAATGCTTGACGTCACCCATTTAAAGTGAATAGGAAGCATTTACGCTGCCCAGCAAGCATTTTTTGTTTAAAAAATATGTCTAATAGACGTCTTAACAATTAGATTTTCACTGATAGCCCAAGTTTAACCTTGTTTTAGCCAAGCTGTCTACGTTTAGATGTCTATTAGACGTCTATCAAACACAAAATTGTTTGCTGGGTGACGCATGTCTAAATGGGGCGTTAGGATTAGGAGTCATTTGGAGTCATTTGTAGTCATTTTTACTTTCAGATGATTCCTTCTAAACATCAGATTCAATGTAGCAGACAATTTTATATGAACAGGTCATTGAACCACTGAATCACTAATTTAATCAATCGATTTGTTAGGGTTAGGGTTAGGGTTAGGAGACATTTGGAGTCATTTTTACATTCAGATGATTCCTTCAAAACAACAGATTCA
>CAIGQZ010032240.1:1387124-1398295 GCA_903798205.1 Danio tinwini | reverse complement strand
TGGAGTCATTTTTACATTCAGATGATTCCTTCAAAACAACAGATTCAATGTAGTAGGCGATTTTATATGAACAGATCATTGAATCACTGAATCACTAGTTTAATCACTTGATTTGTTAGGATTAGGAGTAATTTGAAGTCAGTTTTGCAGGTGAAACAGAATAATATGGAAACTATTGTCTAAAATTGATCTCACTGTTAACTTTTGTTTTGAATTAATATCATATTTACAATCTGAGATACGTGAATTTGTCAGGATTATGTCGTTTTACTTCGTACTGTGTCTTGTATAAAATACCAATTTTTGCTTCTATTAATAGCTTGAATTGAAGGTTCCCTGACAGTATTAATGCTAGAAGTTCATGCTAATAGGGTTTATCATGCAGTGAACTTGTGGGGCTACGGATCGATGGATTTGCTCTTCAGTGTTTGGACTTTCAGCAGTGACAATTAAACCACACTGAACTGAGCTAAACTGAACTTTAACTCTAAAACCGGACTGACAGTTTCAATTTACTAGAACTTTTATGTTAAGCTGCTTTGACACAATCTACATCGTAAAAGCGCTATAAGAATAAAGATTAATTGAATTGAATGTTTTTGGACTCTCAGAAAATATTTATGATTGTTTTTTACAAAAGTGTGTGACATAATTGATTACATGATCTGACACGTTGTTAAAATAACAATTATGATAGTATTGAATAAAATAATGCATGAATATCCCTGACAGCTAAAAAAACAGCAATTCTCTCTTAACATCTTTCTGTCTTTTAAAATTTCATGTCTATTTGCTTTTTTTAATAAATCACTTGCATTTTTTTGCATTAATGTGTCAGCTAACTGATTAAATGTAGATGTACAGTAAAATGTAATATGTTGATACACTTCAAGGAGTCTTTTAAAAATATATAATTCAGCATATAAAACACCTCCAAAAACGTAAAAATATGTAATCCACTTCATGTTATTGTAACACTGCATTCATTCTGGTTTAAAGTTTTGAAGCATATTTAAATGTATTGGTCCCACTCAAATTTACAGGTCTAACCCTAACAGATTTGAACTTTAGAATAAAGTGAAATGCAAATTAACTATGAGCTCTCGTTTCCAGTCTCCGGCATTTGGCATGTGTATTAATGGATGTCTTTTACCCTTTAAGGGATCAACAGCGGGTCATTTAGTGCTGGGTTGAAATGTGTTTTTAAAAAATGCAATACTGTTTCAATTATTTTTTGACATTGAAATATGGAGTTCATGTTTCCTCTTTTGCTCCATTGCTTTCGCTTACCTATTGACTTTGCTTATACTAAAAGGTTGAAGATCACCGTTTGAAAGTTTTTTTTATTTTCTGTTTCATAGTGGGTGGCAGGGTGAATCAGGAACTCAAGTACACACGGCAGAAGATCGGAGAGGAGGCCATGTTTAGTCCTCAGCTCATGATACAGACGCCTCGTCAGGAAGGTGCTAACATTTTGACCATAGAGGCGCTTAAGCAGCACCTCGACTCTGCCATAAAGGCCAGCAGAGTGCACGTTTACATGTACAACAGGTATGGCTTATTTGCTAGCTACTCATAGACTCATCAAAATCAGGATTTTATGTTAATGATTGTTTATCTAACTGTTGCTCTTTCAGGCAATGGACATTGGAACATTTATGCTACAAATCAGGAGAACTTGTTACCGAAACCAATTTTGTGGACCAGGTAAGAAAGACTTTATGATATCTATGTAGAATGCAGTTTTAATAGAAATGTTTGAAACTTAATGAAGGACCTAAAGGCGTGTGATTATAATAGTGCGTATTTCTTTTTAGATTTTAGAGAAACTGCACCCATGTCTTGTCATCACTCCTCTGGACTGCTTCTGGGAAGGTGCTAAGCTACATTCAGGAACATTCTATCTCCCGTAAGTTACACATATCTTTATGTATTTACTTGGACACTGCATTGTTTGATTCTTTTATGGCTCTTGAAATCATATTGATTTTCCAGGAAGACTATTTTCATACAGTAAACACTTTGCTTGCATGTTCTTCCAAGTAAACAAAATTTAAAGGAACAAGATTTTCCTATCTCACACCCGATTCATACGGCGCTTCAGAGTAAATGCTTGACAGAGGGCGTGTCTGAATTTGGGGCTGACGCGATTGTCATAGCAGCGTCAGCCAATGAAATTAGTCTGCAATCGGCTACTGTCTGAGCTGGGGTATTTGCATAAATCGATTTGATTGGCTGACGCTTTCTTGGTGCTTGAAAAGTTGAGAAATTCTCAACTTCTGTTGTAAGCAGATCCACAATTCAGTTTGGCAATGCATGACGTCACCCATTTTAAGTGAATGGGAAGCGTTGACACTGCTAACACTAATGCTTAATTTATTTCTAAATTAAACCTAAACCTTGCACTAGTCATGTAAATCCATAAAGTGAATGAAATTATACAATACATTATACAATATTATAATTTGTATTCTTGAAAAAAATATATATGTTTATGAAAATTATAATTATGTGAATTTTCTGCTATTTTATTGCCAGTGATTGAGCACTTTGTGATGATAATTCAAATAATTATTTTGATGTGGAAGTTTTTATATATTTTTATTGGGAAAGTCAAAAGTATATAACATTTATACATTATTATTGTTATATTTACATTTTAAGAAATGCAGGGTTCCATACAATTCATTCATGTTGTTCCAATATATATTGATTAAGTTAACTTAACACTTTTAACAAATTTATGTGGATTGAACATAAAAAAATAAGTTGTCCCAATGAAACCTCAATTTTTTTTGAGTGTATGCTTATTTTTACTTAATCAAAAAGCGAAATCTAATTTTGTATTTTTCAAGTATATTGTAGGGCTGCACCATATTCGAAAAAAATTGACATTGCAATATTTTGTTTGTTGGAATCAATTGTAGGCAGGGCTGGATTAACATAAGCGCTAGGTGGGGCTGAAGCACCATAGCCCATGAAAGGATGGGGCCCTTGATTAGCTGAAGAATTAATTTACGCCATAATGCAGGAAACACCTATTTGTGTTGTGCTTTCACATGCCGATAACGTGAAGAATTCCTCTTGGCTCACTGCTTTTCAAAAAATAGTGACGCCCCTAAACTATGGCTCGGAGTGGCTGTAGCCCAATCTGTATTTCGAGTAGCCCTGTTTTAGTTCCCATTAAGAATGACCAGATGTCTCGTTTTTTCCAGGAAAGACCCTTATTTCCTTTTTTCGGGTCTACCACGAGAACAGTCCAGTGAAAGGTAGGCTATCCAGGTGCAGTATAGAACAAATAATAAGATTCAAACAGTATCCGCTATTAATGTGCAGTAAGAGAAACTAGGATAGGCGTAATTATGCTGTATAATGGAGTCATAAATCCTCATTCACACTACAAGCGACTCGCAAGTCCACAAGCGAATGTTGACTGTTGTGTTAAGCGGCGCTACAAAACTGACAATCCTTCAACTTTATGCAAATGAGGAGCGACTTTTCTGAGAGACAGCCAATAGGAGCACCAGTAGAATTCATGTGATCCTCTCTCAGCTCGCTCAGAGGCCGGTTGTATTCTCTGTACTGTAGACCTACACACACCTGCGCTTGCAGCAGAATGGCATCCAGAGCGACAGGCAGCTACAAAGCTGCTGCTAGTGTGAATGGCATATCTAACCACTTTCTCAATTGCTTGCCCTCACAATCCTGCCCTCAAATAATATAACAGAGACAGTGCTACCAAATCGAGCGAGTTATCAAGATGTCCATCATTGCGGAGTAGCCTATTTATCACAAGAAAATACATGCTTTAAATCTAACAGAACCAGTTAGAAAGCAAACTTTTAAATGAATGATTTCCCCTTTTATAAAAATAATAATCGGGATAATAATCGGGAGCAATCAAATTTTGGAAAAAAGCAGGCTAACCTTCTGTAATTGATTGACTCAAGACCTAAATGAGAAAATAGAATCAAGCATTTTATAGATAAAAAAAAATAGAATCAAGCATTTTATAGATATTTCCTGCTCATCTAATGTTAAAAGTAGTTTTTAAAAATAGACCCATTTAATTTATTATAAAGCACTCATTAAGGAAGTATTGCAAAAGTGTTTTTTCTTTTTTTTTTTGCAGATTTTGGCAGCCTGTTAAAAATTTGAAGTTTGTTATGTGATTATTTTCTACTTTAGTAAAATTGAAAGCATTTATAATAATCAACTATAAATCAAATAGTGGAAAATTTGATAATTATATTAATTAGCAAATTAATAATAATAATAATAATAAATAATAGCAAAAAAGCTACTTTTGTAAAGCGATAAAATAAATGGGGTCCTTGAGTTTGCTATAGCCCCAGGGCCCAACATGTTCTTAATCTGGCCCTGTTAGAGGGGAGTGCATCTGCATAAAATATACAAAATAAAAAATAAATGAAAGCACAGATGAAAACAACAGAACCAACATACAAAATGACAAAAACCACATGCTTTAAACAGTATTAAAGTATAGAAATTCAATAATCAAATGTAAAAAACGAAAACACTGCATTAAACACAATTTTAACTGTAATTAAACACAATTTATCTTTAAGTTAAAGTGGTAAACTTTACCACTTCCTGTGCCCAAATGGTTTAAATTCACATGAAATCTTTCAGTTGCAGGCCTTAAAAACACATCCAAATAAAAGACTTTCATATTCTTAGATTAGAGTTCAACTTTGCAATGACTCATTGTTCTGAACAAATCACATGTTCAAATCACATGTTCTGAACTCTGTTTTCTGTTTAATTATAATCAAAACTTCATATTGCAGGTCCTGTGATATGACTATTGCAGATTCATGCATTGTGATATCATTGCTGATTGCACAGCCGAATATATTGTGACATTGAATCACTTTCAGTCTGTTGTACTTTACATGTGCAAAAGTTCTTGGCTGCAGTTTACTTGATGACCAGCGGTGTTGTTATTACCAGGGTTCCTAAATTCTACGTATATCACCTTTAAATGAATCGCGACTAAAAACTTTAATCAAACGGCAGCCTAAAGTGATTCTTCACACTCTCCGGTGGTGTTTTCTCAAGGCCTTCATTGTAACGGTGAATCGCTTGAGGCCTCACACAATGGTTCCACTTCTGTTGCTAATGGCTGCTCGCAACAGTTACACTCCGTAGACAACCACCAAGTCTGCAAAAGTTTTTCTGCCCTCCCTTTTCCCTCTCCATCATGGATGGTAAATAAGGATTTTACTGTGTTCTGGTTGGGGGACTTGGAATAATGACTCAAGCCTGGTTAGGCACATACAATGTGGTCTGAACCGCTGCAGGCCTGCCAGAAGAGAAAGAGAGAGGGGCGAGCTGAAGGAAGCACACATACAGGAAAAAAGGAAAGAATGAAAGCGAGAGGGAGAAATGGGAGAAAGATGGTGCAGGGATGGAAAGGCGGAGCGGATTTGACAGAGGGCGGCTTACAGAGGCAGTCAGCGGAGCAGTGGATGGATGATGGAAAGCGGGAGGGTGAACTCGGTGCGGGGAAGGCCGTCTGAGGATAGACAGACGAGTAAAGATGCAGCAAAAGAAAAAGGCAGCTGAAAAAAACAAAACAAATGAGACTAGATGGCAAGCGAAGTATGGGAGGTTTGTGAAACTGCTGCGTTGGGCTGTTAGTTGTGGGGAGATGCCAGGCCCGGAGCAGGATCACCCGGCACGCCAGTATAATTAGAGGGGATAAAGATCAGATGAGCGGATTGATTCCATTTTCTCAAAGCTGTTATTATGGAGGCAGGCTGAAATCCAATCCCAACTACATTTGTGCTGCCACCGCTGTGACGTGCACCGTCCATCAATCCCTAAGCCTTCGGAATTCCATCCAGTCACCCTTCATGCACTCCCCGTAGTTATGCTGTACCACTTTAACCACGTCCAACATCCCATAAGCAGGGCTCAGTCTGTGCTTCTCCTTTATGGTTAATTGCCAAATGCATGGTTTTAAGTAAGGATTTTAAGTAAGTAAAACTTTTTTAAGTAAGTAATCCATAGATTTCAGTAAGTAATACTTAAACGTTAATATTTTTAGCACTCCATCTAATTTAACTCAATTATGGAACTGAATTTTGTTGATGAACATGATGTAGATATAGAGCTGCTGATGAACCACCACAGCATGACAAATTAATAACTTTGATCTAAAAGTAAATATCAGAAGCCGCGATTCGAATCATATGTTTTCAATGTAGCAGCGTGCTGATACGCCGGCTTTTATTCCCCGCTTCCGATTTAGATTTTAAAAGATGGAGTTTGATGAACTGCATTAGCCTGCCCGATTGTCAGTGAATGGCAAATAAAAACGTCCCTTAGGAGTTGTAACATGCATTCATAACGATTTTTACGCAGTGACGCTACTTTAAATGAGTCCGATTTACTATACAATTAACGGCAACTCCATTTTCACATGGATGCTATGAGTATAAACCAGAGACCAAGACCTTGAGTATGGTGAGAATGAATGAATAACAGCTTTTAAAAGTGTTTAAGAGACATCCCCTATTTGCCTAGTAAAGGGCTATTTGTGTTTTATTTGCTAATGTAAGCTATTTTTTAAATATAAATATAATTTATAAGACTATACATTATTTATATTACCTCAATAAATTGTATTATTTTTTTATTAATGGACAATGCACAGATATTGATGTTTCACAATGTTTTTACACGACAATTTTTGAATATAACTAGCTTAGTTTACAGTGTTTACATTGCTCTACTTGCATTAAATCTAAATCTCAAATATCAGAAATGACAACAGAATGTTAAGATATAATTAATGTCAATTTTAATGTTACTGATTAATGCACTTACTTGACAGATTACATTCATTAATCTTCCTAATAGTCCCTGGTTTATCAGGTGTTACCACAGCGGAATGAACCGCCACTTGACAGATTTATGTATTTTTAATTTCAGGTGGTTTGTGTTATGTGTTTGGTAAAATAATTTTTAATTGCATCTTTAGTGATTTCTCAACCAAGTACACTGTAATGTCCCAGTAGGTGGATTTAGAGGTTTTTGCAAAAAAAAAAAAAAAAAAACACAAGTGAATTTAGCTGGTTTTGACTCAAAAGAAAATCTAACTTGTTAAAAACCAAATAATTGTCTAAAGTAACATTTATGAAAAAAATATATTTTATTCACAAGCTAATAACCTTTCATTATCTATAAAATGAAATTTCCGAACCTAATTATAGGAGCCTGATAGAAAATGCTCATTTACAAAAGGTCTGATGGATTTAGAGGGTTTTGCATCTAAACTCTTTACATGTATTGGCATTTGGGCAGTGTTTCCCCCACAACTTCACTTCCTGTCCAGCTAACATCCTATCGTAATAAAGGATTAAAAATGCAAAAATAAATCTAATTTTTTTTTTTCATTGTGTTTTGTGTTATTTGCAATCTAAGAGAATTTCTTACATTTCCAATGATTAACAGTGCATGTATGCTGTAATACCATTGGACAATAGTGTAACATTCCAAACTTCCAAAATTCTCATGGTTTTAGTATATAAATATCATGAGTGTTTCGAAAAGTCCAAATAAAAATAGTATATAGTGTTTTTTTTTTATTTTATTAATTTGGAGGGTTTTGAAATTTGTGTTGAAGGTTGTATTATGTTTGGCCATGAACCATGAATTTTGGCCAGAGGAGAAATGGTCGTGCCCAACTGAGCCTGGTTTCTCTAGAGTATTTTTTTCCCCCTTCACTTTTGTCAATTGGTGAAGTTTTTTCCTCGTCACTGTTGCCACTGGTTTGCTTGGTTGCGAGTTGTGGAGCTGTGCATCGATGGATTTGCTCTTCAGTGTTTGGACATTCAGCAATGAAATTTAAACCACACTGAACTGAACAGAACTAAACTGAACTTTAACTCTGAAAAAACTGCACTGACATAGTTTCAATTTACTTGAAACTTCTATGTTAAGCTGCTTTGACACAATCTACATTGTAAAAGTGCTATATAAATAAACATGAATTGAACTGAATTGAATTATGTCTATGGAAGTTAATGTACTGATACAACTATACAACCCTGCCTTGTATTCAGCTGTGTTTAACAAAATGCAACAGTTTCCAACTCTTTCTTGTGTAAATGTCCTTCTTTGTTTTAAATCTCCAAAATCTTTTCTTTTCCCCATAGTGGCAAACCCCCAATACAGTGGACCAACTTCGATCCGATGGGCTTTATTGCTGAGTTGAAGATGCTGAAGTATCAGGTGGACAGCTGGGAGGAGATGCTGGTTAAAGCAGATGTGGGCCACGGTTACATGAACCGGCCCTGCCTGAATCCTGCAGACCCTGACTGCCCATTATCAGCTCCCAACAAGAACACCACAGGGGTGAGCTTAGTCAACAAATCATATGTGATCATATGTTATTCTTTGTCGAATGTCTGTTCTTAGTTTGCCTAGTTATCGGCAAAAACCTAAAGATTTGGCAATTAAAGCAATGTTGTTTTGCATCTCAAGCGTGTCTTTGATTTATGATATGTCTTCTTCTTAAGCCTTTTGACGTGGCTCCTGTTCTGACTGGTGGCTGCTATGGGCTTTCCAAAAAGTACATGCACTGGCAGGAGGAGCTTATCGTAGGTGGGACCAAGAAGAACGACAGTGGAAAACTTTTGAGGTAAGAAAACAATTTAACAGGCTTAACGGAGAAATTCACATCCATCAATCGTCTTGATTTACCATCAATCGTCTTGATTTACCATCAATCGTCTTGATACAAACCTGTATGAGTTTCTTTCTTTTGTTGAACACTTTAGTTTAAGCATCCCACTATTAACTACTAACTTACTACCTGCCTATCATTAATATATTGGCTGTTTATTATATAAAGTAGGATTATTCTATATCCCTCGTGTTACCCAGTACCTAATCCCAATTACTTCCTTACTAGGTATTAATAAAAAGCTAATAAGTTGAAGTTTAAAGGCCGGCTCACACTGTGTGATTTTTAATAATCCTAAACGATTGTAGCATGTCAGACTGCAAGAACATGGCTCCTATGTCACACTGTAAGATCTTAGCTGTTATAATGTCAGACTGAACGACAATGAAGACGTGATAAACACAAAAAAAAATCACCTGGAGTTTGACGTCATCCATCTGTGACACTTTCACTATCCCACATTCTAAAATGATTGCTCACAGCAAACGTAAACAATTTGTAGTGGCAATTTTGCATACAGCGTTCCTCAATAATAAAATCAGAAAGAGAAAAAACAGTTTTGACATTTCACTGTGGTCATTTGAAATGTCACGCAGATTGCGTCATTAGATTCTGCGCTCCTATTGGTTCTTGGATTGACGCTCGTTGCAACTGTTGTCACATTGTAGGAAAATGTCTGAAATCTTCTGACACTGCCAGAACTTCATCTGAGGGAAAAACTGATTGCAACAGCCATTAAGCGGCTGTCTGTGAACATGTCAAACCAACGATCGAAGATCACAGATTTTAGCCTAGGATTTCAGGAATCTTTTTCCCAAATTTGTCTCGGATGACCAAATCGTGGCTGAAATCTAGGGGTGTCAAAATTAATTGTTTCTTCGGTGCACTGCAATGCAGATGCTGAAAATTCGGTATCGGTTCAGTAATAATCATAACCCGTTATTATGTACTGACGTCATTTCTCATATGCGTTATGTCGCCGTAGCTTACTATGGCGAGGGAGGCGAGCGCAAGTATTTACAGCGCTCCAACTACTTAAAAATGCAGAAACTGCACAATTTCACTTGTTTGTGTGCTGGACAGTCTTTCATTGACACTTACAGCAGAAGGCCCTATTTCACTGCGATTGAGAAAAAAAAGGATACTCCATTTCTCTCTCACTGTGGCCCATTTGACCTGCTGGCATGACTCTCGGCTGTTGCAGCGATACTTCTGGATACAGACACGAGTGCGTGTCCGCAGAGCGAGTTTTCTTCACTGCATCTATCATGGATCAGCTGTCATCGCCTCTGCCGTTTATCAGTGTCACTCATCGGTGAACAGCGAAAGTGCGTTAGAGCCAATCGCAGCCCTTTCTGTTGAGCACGTGACCAATCATAGGGGTGTAAGAAAGAACTCACTGAACAGGACTCAGAAAGCAAGCGGCATATTTATATTTGTTTATTTGCTATAAATGCTCATGTTGTTCTGTGCATGTACTTAAGTTTTTAAAGGTACAGTTTATATAGCTGACTGTTTGTATTAAAGGACAAAATTGTATTACAAATAGTAAATAAATATAAATATATTTTTATATTTTATTACAAGAATTGTTGTGCTGTGAAGAAAATATAAAACTTTGTATGGAAGGCATCGTCAATGCACCGTGATGCACCGAGATATCCAATTGAACCAAATGGATGGCATGATAATAGTAACCGAACCAAACCGTGAGACCAGTGTAGGTAACACCTCTACTGAAGTCTCACAGTTTAAACAGGGCTTTAGTTAGTTTTTTAAGAAATTTACCTTAAATTTGATAAGCAGATTGATTCTGTGATTAAAGCTAGCTTTTTTCAGCTTCGCCTTCTCTCTAAAGTCAAGCCCTTCCTGAGCAAGGCTGATCTTGAGAAAGCCATCCATGCTTTTGTTAGTTCGCACTTGGACTACTGTAATCCACTTTATGTTAGACACTTTATGTTAACCAGTCATGCCTTCATCGTTTGCTGCTTGTGCAAAAAGCTGCTGCTCGCATATATAACCAACAGTCTGAAAAGTGAGCACATTACACCAATTCTCTACTCCCTCTACTGGCTCCCTGTTAAGTTCCGAATTGATTTTAAACTTTTGATGTTTGTTTTTAATGCCGTCAATGGCCTTGCTCCTATATATTTATGCTAAATTTTGCACATGCACAAACCCAGCAGAGCTCTGCGAGTTGCTGACCAACTTCTCAAAGTCCCTCGATCAAGATACAAGCAGTAGGATGACTGCACTTTTGCAGTGGCAAGTCCTAAACTTTGGAATACCTTTCCTAATGAGCATCGTACAATCACTGACCTGCCACTTTTTAAAGCCATGTTAAGACTCACTTGTTTAAATTGGTTTTTAATGCATAGCACTGGCACTTTGTTATGTTTTAATGTTTGTTGGATTTTATATATATATATATATATATATATATATATATATATAT
>CAIGQZ010032240.1:1348424-1377666 GCA_903798205.1 Danio tinwini | reverse complement strand
TGTTTTGTCAGCCCTGACCTCCGCTTGGCATAGGGTTTCCTTTTTGCAGGGCTGAACATGTGTGCGTTTGTGGATGTGAGCGTGTGTGTTTTTTTTTTTTTTTTTTGGGGGGGGGGGGGGTTGGGTTTGGCCCCCATTTTCATTTTTTAGATATTTTTGTTCTTGAAACATTTTTGGGACTGTGATTTCCACATAATTTAATTAGTTTTATTGGCCCGAGGGAACAGACAAAGCAGAAAAAAGATGATAGAGAGGGTGTAAGTGAAATGAAGGTAAACAACTTCTTTTTTTTCTTCTTCTTCTTCCTTCCTTCCGTCCTGTGTGTCCTCAGGCTGTCCAGCAGAGTGTGCCGGTAAATTCCTCTCAGAAAGTGCTCACGTTCACCACCACCACCCTGGAAGACATCCTGAAGTCCTTCTCTGATGTCAGCGTGATCCGAATCGCCAGTGGCTACTTGCTAATGGTAAAAACTCACCCCTACATCTCCAGTCCCGTCTGAAGAGCTTTCGGTTTATCTAGGATTCCTCACTCGTTTCGTAAAACACTACACAGTTTAAGATCGTTGGAGTTTTGGCTTTTTGGCTTTTCAGCAGTGATATTTACATTACACTGAACTGAACTGTGAAAACTGGACTCAAGCTGTTTGAATTTACTAGAACTTCATCTATGTTAAGCTGCTTTGACACAGTCTACATTGTAAAAGCTCTATAGAAATAAAGATGAATTGAAAAATGTGAACTTGAAAGAGACTCACCTGAACACTGTGAAACTCTGCAATGTGGTTTCTTTCGATGTAAACATCATGGTAAAGGGATCGTTCACCCAGAAATAAAAATGTACACATTAAGTACTCACCCTAGGGCGGTTCCAGATCTTTATGAGCTTTATTTTCTGTTGAACATGAAAAAAGTGATTCTGAAAAAAGCTGAAAACATAACCAATAGCTGTTTCCATCCAAAGGTAAATACAGTGTTGGGCAAGCTACTTGAAAAATGAAGTGAACTAAGCTATTAGTTACTCTACTTAAAATGTAGCTTAACTACACTAAAAGGTACCCACTGGGAAATGTTGCAAGCTAAGCTAAAAGCTACTTGGCAAAAGTAGCTTAGCTACATCTAAGCCATTTTTGTAATTTTCAGTTTTAAATCAAAGCAACTTAAATCCAAGTCAATCACATCTTAGTGATCAATAAAACCTTTAATGAAACAACTGAGACATAAATGTTCAGTTCAATTATTTACTGCAAATAATATACTGTACAAATTTATAGTATATAACAGCAAAAACAAAAAAATCCAATAAAACCGGGTGTTATACATTTAAAATACTATAGTAATTTATAGTAAAGGGAAATATTTAGGAATAAGCATTATATTGTATTGTAAATGTACAACTCTTCATCAACGAATTAGACTACATGAGTGTCATTAGTAATTATCATTAACTTATGGTAATTACCATAGTATACTTTAGCCTTTACTGCAGTAAACTATATATAACTCCTCTTTCTCAGTCATCTTTCCATCAAGCAACTTTTTTCGTGAAGAAGAAATCGTCATTCTCGCCATCATGTGGATTTACTTTTATTGAGGCTTGACACTGGCCTCACAGTTCTGAGAATTTCGATGCCGACACTTTAGTGATCCGCGATCAGTAAATGTAGCTTGTGTGGACACTACTGCGCTACTTGACTAAAAACGCTACTGAAAAGCTATTTGATTTAGAAAGTAGCAACACTACCGCCACGCTACTGAAAAATGTAGTTAAGCTACTTGCGTCACTACTTGTAGCGACACTACTGCCCAACACTGGATAAAATCAATTATATTTATAAGCAAACTGGAGCATTGCAAAAAAAAAAACAAAGCACAGTTTCCATCCAATGAGTCAAAGAGAACAAAATAGTCATTTCCTGATAAACTGGCACCAAATATCAAGAAGGAAAATGACTTTTTTGTGTTCAACAGAAGAAAGAAGACAGGTTTGAACCAAATGGAGGATGATTGAATGATGACAGAAGTTTTTTAGTTTTGGGTAAACTATCCCTTTAAGATCCATAAATGCCACAACTCACCTGACAAAGGCTTTGTTTACAAATTATATTAAGATGTGATGAGTATATTACATAATATGTAATGAGGCCCACACGGAATCTGCTCTTTTTTTCATAAAATTTGTTAATTTAATTATGAAAAAGAGTGTAAATAAATATTTATTCATTCACTATTATATTGCTATTATATTCTATTATTACCTAATATGCAAATGTTTATACGATTTATTTACAATAAAGTAATATTAGTTATGAAAATAATAAAGTGATATTTTCTGTCTTTTAGTAGATATATTGAATGAGAATTGCTTTGTTTACTAAACAAGTGAATGTATTTGGATTTGCGTTGTAAACCTTAAATAAAAGTTAAAAAGTATATGTATTTTTTATTTCATGTTTTATGTTTTAGCTACTATACCCCCAAAATCATTTTGCATAAATTCACAGATTTTTAATAGCAAAAATAGGAAAAATATAGGATAGGAAAAGTAGATTTAAGATAGGAAAACTCTCTGTAGATCTGAGACAAATGTAAGATAAAAAAATATATATATCCTATTCAGTAAGATGTATTTAACCTTAGAATGTGAAGTAGATATACAGTGTGATGGAGATAATTATGTAAAACTGAAACATAATGCTTATTCTGAACTGTTTCTATTAAAATATATATGTGATCTTTTTATATGTATTACATTTTAAATGATTAAAAACCTCTTGGTGACAAAACGAAGTAATTTAACGGGTAATGGCAAAATATAAAGATTAAAATTGACTATTAATTCATTTCTGAGTCGCATTATGATCTTTTAATAGAGTCGTTTATTATGTATTAAGTAGGATTTTTGTTGATATATAAATTATTGTTACATTTAATGACATGTTGTGGTGGTCTTCTGTAAATCATGCTAAAATGCATTATAATTTTTGGCTCAGGAAATCCAAATAAAATGAAACAGCACATTTTCTACCCCTCAAAGGTTAGTGTCAAAAATGTAATGAAAATGTAGCCAAAATGCCCCAGAATCAAGTAATCAGTACACTGTAATGCGTGAAGGAGAATTTATTTATTTATTTTATTTATTTATTTTTTCAAGTTGTAAAATGTTTTTCCTGAAATCTCAGACTCTGTGTGTGTACAGGCCGAGTGTTAAGTTACATGCAGCTTGCCAGTGCATGCCTGACCCTGCTGTGCCGTGACCGCACACATGAGAACAGCACTGCGGTAACGTGATAATGTCAGATTAACGCTATAGCTGTGTGTTATCTGTGCGCAGCTTGCCTATGCGTGTCTGACCATGCTGCGGTGGGACTGCGCCAAGTCTCAGGGGGCGGTCGGCCTGGCTGGAGTCCTGCTGGTCACTCTTTCTGTCGCCGCTGGACTGGGACTCTGCTCACTTTTGGGCATTTCCTTCAACGCCGCTACCACACAGGTACGTCACACAAACATGGACTCCATCTGTAGTGTCGTATCTTACACATAGTAAAACCTGGTCATCTCAGACTAATTAATATACAATTGGTTTGCATAAACAATACACAAGGTCTCATTTTATGATTTAGATTTAGTTGGCAATAATGTTCATTAAAGTGACAGTTCATCAAAAAAAAGCTAATTTTGTCATCATTCACTCAAACTCCATTTTTGAGTTTGTTTTGGTGAACACAAAAGAAGACATTTTGAAAAATGTTGGAAACCACCCAGCAGACACAGGATGCCAACATGATGTCAGATTGACGTTGTACCCCAACGTCGTGGGGACGTTGCATTTTGTTTGGAAATGAAAATTGGGTTGATGTCAGAACCCCAACGTCCAACCTAAAATCAACCAAATATCAACTTCTAATGATGGTACAGATTGACGTTGTGTGAACGTTACTACTATGACATCTAGCAGACGTTGGATTTTGATTGCTATACCTGGCGAATAAATGTCAATATGACGTCGGTTAAGGATGTTGGCTTGACGTTGGACTTTGTTCCTTTTCCAACACAACCTAAAATCAACCAAATATCAACGTCATTTGACATCATTATTGGACGTCAAAATAACATTGTCCCTAGATGCTGGCTAAACATTGAAATTTGGTCACCTGATGTCACAACCTAAATCTAACCTAATATTAATGTCTTACTACTGCAGGGCAGTAGCCATTGACTTCCATAGTATGTTTTTTCTTACTATGGATGTCAGTGGCTACCAGTTTTCATCATTCTTCAAAGTATCTCTTTTAACAGTTTGAAACTACTTGAAAGTGCATAAATGTATGATCTTTCTCTTTAATGTAACTGTCAAAGAGACATGATTATAGTGTGGATCATGCAGTATATACAAGCCCATTCTCATCTAAATCACAAACATAACACCAACGGTAACCCTACAAATGTAAACACAACAGAAACTTTGATAAAATAGCACAACATTTCAAACTTATTTATGTCATTCTATGTTAATCTTGGCAAAACGCTTAATTTCCACGCTTATTTTCCATATACTGTCTGATGCAAAGCATGCTGAGAACTACAAATCTGTTTCTAATCAGCCAGTTTAAAGGTACAGTTGACGCAGAAATTAAATTCTGCCATCTTTCCTTCACCCTTTCCATGTTTAAACCTTTACGGGTATGCCTGTAACCATTGACTTCCTTGGTATCTGTTTTTCCTACAATGGAAGTCAATGGTTACAGATTTTCCGCTTTCTTTAAATTATCAGAAGTAAGAAACTATTAAAGGTTTGAAACCATTTGAGAGTGAATAAATAGTGAGGTGAGTAACTGTTCATTTTGGGGGGAGCTATCCCTTAAAATTTACTTTTGAGTTCACATAACTTATTTTTAAGTACAACTAACGTTTAAAAAATATTTAGATAAAAAAACCCATTTTAATAAATTTCATCATTCGGTTTTACTGTGCGTATACCATGATTGTGTGTTTTGTGTCTTCAAAGGTGTTGCCGTTCCTGGCTCTTGGCGTCGGGGTGGACGACGTCTTTCTCCTGGCTCATGCTTTCAGCGAAACCGGCCAGAACAAGAGGATTCCTTTCGAGGTGCGTTATCTCATCACACGTGTCCTGAAAAACAGGGACACTACTAAACAACAGTGGTTTTCTCATGTGTCAGACCCGCAAAAGTCACTACACATCCAAAGATAGTGTCAAGACAAGGCAGTCCGTTGAGAAATGAGGGAGCTGGTGCGTTATCAGGAGGAAGAGGGTACTGTATATCAGAGCGTTATACCCTTATGTTATCATTTACCTTAAGGAATGTGTGTGTACCTGCCCCGGCCTGTGATGTAACTTCAAAAACACTGGCATACTTTGATCTGCTGAGGGCTACACTACACGATGTGACTTAAGACGTTTCTCTCACACAACATTGAGGAAAAAACAAACCATTGTACTACTGTTTGTTTGTTTATTTGTTTGTTTGTTTAAGGCATGGTACCATGTGAACCATTGGCACTCTGAACTAACAAATAAATGTGACTTTTTATACAATGTACTATATGTACAGTTGAAGTCAGAATTATTAGCCTTCCTGAATTATCAGCCCCCATATATATTTTTCCCCTAATTTCTGTTTAACGGAGATAAGATTTTTTTTTCAACACATTTCTAAACATATTAGTTTTAATAACTCATTTCTAATAATTTATTTTATCTTTGCCATGATGACAGTAAATAATATTTTACAAGATATTTTTCAAGACACTTCTATACAGCTTAAAGAGACATTTAAAGGCTTAACTAGGTTAATTAGGTTAACTAGGCAGGTCAGGGTAATTAGGCAAGTTATTGTATAACAATGGTTTGTTCTGTAGACTATCAAAAATATATAGCTTAAAGGGGCTAATAATTGTGAGCTAAAATGTTTTTTTTAAAAATTAAAAACTGCTTTTAATCTAGCCGAAATAAATCAAAAATGACTTTCTCCAGAAGAAAAAATATTATCAGACATACTGTGAACATTTCCTTGCTCTGTTAAACATCATTTGGGAAATATTTAAAAAAGCTAATAATTCTGACTTTAACTGTATATATATTTCACAAATATTACTTGTGCCACCCCACATGAACAAATGCTATAGTGTTTTTAAACTATACTATAGCAAAGTACTTGAATTAATTTGTATAATCTGTATATATATTTATGTCTATGTATTGTTTGTTTTTTTATTGTCATGTTTATTTGAATTGTGTAAACAAAAATGGGACATAGTGTATGAATGCAAGTGCATATGGGTGTTTTCCAGTACTGGGTTGCGACTGGAAGGGCATCAGCTGCATAAAACATATCCTGGAATAGTTGGTGGCTCATTCCTGATAATCAGGGACTAAGCCGAAGATAAATTAATGAATGAATAGTTCAAAACCCTATAGTGTATACTATAAATTACTATAGTATTTTTCATCAGGGAGACTTGCATCATTCGGAAATAAGAATAATGTAATTCATTTAAAGAATCAGCTACAGAATATATCATATATACAAATGTATTAAAATCTATAGCATAATATATGAAAATATGTAAAAAATTTGATTCAAATGAGTAATATATTAGTGTTTTGAATGATTCTTTTTAAGAACCAGCTCATAGGAGTTATTTGTAATTCGGTACAGTTATTTTAGTATATCAGAGGACTGTGGTATTAACATTTTTCAAATCATCACTTTGTAATCATCAGTACTTTTTTGTAAAAAGAAAGAAATAATATATTTAGGTTTTGTACAATGGCAGTCATGTGTATATGATTTATTCACATTTTTTGTAGATTGTGTTTACACGTTTGCGTCGACTTATCTATGAGGCATATCTCTGCTTAGCTTTCGCGTGCGTGTATGTGTGGTCGTGTTTGAGAGGTGATTTAGATGACTCTCATGCAGACTCCGGAGCTCAGGCATGTATTTGCTTGTGTTTATGTGAGATTGCGCAGCGTGCAGCGACACTTTTGTGTGGAAAGTAAACAGTTCCTCTGTATTCCTCCTGTCTCAAAGCTCTCTGTGTGTGGTCCTGCACGTCCTCAGACACACACACACACACACACACACACACACACACACACACACACACAAAAAGGTCCCTCGTTCTTTCCGTCTCCTCATCTCTACTTATGTGTCTTCAGAGGTGGAGTTTGGAACTGTTTCTTCTGCGTTTTGCACCCTGAATGGCTTTGAAATGAGCTTATCCTAACAAGACAGTGAGCCAATCGTGTTTCTGCACCCCGGGCTGCTTTGTTTAAAAGGATATGTCCTGCCTTTGATGGAAAATATTTCTGTGTGAGTGAGGGATAAGTAGAAGGGAGGGAAATGAATCTCTTTTTTGCGTTTTTTTTTCCTCTTTCCAGAAATCCACATAATAGCGGGAAGAGTAAGGAGAGCTTTTCATCAGCGGTTGAGCTCATTAAGTTGTCATGGGAGGCTGTGTGATTATCAGCTCTTTTAGATGGAAACATCAGCGCGGTTAAATACAAGTTAAACCTTGGTGGAAGTCATAACGAGTCAGGGATTTATTAAAAGTGAAGTGTTTTTTCCAAAATCTTTTGATAGTGTTAAGTGTTGCAGATTGTGAATCCTTTATTTTCATATAAATTTATGTTTTTGTTTATCAGAATGATTAGAAATGTGCCTACAACAGCTGTTTTAAATGAACATAAAACTATAAATTTATGAATAGTTTTTATATTATGAATTGATCCATTATTCATTATTCACTTCATTATGCCTGTTCTATAATACAAACTTGATCAAGCTAAAAATTTTCAAATAAAAATAATCATATTGAGAGGGAAAAAGTGAGTAAAAGTTGCAATATGGGGTGATGCGGTGGCACAGAGGGTAGCACGATCACCTCGAAAAGAAAAGAACGATGTGGTGACGAGTGTCTTCCAAAACCGTAGTTTCTCTGTTGCAGATTCACTGTTTGAACCAAGTTAGTTATAATGTAAACCGTCCATAATGACGCTCTAAGCGAGGTGGAGTAACAACAAAAAAGTAACAAAAAAAGCATAATTTTTTGTGAAAATTATATTGTTTTACACGCACACGCATTTAAAAAAAAATCCAATATTAGTTTTGGTAAAAACATGCACTCTTTCCATATTAATAGAAATATATATAAACAACACATGTTTTTATATATGAAACATGACCAATGTTTCCTTTATAAATATTATTAAGAATGTTCAATATTTCATTTTAAAACATAAAATCAGTTAGCTAACATGTAATTTAATGTAATATATAAATCAATAATGGTTGTTATTTACAGTTGGTGATTTTTTTAAGAAAAAATATTATTTTTATTATTATTATTATTATTATTATTATTAATAATAATAATAATAAGTAGGATATTGTTTATTCATTTGTTTTTTTTTATTTATTGTAAAAGTCTACTTGCTTCTACACTGCAGAAATGTTCTAACCAACAGGCCCATGTCATATACAGTACTGATACATTCCTTAATTAATAACCTACAATAAATTAAAACCATTAACATATGCTGTATATTTTTGTTTTTAACAAGCTTTTAAAATTTCACTATAGGTCACCTATAGCTTTCGTCATGAGCATGGCATAAATGTTTTCAAAGTGCACTGCGAAGGGAACGCAACTGTCAATATGAAGATCACTAAAACTGAACTGTAAAAATTACTTTATAAACAAATGACACCTAAGAGAGATGACTTTAATGCTTTTTTTTTATCATTCCAAGTTTAAATGTTGGAACGTTCAAAAGGAATAGGGCATAGGGGGATAACTGGGAATAGAACAAAACCAGGAACTATGCTTCTAACTACAGCTATAGAGATGTATTTGCAAGCGTACGAATTTTTGTGAATGTTCGTTGAAATGATGGATTTGGGAACCGTCAAATCAACAAACTATGTTTGTAAAGACAGAAAGTTGGCTAAAGATGGTTTTCGGAAATGCAATCCACACTAGCAAAACCTGAGCTTAATGAGCCTGATTTCAAAATCATGCAAACTTACTAACATAATATTACCAGCATTTGCATATAATTGCCTTATTCAAGAGGCGTACTTATATATGCTGAGCACTGTATGTACACTAATCTGATGTACAGTAGTAAAACAGCTAGTTTCATTGTTAAGTTCTGAGAGAAAGTGAATAGTGGAGAGTAATTTTGATGTAGAAGAAGTGGAATGGGAAGCTAGAAAATACTTGCTGTGTATTTGATGACAATGTCATGTTTTTTCTCTGTTTTAATTCCTCAGGACCGCACTGGTGAATGTCTGAAGAGAACTGGCGCTAGCGTAGCTTTGACCTCCATCAGTAACGTCACAGCGTTTTTTATGGCTGCCCTTATCCCAATCCCAGCACTCAGAGCTTTCTCCTTACAGGTTTGTGGATATGTTTTTAACAGAAATACACTGATTGTTTTTCTCTATCAATTCTGAGTTTGTTTATATGACCAGTGGATGGTCCCATATCCATACCAGCTTGCTTTTTTGCATATGTGTGTGTGTGTTCTATACCTTCATTGACTCCAGATTTCTCTATGTGACTTTTATTGATTTCATTCATCAAACTGAGCGTGTGACAGGTTGAGAGAACTGGCGTGGCCCATAACCCCCCCTGTGGCGTGTGATTAGTGGTACGCCCCCCTAAGTGTGCAGATTGTGGGCATGTAACTCAATCTGGGAGTGGGGGTGGGTCACACGGGTTGTTGTTCCACACATCTGCGGTTTATTTACGACCACAAGGCTGTGGAAGCGACATAGTAAAGAGGCCGAGCAAGAGGTCTGCCCACAACCTGTTCCTGAGTTAAATCAGGTTTTAATGGGACAGTCGAAAATTCAGTCATTTATGTACCCTCGTGTGTTTTTTAAAACTGTTTGAATTTCTTTTGAGGGACAAGAAACACAAAAAGATTTGGTCAGATTTTCAGATGCATTTTTGTCTGTTCAGACCTTAAACAAAAAAAAGATGGACAGCTTGTCTATAGGGGAATTACCAACCTATATTACACATGATGTCACACGGGTTCAACCGCGCATACCGGTTGCAAAAAAAGACCGGTTGCAATAGCAAACATGTCGTGTTGTGCGGTAGGATGTTTAAATTCGAATTCGAAGTCCAAATTCGAAGTCCAAAAATAAAAATAAAATGTTTTAAATGCTTTTAATGCCAACCGCAGACATCTTTGGCTAACAGCCATCATAAGAACTGAATGGAGTGAGGACCTAATGTTAATTAAAAATGCTCGACCCTACAGTTCTCATTTCATATAAGGTAAGTTCACCCTATGCTGAATCATACACATTACTCGTTTTGATTGCAGCAATGATTTCAGCAAAAACAGTTAAATATGGTTAATTAAACTGCGCTGCAGACACTGCATGCTAAGAAATGAAATGTGTATATGTAAGTTTAGATACCCTGCCGTACAGGTGCAGTCCGCTGTCAAAATGCAGTTGTTTTACTTGTTGATGATTACCCAGGCCTTGTAGAGCTCCATCTTCTTTCCTTGTCTTTGGCTAGGCAAAACCTCGGTTTTTAGCACAGCAAAGTTATGAATCTGGTAATCATGGATCGTTATTTCTTGCACATGACCACACAGAACAAAGTTGTTGGCATCCAAATACTTGTAGACCTTTAACTTCTCTCTTGTAAAATCACTTGGAGTTTCAATGATTTGTATATTTCGGGCTGGATGCTTGGCCATTTTGTCTTATCCAATATCCATTGGAAGGGTGCTATCACAAATGGACCTGTCAGACGAACGCTGCTCACTTTAAGTTCATTTTGCCGAATAACTGTACTTATCACTAGGTGACAAGCTGTTATAATATGCTGAAAGCATTATGTAAATAATATATATAATTTGTAATCAATATAACTTATCTCTAATACAACAACAAAATCTGTACCGCATCAGATGTCATTCCCTCGCTGTAAATGCTAACCCAGCGCTCCTGGGTTTTTTCTGCAACCTCGCTGCGCGTGCATCCTGAATGTTTAAAAAAACGGTAATTTGTCTATACTTGAGTCAAAATGTGCCAAATATGGCCGCTGACATCTTTTCGTTTGGAGTCTGTGCGGTAGTTATGGACCCTTTTCACAAAACTGTTTTGATGCGTTTAACGGTCATCATAATCTTAAATCCTTGAACGTTTTTAATATTTTGATTTTTAAAAAGCGTATGAACATTTATATGCTTTTATGAATGTATAATATCATCTTTGCATCAAATTACAAAAAACGAATTACCGCTTATATGAGGTGTTTCTAATGCAGTGTCTATGGGGCTGAGGGTAAATGTGACGTTTTTCTCTCCTCTGGCTGCCGTCATCAGTCTCACACAATTTTTTTCTTTTTGTGAAAGTCTTGATAACATCATCTTGGAGTTTTTCTTTTATTATTTTAACAAATAGGATTGTAAAAAAAATATTTCTTGTACTCTTTAATTCACTGCACTCTAAGTTTACCCAACTATGACGCCTTCTGCTACTGAGAAACCCAGAAATGTGAAAAGGGTCTATTATGAAGTGGATTTGTGGTCTCAATGTCCCATGCATACTCACACATTTGATTAACAGTTAGTTAGTAACTGTTAGCTAACGATTAACTGCTAATTTCTACATGAAGCTGATAAGCACTAGCATTTATCTACTAATTAGCATATAAAACATAAAATTATTTGATCAACCATAACAAATTTTTGTGGTCCATTAGATTGATTATTATGAAAGATCATAATAATCAGATCGATTAAGCTTGAAATGATTATTATGAAAAAAACTTTATTGAAAATAAATGACTAGCTGCGAAAAAGGGGCTTTTAGGGGCTACTTACACCGAACGCACTTCGTTTCTCTGAAAATGCAAGGCAAATTACTCTGCCTTTTTGATGACTTTAGAAAAGAGCAGTGTGCTGTTCTTTTTATGTAGCTAGGCAACCACTATATCAATGGTCTTAATGCTGGAGCGCATGACATCAGGCGCAAGCGCAGCAGGCTTTTACAACAAGAGGTGCCTTGCTGCCAATTAAGTAAAGTTTATTTATAAACAAATTTCGAGAGGATCACGTGATTATGATTGAACACGGCTGGTCATGCATTAACCATGTATGACCAACCAATCAGACGATTTCTAACCCTCTATAAAGAGCCAGGGTTTCTTACTACAGTCATCTTCGTTTGAAGAATCCCCCCTTCCACCCCTACTCCTCCTCTTTTCCTTTCATAGGGCGGCACGGTGGCCCAGTGACTAGCACTGCGGCCTCACAGCAAGAACGTCACCGGTTCAAGTCCTTTAACAGACTGGCTGTCGTTTCTGTGTGAAGTTGGCATGTTCTTCCCGTGCTTGCGTGGGTTTTCCCCGGGTTCTCCGGTTTCCTCCCACGTTCCAAAAACATGCACTAAAAGTTCATTGAACAATCTAAATTTAGCACTAGTCAAACTTTCATCCATCAGCATATCTCTCCGTAGCAACTATTTTCTGTCATCAACTCTTACAAAGAGGGGAGCTCTCGAGATCTACCTGAGCTCAAAGCTCCCCTCTCGCCCTGCAAACGGGAGGGAGCCCAGGGCTCAAGGACCTTTTGGGCTCAGGGCTCTCTCCCGGGACAGCATGCCAAACTTGCTTATAATCAATCATCAGCTAAGTGTGAACTCTTGAAAAAACATTTTAAAAAAGTGTCTCTCATCACAAAAAAAAATGTGTTTCATGCGATTGGGGTCTTATTGTGCTTTTTGCATGCTTTTAAACATTTAAAATATCGATTCCCCATTTATTGTAAATTCATGGACGCTATTCTACTGATAAAAGTATTTACATACAATCTGAATAACTACATTTGAACCTGCAAAGTCAGTCTTGCTATAATCAGTTGAAAGATTTTTACCATTGGACGTCTAAAGCTTCATCCCCCTCACATGAAACACACACAGACTGAGCGCTTGCCTGGGCTACTTAACCCTTGAACTGTAGGTGAAGTAACCTCGTCGCCATCCACATAACCAGCACAGCTGCACGGAGACAGACAGAGGCAGAGATTTACACACTGATGCCTTGTTCTGCTCAACAAGCACGCTCACACAAATCTCAGCCTAAATCCTAAAGACAGCCTCCCTTTTTGTGGGACGCTTTGATCCATAAAGCAGAAATCCACCATTGCTTTATATATCTGAGAGTGTAGTGTTTGTGTCTGTTTAGTGATAATATTTTGAGGGAAAAGATGTGCAGGATGTGTCTGCCGACCACACGCAAGATGTGACTCACGCCTAAACTCGCACACGCACTCGTACAGCGATGTAGATCTGGTATTAGGATGTGTGGATTGATGTCTCACACACGTCTGTCAGACACACACGCAGCAGTCCAACTGGCACCTGTTCAACGGTGCCTGAAAACACTCATCTTTAAAATCGCTCTGAACAGACACACACACACACACACACACACACACACACACACACACACACACACACCCACACACACACACACACACACACACACACACACACACACACACACACACACACAAACTTATGTCGGGGGAGATATTGCTTTGCTAAACGTGTTATTTCTTGCTGTAAGATGTCCAAATGAGTTTACTTCAGAATTGAGTTCAAATACTTACTTCAGATTTTTGCTCTAAAAAATTGCTCTAAATTTACTTACTAAATTTTTGCTGGGTATTTTGGACGTTTGTGTCCAAGTATGTTTTGCTACAGGCTTTGTTTAAGTTTATCCACTTTGTTTATGCTTTTTTTTGTTTTGTTTTTTGTCTGGCTTTATTATTTAATTTATTTTAAAATATATACATTTTCTGATGCCTTCATTACCTTTTTTTGTCCCTTATGACAATTACTTTCTTACTCTCCTGGGAAAATGCAATTAAAATGTTAACTTATCTTGTACTATATAGATTTTTGCCCAATCAGATGATCAGGAAAGAGAATGACTGCGTCCAAAATCGCCTATTATTCAGTAGGTACTGCATTTGAATTGGAATTTACTACTCGACCATTAGAAAAGTACTTTCTATAGAGTATGAGCGTGAGTAGTATAAATGGAACACGGACGTACTGCATCCACCATTTTGTCATGATCACGTGACCTACCTGTGTAAGTTGCATCGCTTCACTCCCATTCATGAATTCTCTCGCGGTGCATTATGGGATATCGTAGCATGCATTAGATGCGCACTTCAGAATCTCGCCAGAAGTAGTAGGTCATCTGGGTACTTCTCCCATACTGTTTTTCAAATTCTATGAATTCTGATATACTACTCGGCTTGCATACTGATTTTAGCATACTATATAGTATGGAAGTATGCAATTTCGGACGCAGCCAATGTCCCTCCTACTTATACCCCGTCTTTAATGACAACATTAAATTTCAAATAAATGAGTTCTTTTTAAATATGATTATATTTAACTATTCGTTTATCAAAGAAGCCTTCATGTGACTTTTAAAAATGTGTTCTTACTTTTAAGTAATGTTTTTATCAAATCGCTTGTTGCATTATTCTAAAGGTAAAAAGTTTATTTTCAGAATTTTTCAATGCAATATAGTAAATTGTTGGAAGTACTTAACTTTTTTATGCAATAGCATAACCAAAGAAAACAAAAAAAAAAAATCTTAGATCTTAAACACTGTTTCTGTCTAAATATCTTGTTGTAGTTCAGACTGTGTTCCGATTGTTCTGTCTGTGTTCTTTTGGCACCTCGCTCTCTTGCTTTCTGTGTTTTTCCCCCTGTTTCTTTGCCAGTATAAAAGCATACACACATGTCAAGCCCAACAGATCTCACTCGACATTCACTCACGCACATTCTCTCATCTGTTCTCTCTCTCGGCCTGACAGATTCCATATTTTGTTGTCTAATGCAGTAACATTCACACATTTTTTTTACTGTCTTCAAATTCTTTTGGAGTCGCTGAATTTTGAACACACGAGTCTCTCTCTCTTTGTGTCTTGGCTCTGTCAGGCTGAGCTGCTCACTGGGTGGTCTGGCAGTTTGACATGGTTCCAACCTCCACCCATAAAAAATACACCCTAACTAGGGCAGACGTGCTTCAATCTGCCCTCACTCTTTTTCTCTCTCGTTCTTTCTCTTTCTCTCACAGTCTTACACTCATTGTGATGTCACTTTTTTCATCCAGTCACTCTTCCCACACTAGTTATTCTGTGAGCTTCAACCAAATAAATCAAGATTAAATGTTTTGAGTTACTCATTAGCTGGTAAGGAACTCTTGGCTCTGTGAAGTCTTTTTAGTAACTGAGTGATATACTGACTCTGAAAAAGAGTAGCTGGTTCCCATGTCTAACCGAACTCTGAGGATTTTTTTTTTGTCTTTGGTTTGGACACCAATAGTCATAGTTCATAGTTTTTCACATTGAAGAGTGGAATGAATTTTGAATTCAACACTGGTGTGATTTATGTTAAAAAAATTTAGCTGATTTATCTCAAATTCAGTTTTCAGATGGCAAGCGTTGTGCTGCTATTCATCATTCATTTGTATTAAGTATAATTGTGTTAAAATTGAATTTGTTGGCAACCACTGTATCAATAGTCTTAGTACTGGAGCGTGTGACATCAGGTGTTTTTTTCTGCACAGAAATTGTTTTTTTTCCAACTGCAGGTGCACAGATCTCCTTTGCTGAGTACTTGGGCTACTTAACCATCTCTATCGCATGAGAATTGAGTAATAAAAACGTCTAATTAAGTTACAAAATTCTTTAATTTGCAAAAAAAAAATAAAAATGTTTTGCACTCACTTAAAGTGGATCTTTTCTTGTGCAAAACAGGGTTTAAGTCAAACAATTGGAAATGGAAATGCACTTTCTGAATTATCCAAAGTCTCATTAAGGCAAGTCATTTCACTCGGCAGCCATCTTTGAAACACCTCTCGGGCAGTATGCTCGGACATTCTGTTCAAATGGGGAAACATCGAATTCTCCAAAATTGCTTGCCAAGCTTATGATTAAATTTTACATTAGGAATCACCAATAAAATTAAACAACAACCGTCCCTATAGTTTCATTTCTAAACATCCAAATCACATAAAATCTGCAGAAACTCACGTCTGGTCCAAGCCCCTCCCCCAGAGTATTGTCCGTCTATAGCGATCGACTATTGGCTCTTGTACAAGTAGGCAGGGCTTTATTCACTATATTGACAGTTACACATTTCCCCATTCAAAAAGATACAAGTGACATTTCTTGTGTATTTTTTAGTCTTTGCTTTACTGTAGCGAAAATAACACCTATTTGACTAATCAGCTGTTTCTATTAGGCTCACCTTGTTTACTGTTGGTTACTAGGCTACCAATACTACAGTCAACTGCTCTAACAGCTTGATGCAAATGCACCTAATACACATTTGGGATTTTTTCTTTTTAAATAAAATTCACTTTGCATTAAGATGGAAACCTGGCTACTGTTTGTGATTATTGTAGTAAATATGTGCTTAATTTTTCTTTCTCTCTTAGGCGGCAGTAGTGGTGGTGTTTAACTTCGCCATGGTGCTTCTCATCTTTCCTGCCATCCTCAGCATGGACCTGTATCGCCGAGAGGACCGCCGCTTTGACATTTTCTGCTGCTTTGTCAGGTAATTCACATATTAACTTGCTAAAGAAAGGCTCGGTATAAACTGCTATTGTTTTTAAACTAGGCAAAGGATGGAATAATGTGTCCAGTTGGTTGTTATTGCACAATAAACCCATTTAAAAGCACAATTAACCCATTTAGGATCTTGTGTCACCCCGTATTTTCACGAAAACAGACAGCTGGATCTCTGTTATAGCAGTTATTTAAATGGCTACTTCCTTCATAAGTAGATAATTTTATGCCAAATATTGAATTGATTCAAAACATTTGCTCTCTGAATGTAAAGCCTCAAGAAAAAAAACAGTAGCTAGCAAGTAGCAAGTTCAAACCAGACAAACATTTTTGGTATACAGCATATTTATACCACTTGTATTAAATATTTTCGGGTATGCTGATTTGAGATGAAGCTTGTGTTATTATTAGTAATCAGTTTCTGTTGGCAATAACAGGCTGCTTGAATAACCAATCAGAATCAAGTACTCCAGAGAGGCATGTAATAAATCAATTTAATACACTTACCCTACACTAATGAATAAATAAAAATAAATAAATAAACTCATGCAGTTTTAAAAGAAAATAATAATAATAAATTTTATGTTTTATCTAGATGTGTTCTTAAAGACTTTTAGGCTTTTATAAGAACATTTATCTTTTTTTTTTTTGGTCAATTTTCTGAATTAAAATACATGTATATATTTTTTTCAAAAAAATTTTTCAAAAACCACACTTTTCTTTATTTTAATACCTCCCAATCAACTTTTTATGATATATTTTGTTAAATTTGTGATGATTTTTAATAAAATTATGCCCTTGAGGTGCAAGTAGCATGCACAAATTTTACATCACATAATTTGTGGTTTTACTAGAGAGAATGTAATTTGTTTTATTATAATTGTTAAGATCTTTTCACATTTTGATAGATATTTGTCTCTCGCAATTGTAGCAAAACAAACACAGACAGACTCACAATGCCATACAGCCATCCATCACCCTTTCTCTGAGGTCACGGATATGATTTTGGGAAACAAATCAATTATATACAAAAACATACACAGTACAATAGGCTCTTATTACAGTACAAACAACACTATTAAGCTACAACCTGCCCTAACTTCTATACTTTGTGTGCATAAATGTGCATATTGATGTTTATCTCTGTCTGTGGCCCCGGGCCCTCAAATAAGACATGCTCTTGCCTCTCCGTCTTACTGCAACATTTTATGGTGTCTGATGAGAAAGAGAAGGAGAAAGCAAAATCAGGCTATAGGCAAATACTTTACCTACTTAGTCATGCAGCCAAACTCCTGCAGGAAATTAAACCTGATGCCTAAACTTTCACCATGGTTGAAATGCTTGCTTTCTAGTCACTGGCACTCACTCGCCTCTCGGCTTTAAATGCTCTTGACTGGAAAGCTGATTGTGGTTGTATTTACATGTATTTGCATGAGCGCTCATGAGAAACGAGTTGCCACATCTGAAGGATGATCACTAGCTCACACGCTAACTTTACCTCTAACCGCACTAGCTTCCTATTGCCTACATTTGCCTTCTAAAGCTTGATTTATTCTTCAGCGTTGGGTGATCACCGTACGTCACGGCGCATACCACGTTGCCAATTCTGTTGGCAGAGTTTATACTTCTGTATTTTTAAAATGCTGCCAACAACTATCACTCTGCAACTCATACCTGATTGTTAAATGAAGGTACTCAGGGTTGAGCCTTGCCAGTATTTAAATAGGAGACCTAATGAGAAAACTAGGCTTGTGCTGCTCTAAGCAATAACACTTCCGAAACACTAGGAGGCAATGGGGTTTCTATGCTTTACCGTGTCAAGTTTCTTTGGCAGTGTTTTGGGTTTATGCCAGAAATGTGTGATGCTACTGTAGAATGCTACTCATTCACGTAGGAAAAAGTCTGGAACCAGCAAACAATCAGCAACATCATTTATAAAATAAACACAAAACAATTTGTAGCTGTACATCTGTAGCTTCTCCGTGGGTCTCGAGACTTGTTAAACACTGACACAACCACCGTAACTCATATCCCACAGCTCTCAGGCCCACCCACACTCATCACCGCTACAAAGCTGACCAATCACTGACCTTGCACTGTTTGAGTGTGGTTACATTTTTTGAGAGGTAATGTCAAATTACAGCAAAGGGTGTGCGATTGTGCGAATGTGATGTCAAACCTGTTTTGTCCACTCAATCCGATTGTTAATTGTGACATCACGCGAAGGGGCTTCCAGGTCCAAGCGCTCTATGAAACTGAATGCAGAGACTTATCAAATGGTAATAATAAACGTTTACAAAGCGATGTAATACTTTCGAAAATCACGATCACCATATATATGTCCATGCCTGATATCTGATGGCCAGAAAGTGATAAATTTTTTTATAAATTGTTAAAATTTTGGTATTTGTGATGCAGCAAGCCCAGTGATTGTTGTGCACGCTATGACTTTATATAAAATTCACTTTAATGTGTGATATGAATAAAAAATGATCATAAACAAATATTTTTTTAATTCAAATGAGTGGCGGCTTGGACCCGGAAACAGTATTACATACGTCACCAACACGTCACTACTTAACAAGCAGATGCTGAAGTATAAATTAGTGTTAAAGGGGAAATGAAGCACTCAGTCAAGTTTACATTATTATGTACATTGGTTTCCACTTTAATGAAAACATATTAAACAAACTCAATTAATGTAACCATGTAAAAAAATGGCATGTTTTACTATAGATTTTAGACCTATGGCGCCGCCATCTAGGAATGTCGCTGTGTCTGATGTCACGGGGTTGGTTTCGTTCCTTCAGCTGGTACGTTTGATGCGCTTTGGTCTGCTCTCTCATGCTGCTCCAGCGCTGCCTGACGTGAAGATTTACATTCAGACTAATGCACTAGTTAAAATCATACATGACTTCACACTTTACTAAATCACGTCTGTGTGGATCATGTCAAGACATATTCCCTCTTCAAGTCCATCAACTTGATCTCTCAACATGTATAAGGGATAAAAATCTGCCATAAGAAACAGCTCGCTGATCTTAGTTTGGTTTGAACACGAGCAGAGGTGAAGGTTGTAGTAGTGAAAAGTGAAAGTACCCACCCCCCATCATGTCAGCACCGGACCTGGTTGAAACCAATGACTGGTTATTTTTACAGTCATTGGTTAAAACCCATACAGGCAGTCAGGCAGCGCAATACAGAGAGTGGACCAAAGCGCGTCAAATGATCGGTAAATAAAAGGGGAAAAAAGAAAAATAGAATAAATATGTATTTTTATATTAGACCCACATCTGATGCTTGTATTTGCAGCAGCTCCACGTCCACAACTTCACACATTGTGTTAAATTAGGCTGTTTCGTCCTTTACTTCCACTGTATCTGTTCAGCTGAGGGAATGGAACCAACCCTGTGACGTCAGGCACAGCGATATTCCAAGATGGCGGCGCCCTAGGTCTAAAAGCTATAGTAAAACATGCTGTTTTCTGCTAAATGGTTACATTAATCGAGTTTGTTCAATATATTTTCATTAAAGTGGAATCCAATGTACAAAATAATGTAAACTTGACTGAGTGCTTCATTTCCCCTTTAAGGTATTGTACTTACTGCCAATAGGTGTATGATTTGAAGGATTTGTCAACAACACCGATTTGAATGGCACTTCAAACAGGAAACTCCGCTTTCAGTTTGATGTTAACATGTTGACATAAGAGACGATCATACTGAACGCTCTTTCTGCGTTGAGAGGTGCATCTTTTGAATGGTTTATTATTATTTATTGTGTGCTGTGCGCTCACAGTTAAGAAAAAGTCAACTCTGAGCAAAAAAAGCATGTTACATCAGTCACGTCTCTTTCATTTTCCTATGAAATAAAAGCAGAGGCGGGGTTTCCCTTAAGGTGACAGCAGTGTTAGCGAAGATGATTATGGAGACCCTAAAAGATGGAGGAGAGACTAGTGGTTGCTTGAATATCATAATATTATATCAAATATTAAAATTATAACAATATCAATAGCAACACTCGCGCACAATAGGCAGCCGATTCAGTTGTTGACTAGTGACATTAAAAAAGCACACTGCACTTCTTTTTTTCTTGTCAACAAAAAGGCATTGTGGTCCACCTCACATTTCTGAATTGTGAAAGCACGTTCCGTGTGATCGGCCCTTAAGCTACATCTTTAAAATCTCTGTAAATCATGACCGATCCTCGTTTGTCATCTTCGTTGGCTTATGTGATGTAATTTAGAAGGAGGAACTAGTGACTGAATTAAAACTAAACTACAAACTAAAGCATAAAGTGGCATGTTTTGTAAAGCACCCAATTGATGGTTCATTCCACAGTGGCAACCCCTGATAAAACAGGGTCTAAGTAGAAGGAAATTGAGTGGGTGTTTAGCGCCACAGACCTTGACTTCACTGTATAATTGCACCAAGCAGCAACATTGCATTGTCTCTCATTCATTTCTCAATGTTTGTATGTTCTGTATGGATTAGGCATACTGTATAAAAAATATAAATCATCCAATCTGAGACCTTGCAGTTTTTGCTTTCCCTGGGAATCGAATCCACAACCTTGGAGTTGCTGGCATCGTAATCTATCGTTTAAGTTACCCTACAACAATTGCCATTTATTATGTAATGGATTAGGCAAAATTGACTGATATTTGTTGTCTTTATTAGTTTGTACTGTACATGCCAGTTTTATCCAGCTTTTCTAAATAATTTCCTGTATTGTTATGATATAAATTGATATTGCAGGAAATTCCAAGTGTTGCATGGTGATTTTGTGTTACTGAAAAGTTCTTTGCCTTTCTCTCTTTCCTTTAGCCCTTGTGCTAACCGAGTGATCCAGTTAGAGCCACAGGCAGCGTATGCCGATTCCTCAGCGGACTCGAGTCGCTACAGCCCTCCACCCTCCTACAGCAGCCACAGTTTCGCCCAGCACACCCAAATCACCATGCAGTCCACTGTACAGTTGCGCACCGAATATGACCCCAGAACACAAGCCTACTACACCACGGCTGAGCCCCATTCCCACATTTCTGTCCAACCCTATGCTCCCAATACAAATCCCAACCCTAACCCCAACCCCAACCGCAACAACAATAACAACAACTGTACCAACAGCAGCAGCAGTGCAGTGCCAGGAGTAGCCTCTGATACAGCGTCCTGCCAGAGTCCAGACGGCGCCAGCTCCACACGAGACCTGCTATCTCAGTTCGGAGATTCTGGTATACGTTGTCTGGATTCGCCGTATTCAAGATGGACGTTTGCATCGTTTGCTGAGAAGCACTACGCACCCTTTCTGCTTCAGTCTACAACGAAGGTGAGGCTAAAATGCTTTTTTTTGCTATTGTATTATATTTTGGAGGCCAGCGATGAGCTAATCTCTTGGCGTTTAACGAGCGCCAGTTTATCTTGTTGAGTTGTGTAAGTGTTATTTTGTGAGTCAAGGCCTTCTGAAAACCACAAACACCTCAGAAGTTCGTCATGAAATACCAAACAGCAGCAGCTTCAGATGTAGCCAAGGCCTGACTCAAATCTTTGTTTTTGTGTGTGTGTGTTTCCTATCAGGTGGTGGTGATTTTCCTTTTCTTGGCGCTCCTTGGGGTCAGTTTGTATGGCACCACCCGCGTTCGGGACGGATTAGAGCTGACTGATATTGTGCCGCGGGAGACGGGTGAATATGACTTCATACGTGCCCAGTTCCGATATTTTTCGTTCTACAACATGTATGTGGTGACCCAGAGGGCGGACTACGCTCACATCCAGCCTCAGCTCTATGAGCTGCACCAGCGCTTCGGCTCTGTGAAGTACATCCTGCGCGAAGAGAACGGCCAGCTCCCGCGCATGTGGCTGCATTACTTCAGAGACTGGCTGCTAGGTAATACATACTAATAAATACTAAGCCTAACTCAACACTAACCCTAAACCCTGACCTAAGGTGGAGCAAGGTTATAATAGTTTTAGATTTTTCATTAATTTTAGTTTTTATTTCGTTTAGACTTTTTGTTTTTAAATTGAGTTAGATTTAATTCGTTTTTAGAGTTAGATTTACTCATTTTTATTAGTTTTTAGATTTTAAAATTGCTTAGTTTTAGTTTAGATTTTATTAGTTTCAGTGTTAGTTTTAGTTTTTTCATTTTTTTATTTTGTAAATAAGGATATTTGTTAGGTGCAAGACTCAAAAACATCAGACTAAATATTGTATTATAAAATCTCAACCAAAGATACATTTTTGAAGCATGTATTCTGAGGACACTTGAACTAGGGTTGGGCCGATAGACGATGCCATCGCCCATTGCCGATGGTAGATAAACTTCACGATGCTTAGCCGGTATTGCGATCCATTTTCATAGCAGACTTGAAGCCTCTGGAAGTCTTTTATCCACTCTTAAAAAAGTATAAATGGTGGATTAACATTCAGCACATGATCACTAATAAGATGTGCCATTATTTTACTTAGGGTGGTTTCTAAAGCAAAATCTGTCAGTGTTATTTTCATTCTCTCATCTTCAACGCTTCACATTTTCGCGGATGTTGCTCCTGTCATCTGAAGGCAGAAGGCATTGACAGCTGATATTAACCAATTCATTCGCGTTCAGTTCTAGAGCAGTGGGCCAATAAAAAGAGCACAAAGGCAAGGCAAGCATTGCAGGCTTTTTTTTTTACCTCAGTAAGTCCTGAGCGCTGCTTTTGGCACTTTTAGGTGCAAAGATGCATTCTGCATAAATGTCTCCTAAATCTGCGCATGCGGTAAGGATTTTGCAGTGAAAACATCGCACGGCAACAATTTATGCACTAGCACATATGCTTCCAAATATATTTTTAGGTTGCATAAAATTTCGGGCGCATATGCGACCAAAACAGTTGAGCCCTAGCATTTTTATTTGTTATTATTTCCTCATAATAATGATATTAAAATAAGGAAGTTATCATCAATCACAATACAAATTACAGTGAACTTCAACCGAACTCTCATTTCCTCCACCAGCTGTGGAAAAAAGCCATTATAACAACGCAGATCACTACGCCTATTCATGCCAGAGTCCTGTGGAAAAAAAGTGATTGACAGATGGTAATTTGTGTGTAACTTATCTTTATTTATTGATGGTTTGGTTATGGGTAAAGCAAAGACCATGTGGGTCAGGTAGTGAAAACGGTAGGCTACAATTAATTAATTTGTATTAATTGATATTTTACAACAACCACCCCTGCCTACGATGACGATGCCATCATCCATCGCGATGTTTCACATTAGACATCGTACGATGCCAAATTGGTCAACATTGCCCAACCCTAACTTGAACTCTATCATCATTTATTTTTATTATAATTTCATATTTGTATCTAATACGAATTTGTTTATAATATTAATAATAATATAAATTTGATTCAAATTAGTTACTTCTGTTACAGCTTGAAATTGCGATAGTTTTGGTTGCAAATGCACCTAAGATTTTATCTATGCGACTGATCTGTGCGAGTGCATAAAGTTGTTGCAGTGCGACCAGATTTCATTGCAATATGTTCACCGGATGTGCAGATTAAGGAGACATTTACTCAGAATGCATCTTTGCACCTAACAACGTGAAATGCAGCGCTTGAGAAAGTTTAAAACAGTTGTCACGTCGATTTTTTACAGTAAACAAATGCTGCAATGCTCGCCTTTAAGCTCTTCTGATTGCCGTACTGCTCTAGAGCTAAACGTGAATGGATTGGTTAATATCAGCTGTCAATCATTCAGTCAATGCTTTCTGCCTACCACTACCATCTACTCATTCTCAAATTCAAATACAACAGCCCACAAGATATAGCAGCCCTAAGTACAATATGTGTGCAAGGCTGCTTCTAGAGTTAGATACACAGTAGTGATGGGAAGTTCAGATCTTTAACACGAACTGGATCATTTGTAACAATCCTCCCAAGAGACTCAACATACCAAAAAGATGTAGTCAGTAATCATAATTTCAGTCAGTTAAAACATCACCGTGATCTGAAAAGTTTCTTACAAATAAGTTTTGCAACCCAACTAAAGCATGATTCACTTATTCAAAATCCATTGCAACTTTCTATTATGGAATAAACTTACGTTCACCAGATCCTCTCATTTAAGCCCTCAGTTTACCCACGTTCTATTTTGCTTCAGTCACAGCACGCTGTCATGTACTGTTTGTGTTTGGTTCACCCGCTGAATCACGCATTTGCAGCCTTATCAGTTCACCAGTTCCTAAATCTGATCTCTGTCTACTGTTCTAATAACTGAATAACTCGGGAAATTAGTTTATTTCGAGTCAGATGAAGGTATCAGGCATGTTAAAAAGTAAGTAGTTTTTTGGATAAGTGCTTACTGGAGATGCAAATCATTTCAAATGATTCAGTTCGATTTGGTGAACTAGTTCAACCGGTTCACTTAGAAGTTTCGGATAAAAAGAACAATTAATTTGCAATCGGGATCACTAATACGAAAATAAAACCCATTATTGGGCACAAATGTGTTAAATTAATAATTTTAAGTCTCTGCTTAAATCGTATTTAATGCTGTCACCGTGCTGCTGTCATGTCCACTCGTTGTTTTTGTTGCGGGAGCTACAGAGAGGATGACTGGAGGAGAAATGGCTTGATCTGGCCAATGGCAGCAGGATTACAGACTCTAATGTACCGTATGGGTCAAGCAGCGCGAAGTAAATAGATTTACTTCTAAAAGCTTACAGTAGGTTTATGTATTAAATACATTTACAAAGACGATAACGAAGGACGTTTTAGCTAGTTTAGTTTAGTTTAGTTAGTTTCAGTTAGTTTTGTATATACACGATACAGTTTTAGTTAGTTCTAGTTTTTATTTTTATTTGAGTTAACGAAAATGTTTTTAAATTTTAGTTTTCGTTTGTTTTGTTTTTTTCGTTCCTTTTCGTTACTATAATAACCTTCAGGTGGAGGTCTAGTATTACAAATAGTCTAGTCTTACAGGCCTACTTACAAAATTGCTAAATCCAGTGATGTTGCTAAACACAGCTTATTTTGATACATGCTCATTTAAACCGGAAGAGATTGTCTGACTGGCAAAGTGAAGTAGATTCATTCAAAAGTATAACCTTATATAATTTTTTCACCAATATCTGAACAATACAACAGAGTAAATATAGAAAGAAATTATATTATTGTCAGTTCAATTGTTTCCATAATTTTTTTATTTATTAAAGAGACTTTTTCCAAAAACATTACATAGAGAAATGTTCTTTTTTGCAATTTTGATCATTTTGCAAAAACCTAAAAAATAAAACCAAACAGACCCCAAACTTTTAAATGGTAGTTTATATCTAAAACATGAATAAAGGTCCAACATACCAATACACAATTTAATGTGGTTCAAAAACTTTCATTTTTACAGACTGTAGTGATATCCAGACAGTGCCTCGCTTCGTTAAAGACGACTTTTACTTTTAATGTTACCATCAACAGATCATCTGTTTCTCACAAACATCAATCAAGCAGCTAAACCTCCAAATGTGTAACACATTTAATGTCTCTAAGAAGGATTATGATCTGAAAATGAGATTTAAATGGAGGGATTAAAAACAGAGAGCGAAAATGTGAAGAAAACTATTGTAGATGAGAGACAAAAAAATGCAGTCAAGGTGAGAGTAAAAAAAACCCAACAAGATCGAGAGATAAAGGGCAAGTCCCTGCAGCAACTTTCTCTTTCCACAGTGGCTTTTTTCCACCAAATCCATGCATCGAGCACTCAAAATGCCGTATCTAATCCCAAACTCAAAAGCAAACCTTGTTTTGCCCACTTTCTTCTTTAGAAAGGCATACCTGTCCATCCAGACGCCGTTTTGGGTGGCATGTTCAGACTTGCTCAGCTCGGCCAACCAGAACATCACTGGCGTTTTTCATTGCTTTTGTTTAAAGCTTTCAGCAAACTCATTGGAACACATGTTTTCATTTGCGTGTGTATGTATGTGCGTATAGGCTTCAGTAAAGAGAGGGTGGAGAGAGCTGTCTTTAATATTGTGGTTTGAAATGGCTCGACAAATTGGTCACAGACAGTGAGGCGAAGGAGAGAGAAAACATTGTGCCCTAGAAACGGACCACTGGCGATGACTGACTGAGAGAAGAGGTTAACGTGGTTTATGTTTTATTGAACAGGATCTTCAGTGTAATGTGTGTGTGTTTTCTGGCAGGTCTGCAGGAGGCGTTTGATAAGGACTGGCAGGCTGGTAGGATCACTCAGGGGAACTACAGGAACGGCTCAGATGATGGAGTTTTGGCCTATAAACTCCTTGTGCAGACTGGTCGCAGGGAAAAAACGGTAAGCATCAACGCTTGATTTTACCAAGTAGGACATGTTCCTAAATCAACATCTATGTTGATCCTGAAACAACATTCCAATCAGCCAATCAGAATTAAGGGATACATTTACTGTTTATTTCAAGTTTATGCACTTCTACATAATTGTTATCCAACTATTATTCCCCTATGATTTTGGGAGTGATTTACAGTTGGATTTAGGGGTAGGCAATAGGTATGGATTACATTTTTGAACAAAAACGATGCTCCAGGATCAACATAGATGTTCATCTAGGATCGCATCATACCTGGCAAAATCATGACATGCAAGAATCAACCTGCTAAGAACAAACTTGTGTTATTTCTATATCTTTAAGCTGTCATGAGCTGTAACAAATGATCATCAGAAAATGATAGAGCTAGTATCTACCTGAGGAAGTGCATCCACCAATCAGATCTACCCTATATACACTTTAATTGAACACAGACTTCAGTTGCTGAAATTAAATTAAATTTTATTTTATTTTACTAAATATAGAAATTTACAAAAAAAAATTGTTAATATTAATTTCAGTTAAAACAATAATTATTTTTTTGCCATTTATATTATGCATATGACTTAATTATTATTAGGTAATATAAAAAAAATTTATTAGATTTTTTATACTGGTATCTAAAATGTAATTGGTTATGATATTAATAATAAGGGCTCAAAATTGTGATCGGTTTGGTTGCATATGCGCTCAAAATTTTATCTATGTGACCTCAAAGTATATTTGGCAGCATTTGTGCGAGTGCATAAAATTGTTGCCGCACAACTGGTTTTCACAGCAAAATGTTCACCGGATGCGCAGACATTTCCGTAGAACATGCGCAGACATTCACGTCACATAAATTTTTTACAGTAAACAAATGCCGCAAGGCTTGCCCCGCCTTCAAGCTCTTCTGATTGCCGCACTGCTCTAGAGCTAAACGCGAATGGATTGGTTATTATCAGCTGTCAATCATTCAGTCAATGCTTTCTGCCTTCAGGTGACAGAGAGCTACAGCCGCGAAAATGTAAAGTGCTGAAGATGAGAGAATGAAAAGCACACTGACAGATTATGTTTTAGAAACCACCTAAAATTCCAAAAATAATGACACAGCTGATTATTGATGTACATTTTTTGAAGAGTGGATAAGACTCCTAAAGTCATTCACTGTATTTTGTGTGACGGAGTTTTCAGGTAATCACTGAATCTACACATGTTGAGCTCAAGATGTTCTATTTAAACCTTCATTTAATCATCAGAATGATTTCAAAGGCAATAAATCTGCTAATATAAAACTTGTAGTAGTGGTGCACATAATTCTTGGTGGGTGCGACTAAATTTTGCCTGGTGTGACCACATTTTTAAAGATAGGAGCATCAGTTCTACCAAGCAAAAAGGTTAATTTCGAGCCCTATATTACTACTACTATTAGGGTCCATCACTGATGGCCGATAGACTTCACAATGCTGATCCGACATCGTGATCCGATTAGTTTACACTAATACGTCTTAGTTTTAAAATGGCATTTTAGAACGAAAACGATCCACGTCCATGCTGGCGTTTCACCAAGAATTTCTGAAAAGCCCTGCTTCCACACTATATCACTGAAAATGCACATCACGTGACCACATACACACACACACACACACACACAGACGGTCATGTGCTGCAGCGTATGCGCGCGTCTGAGCTCCAGCAGTCAGCAGGTGCTTTGAGCACAAAATCTCAGAGACTGTTAGTTGGTTCCTGTTGGTTGCGCATCTTTTTTACCAACCAAGTTTGTCAACGCCATTATAATGCCACAGATCACTCTGCTTATTCATGCCAGAGCCCCGCAGAAAACGTGATTGACAGGTGGTAATTTGTGTGTAATTTATCATTATTTATTTATGATTTGGCTATGGGTAAAAGAAAGACCATGCGGGTCAGGTAGTTGAAATGGTAGGCTACAAATAATTAATTAGTTATTAATAAATGTATTATTCATAAATAATTAATTCACCCCGGGCCTACAATGGCAATGCCATCGTCCATCGCAATGTTTCACATTAGACATCGTACGATGCCAAATTGGTTGACATCGCCCAACCCTAACTACTACTAATAATAATAAAATATCCACTGTTAATAGATAATATATATTTACTGTTATTTTGTAATGTAAGAAATATACTATTTATTATCAGTGTCATATTTATATACTTTATAAAATTGAGTATAATTAAATTATTTTATAGTAATAAAAAAACAATTGAGTAAATGTATAATAAT
>CAIGQZ010032240.1:1333018-1348024 GCA_903798205.1 Danio tinwini | reverse complement strand
CTCTCTCTCTCTCTCTCTCTCTCTCTCTCTCTCTCTCGCTCTCTCGCTCTCTCTCTCTCTCTCTCTCTCTGATTGCTTTACCAAGCGCAGGAATTTAAAGCTCTCGATGGGGCCGCAACTCGCCTCTGAAAAAGCAATTAAGTCTTCATTTAAACCATTTGTTCCACTTTCTTGCTGCAGGCCTAAAAGCTCAGCCTGTACAGCCTTTTCAGGACTCCTTTAGAGGGGCCTTGTCGAGAAAGAAACCCCCGGTCAATCACACACACACACACACACAAAACATAACAGGTTAACACATTAACAGTTTCCAGTTGCTACCCAGCATGAAATGTCAGGCAAGAGGAGAGCAGAAATATGAAAAATAGAAAGCATATCACATGTCGTAGGGGTGTGTGTGTGTTGTCCTGTCGGGTAAATGCACACATACTGTAAGAGCAGAAAAGATTGCTGATGTTTTGCCAGCCGAATGGAAAAGAAAAGCCAGCTGCTGGTGTTGGTGTGCGGCCGTGATGTTATTTCCTCTCCCTGTAAGGGAATTTTTGTTGTTATCGGTGCACTTCATTCATCGCACACTTTTTTCTTTCAGCTTTTTGCTATAAAATTTAAAGTCAAGACCAATAATCTTTCTTTTCTGTCAACAATATTGTCTATTTTGTTATTATTTAGATATTTAGTAATATTTGAGGATAAAAGCAAAAATATCAAATAAATATACACAAGTCAGTGCTTCCCACACATAGACTTTACTTGGGCGGGCCGCCCAGGTATATTAACGGCTGCCCAGGTATATTTAGTGACAGATTTATGTTGATTTTTACTTTTATTAACATAAAACCTTTATAACCTTTATAATATATAACCTTTTACACTTTTTCGTATCCATCCAATATAGCCAAACATCCGCGAGGATTAAGTAGTGGAAAAGCTTTTCTCGCTTACTCGTTTCATTCTGTGTGTGAGAGAACTGTCAGCACTCCCACAGACAGTCTCACGTGCTTTTTGCAGACCCACAGAGACGTGCCTTTTTGGGACTTTAAAAATGTGTCTGGCTGCAATTTTTAAAGACTGTACTCACACTATGTACCATTGCCTTGAACCGGGCCAAAGGACACTTGTCCCCCTTCTCGTCTCCCCCGACAGCCCGCACTCACATTACATTCGGGCCTGGGCGCACTTACGTCATGGGTGATGCGCTGATCAATTAGCGCTCTCGCTCATCACAGTGGAGATTTCTTTAGTTTTATCATTTAAGTCGTTTGATATGCGGTGACACGCAGTCTAATATTTCGCCGAACAGATCAGCCACTTTTGGCGCTCATAAACAATCATAAAGTCCTCGTGCTGCAGGAATTAGGAGGTTTGCTCAATCTGTAGCTGTGGTGCAGTAAGAGGTTTGCGTCTTTAATAATCTACCACAGTTTGCGTTCATTGAACAGTACGAATGATTAATTAATCCATATGAAACAGTCCCTTAAAAGTCACGTCTGCTTTCTGTTTCGGGCTTAGGCACGCTTGCACTCACACTGTAAACGTACCGTGCCTGAGCCCAAGTGAACCGCTCTAAGGCCCAACTCTTCTGACCGGGCCAGGGCCGTCCAAGTGAACCCAAGTGCCTGAGTCTGATTCAGAGCACTCACACTTCGCAAACGATCCGGGAAACGGGCCTGGGCACAGTTCGGATAGCATAGTGTGAGCACGCCCCCAAAATCTCCTAAAATGTCCGGGATTCGGCTTTCGCTTTATAAAGCTGACGTTACTCAAGCTTACTTTCGCTCAGCTTTGCAGCTGACCTCGTAAGCACAGACACAAGAGCGAGAGAAACATTAAATAATTAATTCTTTATTCTAAAAGACTTATATACCATATACTCGGAGAGGACAAAATGACTGGTCTAAACTGGTTGCAATATATATATATATATATATATATATATATATATATATACACTATAAGTAATGGTTAATCAACGCATTTCCCTTATTTAAATAATTATTATCATTTTTTTAAAATATTGTCTGTTTTTATCCCGTTTTCTGTCATTTATTTCTCATTTGGTGTATATTTTCTTAATTTGATAATGTTAATATATTGCATAGGCTGTTTTATATACATATTTAAAATGCTTTGGCATTCAAGTTTGCTTTAGAGAGAAGCAGATTTGACCTGTCAGTGTGTGCACGTGGCTCCTGAATAATAAAAAAATAAGAGCTCTGGCGACCCCGGATTAATAAAGGGACTAAGCGGAAAAGAAAATTAATGAATGAACCTAATGAAAAGAAACAGTGTATAACAGTGTCATAATAATAAATAAAAAATATTGTTAAACATTAAATTATGTTTTGTTTGTTGCATAAGTATATTTCAAACCTGTGGGAAGCACTGCAAATGGTATAAAAAATAACAAATAATAAACAAATAAACAATAATATAACAAATAATCTGCGGTTTTTATTAAGTTTGGGGTCATATGGTAGATGTCAGTAGATACAAATTTTTTATTTATTATTTTAGATATATTTTTATTTGATATTAGAATTTCTACAGATTTTTTTTTTTTATTATTTTTTTATTGACACGTTAAAAGTAAGAATATTTTTTCATCTTTTAAAGTGTGCAGCTAAACCTAATTTAGTCGTTGTGTTGTGTAATCGTCAATGTACATATAAGAGCAGAAGTGAAAGTGCATTTTTGTTGTGTTGAAGTGGTCAATATTGCACTCTGTGTTTGTGTGCGGGCCGTGATGTCATTTCCTGTGCCTGGAGGCCTGCAGCTTCACACTGTGACAGCTTGAAGACATACAGTTGTTGCTCATCTTGCTGCTTAATGCAATCCAGATCGCTGGAATCCAAGTCTGCTATTTTATTTTCTCTTTCGCCTCTAACTTATTCCCTGCTTTTGGATCTGCTGCTGTCCAACTTTCAGTCAGTAATACAGAGGCATGAATCACAGGCTGACGCTCACATTATGGTCACCCTAAAACTTGTGTCCTTTTTTTTCTTCAGCTGATATACATTTATATATTTTAATATTATAAATAGAAAATCAACACAATGTTTCTTTAATTACATTTATTAAATAGAAGATCAATGCATAAATTGATCAATGTTTTTCTAATATTTTTAGTTTTTGTTACACTATTAATTTTAAGATTTTTGTTCATCATGTAATATAATAAGTGATCAAATTATATGGATTATTATTTATTTATATTTTATTGTATTATTCTGATCTAATGCATTTTTATTATCGCATAAAAACCAATACAGTTTTTTCAGACTTTTTCCTCCACATCTAATATTTCTGTTCACTTTTCATTTGTGTTTTCATTAAATAATTAAACAGAAAGAAATATATGGTGTAAATGATACAACATTAATAGAGCTCGGGTACATCTACGTCACTGCGAATAGTGACCAGCCTTTTTTTCTTCTGGAAAAAGTTTTATTTGTTTTATTTTGACTAGAATAAAAGCAGTTTTTAATTTTTAAAACACATTTTAAGGTCAAAATTATTAACCCCTTTAAGCTATTTATTTTTTCCATAGTCTACAGAACAAACCATCATTATACAATAACTTGCCTAATTACCCTAACCTGCCTAGATAACCTAATTAACCTAGTTAAGCCTTTAAATGTCACTTTAAGCTGTATAAAAGTGTCTTGAAAAATATCTAGTCAAATATTATTTACTGTCATCATGTCAAAGATAAAATAAATTTGTTATTAGAGATGAGTTATTAAAACTATTATTTAATAGTTATATATTGGGCTAATAAATCAGGGGGTTGAATAATTCTGATTGCAACTGTACGTGGACAAACGCAGGAGCCCTCAACGTAAACAGATACAAATCACAACAGAACGACCGTTTTATAGTAATACCTTTTTCACAAACACTCAGATAAAATGGTCTGGCGTGTATATACCTTAATAAACGCTCTTTGTGTGTCTGAGAAGCTGAAATTATGCATTCAATAACATTTTGTGTCCAGCAGTGAAGTTTAACTCGAGTAGCCGAGCACAGACACAGAGGAGGCGGATCCAAAGCGGATCAAATAAGTGAAAAAGTTTATCTGTAACTGACTGGGCATCAGCGAGCTGCTGCAAGAAAACATGTCCATATACTGTATGATTTTCTTCATCACCTGTAATATGAGCACCCACAGTTTATTGCTGATGAGTATATGAAACAAAAAAGCAATAGAAGTCAATGAGAATCAGGCTCCCTTCACCTAAACACCCAGGTCCCTATCATACACCCGGCACAATAAGGCGCAAGACGTGTTTGATGCGATATGTTTCTATTTTAAGACCAGCGCAACCCTAATTTTCATGTTTTGTGCCAAGTTGTTTAAATAGCAAATCCACTTTGTGGACTCATGGGTGTTCTATAAAAGAGGTGTGTTAAGGCACATTGTTGACGCGTTGCTATTTTGAGGAACTGAAATAGACCACGCCATTGGCCAACCAGAATCTGGTCTAAAATCTAGCGCAGAGCGCGTTAGTTATGTGCCTATGCAGGTGTAAAACATGTACACATTGCTTAATACACACAGGATATACAACAGTTCACAAATATTTTTACATATGAAAAAAAAAAACCAGTGCCTTCTTCATGTCGGGGGGCCATTTCTTTTAGTTTATTCATTACAGTTTGCTTTTGTATAATGTTATTATTATCAGTGTTATTTATTATATGTATATTTATATTTGTTTTAATAAAAACAAGTTTAGATTTGTCCAGCTGTCTGGTTTTGGAGACGTACTGTATGCATCACCATACGGGACATAAGAATAGGACGTGTGTTTGGATATAGCCACACTTCGTTATTACTGTTCTTTTATTCGTTTGCAGGAAATTAAAACTATATTTTAAAACAAATCTTTACACTTAACAAATGAAATTAAATATGTAGGCTAATGGATGTCCTCTGTGGAGTGAGTTTCCACCGTTTCCTTATTCACGAAAGTAAATCAGTAAAAGGGTACAAGTAAAGAGAAAGTAAAGAGGCCAAATGGAGGAGGCTCGTTCTTTATTTTCGCGCTGCAGATAGTCTGTTTAACTGTTTTCTCGCTAGTGAAGTGTTCAGTTTTTCCACTTACAAAGTCCGCCATTATGAATAACAAATGCGCTATGGCACGACACAACTGACTCTGGGGCGCAACACAACTGGAGGGAATGGGAGATGAGACTCTGATTGGTTTAATGCGCATTATGCTCAAAACACACCCATAACTCATTAAGAAAATAAGCAGAACCCTGTTAAACCATGCGCAAAAGTGGATACGGACATGCCTCCAATGCTTTTACACCATGTGCTTTAGATTTTGCCCCTAGATCGTTAAAACAGAGCCCCCAGAATGCATTACATTGCTTGCAACATATTCCCAAGCTCTAAAGGTAAGGAACAAGTTACCATGGCAGCAATTTTCACATAAATAAAAAAATGTCAGCAACAATTTTGTTGGTTGTTATTTCTGTTAAATTGGAAAGCAGCACATTAAACTTTTTTTTCCAAGATGTTCAGCTAAATAGCAGTCAGGGTTCATACGGTCATTGAAAACCTGGAAAGGTCATGGAATTTTGACATGGCATTTTCCAGGCCTGGAAAAGTTTTGGAAAAACAGAAAAACCCACAAAGTTTCGGAAAAGTCATGGAAAACAGATATATGTATACTTAAATATAGGTTATTTACTTCTTTTCTGTCCTTGGCCAATCACATACTCTCAAATTATTAGTACGGTGTAAGCATTATCTAATTAATTTTTACAAAGATGTAAATATAAATTGAAACGAAATAGATTGTTGCATGTTTTACGATATGCTGTAATAAATTTGAACATGCATTGTTTTTCTTTTACTATGCATATGTAGACATTGCTTGAAACATTAGGACATAAAAGTTTACTTGAAAGTCTTGGAAAAATCATGGAAAACTCATGGAATTTTTGTAGTAAAAATGAACCCTGTGTAGTATAGCTTTCTACTCATTTAATTTTTATTTGCAAAAATGGACAATCTCACAATGTTTTGCTCATTCCAGGTCATTGACATTTATTTAATCATTGAACTACCAAAAGCCCTATTTAGCTTTGAGTTGTCCGTGGCGCCGGGCATTCTGGGTATCCATAGGGGTCAGGAGAAGCAAGTGTTTGCAACATTTGTACAGATGTTGTGTTATTTTTATAGCTCTCCTCCATTTGCTGGGTGGCATTTCCTCCAGTGTTAACAGCAAGGTTAACTGCACACAGACGTGCTCAGGGACTCCGGCCAATTTTTTTATTGTTACACTAACTCAAGCAATTTTTCTCTCACTCACTCTCATTTCTGCCACACACACCCGTACCACCCCCCACCCCCGAAAAACACACATTCTCCAGTACACACTGACCCTCGCTCCTGAGTGAGAGACTGTAGATTTATTTGCTCCAGAAACATGTATGGCATTGAGTGTGATGCCGTAATGACTTCGCCTTCACGGGAGGTAGCAATGCTGAGCGCTAGGCCAGTAGTGAAGTGTTTTAAAATCGCCGGTGGGCATTTATGCTACAACCCCTATACCGCAATAGTTGGGAAGCTTTATGATTTGCAATACAATCAAGAATATGTGATTAGTTTAGCATGGTGTCACAGCTTTCCTTTGTTACAGTAGTTAATTGTTTTGAACTTGAGAATACTTTAAATAAGTATTAATAAGTATAAACTAATAAGTTTATCAAACAAAGTTTTTGGCCAATCTGATACCAAACTTCAACTGTTCTCTAGTCTGTGGTCACCATTTTATGAAGGGCTGTTTACATGACAACATTTTCAGGCAAAAACAGAAAAGTTTTTATACATTTTGCCTGTTCTTTTACACAACAATGTCCTTTTTGGGACTAAAAATGTTAATGCGAAATGGTTTTCGAAATAGACGTTTTTGAAAATGCAGCAATTGTTGTGCAGGCTATATTAATGACCAGCACAAACATATACAACAATGGCGATGTCGCAGTCAAGTCCAGTCAAGTTAAGCTTTACTGTCATTCCGCTACATGTGTAAACATACACCATGGAACGAAATGTCATGTCTGGCTGGACTTAACTTAGCTTAACATTGCCATTGTTGTATATATTTGTTTGTGCTTGCTGTTAATCTAGTCTACATTTGCAGACTTTGTTTTTGGGTGTTGATACGGACATAACAGTTGCTGCATTTTTCTAAAAAGTGTTGTTGTTGCTCAAATGTTTGCTGATGCTTCATCAGCAAAATGTGGATTTACTTCACATTACAACCAAAAGCAGAGACAATTTGTACACAAACTGCAAATTATGTATAGACACGAAGATTGAGCTGCCAATGGCACACTGAGTATGTTTACATGGACACCAATAATCCGATTTTAATACGATTAAGGCAGTACTGGGATTAAGAGTCTATCATGTAAACAGCGATTTTTGATTAATCCAATTAAGGTCATGATCGAGCTAAAAAGAAATCGAATTAAGGCATGTGGAGTATGCCGATTTTAGTCGCATTATTGAAGTGCAGTACAGACATGTAAACACCTCAACCAAACTATTACCATCATGAAGGACTTGTCGCTGTGTTTCGCGACAGGATCCACACACACACACAGCTTCTTTGCACCTACCGAGTCAGTGAAGACCACAGACACATACACCGTGAAATGCTGAGTTTTTTTTCTCCCATTCAGCATGCGGTATCAAATTCCATTAAAACAACTCTTCCAACAGTTCATAGTTGCATCCAATATCTCGTATGTCACAGGGGGCATGCATGAAATGTTCCTGAATGAAAGTGAAAGTACCAAACTGCCGTTAAAGTCGACAAATTAAAAATAAAACACCTGAAATTACATAAAACTCCGGAGGAAACGTGGTTATCGCGGTGACGCAATGACATTAATCGAATTATGTGCTATAACATGTAAAACGGTATTATGAAAAAAACATTCAAAAAGAAACTCATGTAAACACCTTAATTTTTTTATTGTCTTAATTAGATTAAGGCAAACAATTCGATTACTGATGTAATCCATGTAACTCCATGTAAACCTAGTCATTGTCACTATGCAGTATTTTACTTATTAACAACAGACATGTGCAGACGGGGGGTTTGGGTGCTTGAACTCCTGCCCTTTATTCGCTCTGAGATAATGTTCGTTCTTAAAATGAAAGTGCCCCCTCCTTTGTGCACGGATCCCCTTTCCGCAACACCCCCGACGCTCTTTAGCATCGCGATCATCCCGTGCCCCGATCGTTAACCAGAGTGGTTAGCAAGCACCAGTTTTGCCTTCAAAATCTTTTTCAAAATGAACAACCAACTTTCTGTGGTAAAGTAATCGCCCTGTGTGTTATTCTACTGTGCTGCAGAGGTGTAGATGATGTTTGCAGCACAGAATGATGATGTATGTCGCTCGAAGATTATGTAAAAGTCACATGAAATCCAACATAACTGTTTACACAGCGGCCGCATTGCAAAACATCAGATCTGTGTCTGATTTAAGACTACATATGAAAGTGGCACAAATCTGAAGTGAAAAGATCAGATTCCATGCGGTTTGGGCTGTTCACACTGTCAAGACCTGAGTCACATACTGTATGGTCGAAAAGATCAGATTCGGGCCACATTTGCCTGCAGTGTAAACGTAGCCTTTGTGTCTACAAAACTGTTGTAGCACATGCAGAATGAGACCTGATCTCATAGCCATAGACATCCCATGAAAGATGCCATCTTGGTAGCATGTTTCCTGTTTTGCCCTACATAGACCAGAAAGATTTGTCTGAATTCCCTGAATTTTTTCATCATAATATATGTTAATATATGTTAGTTTGCTAACATATATCTTTGATATTTTGCATTAAGATTTTCTTTTTTTATTATTATTTGTTTTACAATTCTTTCAAAACCATTGATGCACATAATGAGCCATTATTCATGTTTTGCTTGCTTCAATTATGTAACCCATCTTGTATTACCACGTCACCTGCTTTATGTAGACTGATTCAGAAATAAAAACATGAAAATTCTAAAACCTTTTTGCTATATTTAGCTTCTGTCTGAACTCATTAGTAGTGTGTTGCAGCCATCGAAATTTATTTATATTTGCAAACTGTTTTTTCTTTGTATTTTGAATCACTTAAATTAATGTTTAATGTCCCACAAAATGTATGAACTTTCTTTGAAACTGGGGTTGTAATGTTTTAGAGTAGCAGCTTTTTTTTCTAGAACTTATCAAGAAATCAATTGTTAATCAACGTTTCTGATTTGACTTTTGTTACCAGATTACCAGACAGCGGTTGGTGAGTGCAGATGGAATAATCAACCCAAATGCTTTCTACATTTATTTGTCGGCCTGGGTGAGCAATGACCCAGTGGCCTACGCCGCGTCCCAGGCCAACATTCGTCCACACCCTCCAGAGTGGCTCCATGACAGGACAGACTCCATTCCTGCCAGCAGACTCAACAGTGAGTACTTTCACAATTATTCATCCCCAGTCCAATGGAGAGGAGTCTGGCTGCAGACTCGGTGCAGATGCAAGCTGAGCTGCATTTAATGTTTTTTAATGCGTTCACCTAAGCCTACCCCTCACAGTGACGTCTCTAGCTCCATTGAGTGCATTGTGACTGACATTGCATCTCTGGGCGATGCAATCTCAGCTTGCATCATAAAGGCTGCATCCAGATACTATTGGTCCAATGGATAGCATTATGATGACTAGCCAAATTATTATTGTTTTGTTCTGAAATTGTATATGTTATAATTCCTTTTTTCAGCATATTTATTTGTAGATTTACACTACCGGTCAAAAGTGTGGAGTCAGTTTTTTTTTTTTTTTCATGTTTTTTTTTTAAGTAAATGATTCTGTTCATCAAGGTGGCATATATTAAAGGTAATTTTTTTTTTAATTGTTAAATATTTATTAAAATTTAAATAACTGCTTTCTTATTGTATGTAGTTTCAAATAAAATTATTACTCCAGTTGTTATTGCTTTTATTACTATTACTGTTAATAATAGTAATAATAATAATAATAATAATAATAATAATAATAATAATAATAATAATAATAATAATAATAATAGTTAATATTAGAGTGATTTCTGAAGGATCATGTGACTTAAGACTGGAATAATAAAGCTGAAAATTCATCTGTAAAATCACTGGATCTAAAAATTTTATTAAACGATAAGCTACTTTTAAAACAGTTATTTTATAGTGCAAAAACATTTCACAATTTTACAATTTGTACTGTATTTTAGATTAAATAAATGCAGCCTTGGTGAGCAGGATGAGCTTATTTTAAAACATTTAAAAATCTTACTGAATCCAAACTTTTGACCGGTAGTGTAAATCATAGCCTTTATTGATTTTATACCATTATCTTTATCTCCTGTTTTTGCGAGCACAACATTTTCAGCCCAAATAGATTAGGTTGGTTAAGATTAGTTTGTATTGATAGTTAATTAATTAATCATTGCCTTTGTAAAATAAATAAATACATACCATCTTACATACATACATTTTAGCCATGCACTATTAAAATATTATTTTATGATTATGATTATGCACTGAGAAAAGTATGCAATTTAGAAATGTAAATGTGAAAGATGGATTAGTAAATGCATTAGTATTCTAACTTATTTATTATTAATATTATTATAACACCATTATTACCAGTATTAGCAGTCTTAACCTGAAATTTGACGTTTGATTGACTTTATTCAACCGTCAGCTTATCCAGAACTGAATTACTAATTAATTTACCAAGTTCAGACAGCTATACAGGGTTTATTCAATTTTTAATCATATTTTAAAGTGGACAACAGCACCAATCTGTACTAGGGCTGTACAATATTGTAAAAAAACAATATTGCAATATTTAGTTTTTCTGCGATACATATTGAGATGATGTTTAAAATGTTTTAAAATGACTCTATTTGGAAAGAATTCATCATTTTACATTGATTGGGATGATTTTTTTACATACACAAAACTAAATAAATTAAAGTACAGATGAAAACAGTAGAACAAAGATCAAAATGACATAAACATTGCCTTATGGCTTCGTGGGATCCTAATAGTTTTGAGGTACAGAAATTCATTCATTCATTTTCTTTTCGGCTTAGTCCCTTTATTAATCTGGGGTCACCACAGCGGAATGAACCGCCAACTTATCCAGCATGTGTTTTACGCAGCAGATGCTCTTCCAGTCACAACCCATTTTTGGGAAACGGTACAGAAGTTCAATAATTAAATGAAAAATAGCACTCTATGATTATTGATATATAAATAATTCAACAATTCATCTTTGTTAAAGCGGCAAACTTTAGACTAGACAAAAAGTTAGACTTTAGATTAACTTTTGTACAAGACTAGAATGTCTTGTAAAATGGTATAAATACATTCAAAATTGCTTGGCATCTTGAGATTGCTATTGCAGATTTGCACATTGCAATATTGGTACTAAAACGATATATTGTGCAGCCCTAGTCTGTACACTGCGCACTGTGTAAACTGTGTGTGTGTGTGCAATACACGGTGGGCGCTCAGGGGAAAAGTGACTGGATAACAAGCTGAAACGGCCTCTCTGAGTCGGAGCCCCCGCAGCAGCCTGGCAGACGTCCAACTCCCGTCCTGATGGAAATTTATAGTGGAGATTATAACGGGGCAAAAGCATGTTTAGCAAGTGGTCCTGCCTGACCCCTTCAGGCACTGGAACACACACTCTGAAACTCATTCCTATCACACACACACCTCCAGAGCACTAGTCATTCTGGGTCACATTCTTCTGATTTTTATTTGTGGTTTTAAGACTGCTGCTTATCCAAGTCCAGTAGCTGGAGTGATGAGTCATTGCAGGCCTGCTGCTGAAAGCCCTGCAGTGCACACAGCTTTTGATGACAGGTGATAACTGTCAGCATGAATTTGGCAATGCTCAGACGTTTGTTGGTCGTCCGTGTGTGTGTGTGTTCGTTCAGGAAAGAGAGGTAGGATATTTCACTGCAGATTTTTGACAGCATAATTACAGCGGATCACCATCAGGACTGACACTCGGCTGCATGTCGAGATTTGATAGCTGGTAATTTAGTCGCCTTTTACTTCCTGGGGCGGTAAAACAAAAACTGAAGTGTTTAATAGGTGCAGTCTGTCACCTTGAGAACATTAGACATCCTTTATGTGACTCTCTAAGGTTAAGTGTACAGGGATTTCTCAATTATGATTTATTGTGCCTATTTGGTTTATTTAGTTTTGTTTTTGTAGCCAGTGTTTAATTCTTATCATTTTATTAAAGCTGACCTGTACCAAAGACTATAGAATACACAAGACATGTCACCCGTATAGTTTTGAATGGGGAAAAGTGTAACCGTCAATATGGCGAATGAAGCCCTGCCCAATACTACAGGAGCCAATCATCGACCATATAGACCATATAGCCATATAGACTGACGTTTCTCCGGGAAGAAGCTTGGACCAGATGTGTGTTTTTTCACAGACATAAGAAATATATCTACATAAAGCTTGAAATCTGTGCTTTTAAAAGAAACAAGTGCACTTAAAAAAGTTTGTTGGTTTTGTAATCTGCATTAAACGAATGCGAGGTACAGTCAGTCTTGTCAAACGCACATCACATGACAACAATTACTCGAACGCACACAAACTTGTAAACAAAGAGTCGCTGTCATTTCTGGAGGAGATTCACTATCAAAACCAAGTTGTGAATTACTTCAGAAAAGCAGCGCAATTTGACAGAGCATTATTCAGAGGATGATTATATGTAGAATGGCCACAAATAAAGTTGGTATGGTGATCTCTGTCCTTTCATGTGCGCATGCGCATAAACTCGAGCAACCTGAAAATATGCCGATTTTGTTTGATTCAGATGTTTAGAAATGAAGCTTATGACACAGTTGTTGCTTAAATTCATTTGTGGTTCCAAATAATAATGTAATGTACTGTAATCGTAAGCTTGGCAAACAGTTTTGGAGAATTTGATGTTTCCTCTTTCAGACAGAATGCCTGAGCATACTGCCCGAGAGGCTTTTCAAAGATAACCACCAAGTGAAATGACTTGACTTAAAGTGACTTTGATTGTACATAAAATGATTGGCCATTCAGATAAAACATGTTTTCCCATTCCAAAGCGCTATATCGTCATTGTTTTTTCTATGTTGACTGACTTGCATGATGTTATACATGCATCTCACGTCATACGTGGCCTCCCACATGAGCGCCACTTTTTTAGGACACATTAGCTCGGCTAATCAATGTCAGTTCAAAAGCAGTGGAGCAATCAGAATAACTCAGAGGAAGGGCAAGCATTGCAAACTTCTGTTTACAGTAGTAAGTTCACATGACAACAGTTTTATTTGACATTAATATTAGATCTACTGATTTTGACCGTTTTTAATTTTTGCAATTAACTAATATTTTTTTTATTACAACACACAAAAGGGTTATTAAGAGATTATTATTTTACTAACATTAAAAGATTATTACGTCAATCGCAAACATATACAGCCTTTACGCAACCGCATAGCCCTTGCTGTGGCTGATGCCTACGCTGACGCACACCTCTCAAAAAATGTAACTGCATATCGCAACAACGCATAGCGCAAGGTCTGTGATTGGTCGGCTTGGTAGTGCTGACGAGTGTGGGCAGGGGTGAGAGCCCGATGGAGCATGTGTTTACAAGTGTGGAGTCCCGTGAAGGAGCTCCAGATGGAAACTTTTGTTTTGTGTGTAACTTATGATTAAAGTTGTTGCTCGTCTTCCGGTTTCCCCCTCAGAATGAGCGAGTTTTAGCTACTTGTACGTTAAGGTAGTGTTTAGAAAAACACAGAGGACACAGAGGAACATAAAAACCTACTGCTATTTGGCGTTTCAGAAGTGTTATTGTAGAGCAACACAAACAGCAGGCAGAAGTATAAATGCAAGACTACGTGCAAGGCAGGCGACGTGGGTCACGCCGATCACTCGACACAGAAGTATAAACCAGCCTTAACTGTACGTTTATAGGCTGTATTACCAAAAAGGTTGTATTTTTAGAGTGATTAATTAAATATGATGTCATTCAAAGCCTAATTTTAATATCTCAATAGAAGCATTGAATGTAAAAATGGTGTGACTATGACGTCTTTTGTCAGAATAACTGCTATGGTAATTCTAATAGTATAGTAGTTCCAGTGTTGGCAGAGGCACTTAAAAAATACACATATCTGAACACAGTGTCTTACATTTTTTTAGATGCAGACAAGTTCTGTGTGAATGGCACCTTAGAAAGTGAAAAAATATAGTTAAGAAAGCATTTTTTACGACGATGTGGATGTTTGTATCAGCTTTGCACTTTAACACTCTAGTTAACGTTTATTTGATTAAAAGGAAGCAATTTACTGTATTAAACATGATTTTGTACTAAAAATCATTGTTCTTTTTTTACCTGTGGACTTAGTGTGATGGGCAGAACTGAGGAAATGAACAGGACAATTATTCAAAGTCAAAAAATGCGGAGCTTCAAAACCACACTATCCTTATTGTGTAATCAACATGGATCAATAGCATTCTACCATTTACTACTTAAATGTATGGCCAGCTACTATTTTCAACATTGACCAAAAAATCCTTTGTTTCAATCATTAAAGAATTGTGATGAATTTGTCAGTGCGCAGACGTTTGACGGTCGTCCGTGTGTGTGTTTGTTTCGAAAAGAAGTGGTTGGTTATTTCAGTCAGATTTTGACAGTGTAATTACAGCGGATCACCGTCAGGATTGACACTCGGCTGCATGTTGAGATTTAATAGCTGGTAAATTAACCCCCTTTTTCTTCCCGGGGCGGTAAAAAAAGTTGAAGTGTTTAATAGGTACAGTCTGTCACCTTGAGAACGATAGACGTCCTTTGGGCTAACTGTGAGTCGCTAAGGTTGGGGGCAAAAACATAAATAAATAAATAAATAAATAAATAAATAAATAAATAAATAAATAAATAAATAAATAAATAAA
>CAIGQZ010032240.1:1297086-1330416 GCA_903798205.1 Danio tinwini | reverse complement strand
TGTGTGTGTGTGTGTGTGTGTGTGTGTGTGTGTGTGTGTGTGTGTGTCTGTCCATATATTTACTATATATACTGCTCAGACATTATAAAAGAAAGCATGGTCTGCTTTCACTCTGTTGCTTCAACACGTCAACCCGGCCGCCTATTATAATGTCTATAGGTACTGCTAGTCTATGTTCAGAATTTGTTTACGTACATGAATGGGTGAAGTATCACACACAATGTATCAAAATTCCTCTGATTTCCTGAAATAAACTTTACATTTCGGGATAATCCAGCACATATATTTGATAATGAGCTGAACTCTCCTTTTTTCTCTATGCAGTATTGGATGAACACAATATGCAGCCTATTCCTTTATCTTCTTTGGAGAGGGAGTTTTGTTTATGTGACAAATTTTAGCGTATGAATACGAACATACAACAATTTCGAACTTCAGTGTGCAAAGACCTTTAGTTTGTGACTTTGTCTTTTAATTGTGAGTTTAAATTTAATATCTTTACATGAACAAGTACTTTTTAAAAATTTATTTACATGAAAAGTACTTTCTCACAGTTTTCTTTATATATTTTTTTCTACACTGAGGTAGAAACAAGTTTTTACAACATCCTTGTCATTCCTCTGTGAAAGACTATGATGAACAAGAGGTTTGGAAGTAATTAAAAGTGCGCAATTTAGAGCAAGGCAGGGGAGGGCAGGCAGAAATAGCTGAGGAGAGGCTGTGTTTTTACAGCCCTGCGCTTTGTGTTTATCTTATACTGTCAGAGCCAGTTTGTTTAGTCTACACGAGGCCTTTTTTCAGACGTTTCTCTAAAATAAATGGGGAAATGAAAGGTTACCACAGCAACTATATCACTCCACATATAACATAGCGCTGCTGTTCCTGCTGAAATGTGCGTATGCGTGTCATTTATATCATTCACAAGGCCTAAATTTATTTCCCACACTCTTTCAGTCCTTTTTTTTAAGGTTTCTGTTTTATTAGGGCCAGTGTTTAAGCCATCTGACTGATCTAACTCTCTCTGACAGGATAGCGGCTTCATCCTTTTGCTTTACTGGACACTTGAAAGGGAAAGTTATAGCCCTGCTTTAGCTTTTACCATTGCGCTTTTGTCCCAGACCACCAGCGGCCCCCTTAAACTCCATACGTTCCCCACTTCCGCCATGCTCAACCCCCCTGTTCATTTGCCAGCCCTCATAGCCCCCAAACTCCCCTTCGTTGGCCCTCTTTCTGTCCTCTTCATCCGTCTTCAAAGGCTGCTGGGCCCCCCAGACTCATCAGCTGATTATGGCATTTACTTAACCAGTTCGTAGCCTGAGTTCAGCTCCATATGAAAGCATCGCAAACAGGCCCTTCAGAGAAACAGATATTTTCCCACATTCCTCAACGCTTTATCTAAGCTAGCCCATCTAACTAGAGCTGTACTGGAAGACCAGTGTCCTGCAGAGTTTAGTTCCAACTCCAATTAGGCAAACCTCAAGCAGCTAATCAAGCTCTTTCTAGGTATACTAGAAACTTCCAGGCAGCTCTTAAAGGAAGTTGAAGCTAAACTATGCAGGACACCGGCCCTCCAGGATCGAGTTTGGGCACCCTAGCTTTAAACTATGTGAAGTACGGCCGCTTGTGTGTAAGATGATGGATCTAAGTTTGCTGGTCTTCTCCCACAGGTGTTGGTTCTGTCTTTGATGACGGTGGAGCTTTTTGGCATGATGGGATTGATCGGCATCAAGCTCAGCGCTGTGCCCGTCGTCATCCTCATCGCCTCCGTTGGCATCGGAGTGGAGTTCACTGTTCACGTGGCACTGGTGAGTTGGTGTGCTAGTCAACATTCTCCATCTTTTTATCTCAATGGCTAATGCACTCATTATTCGTACACACGAACCATAAATGTAAAATTTTTAAAAATCACACGTGAAACACATTTGGAACACAGGTGAAACGCATGAAATAGCTTGTTTTGGAATAAAGTGGTATCTCTTTTTCACATGAAAATGTTTCAAAATGTGAAATGTGTTTTGGATATGATCTAAATGTGTTACCACATATTTTGCAACATGCAATTTTGGAACATTAGCTGCATCCCAAATGGCTCACTATACACTATGTACTTCTGCATTCACACACACAACAGCATAGTGTATGTATGTAGTGTCGTCCCAAATGGAACGCTAATCTGAAAATTCAAACTGTTTCCCTGTTGACGTTTGACGGTTGGCAAATTAGCTAAATAAATGACCAAAGTACCAAGTAATACCTGCCTTGAGTATAACCGCATTGACCATCGAGAGGTGCAATAATCACTCTTGTAGGAGAATGCTGTTTTCACAATCCAAAATAAATAAAGTAATCTAACATGTGTGCCTGATAGCTACCGCTTTCACTACATGAGCAAAGCAGCGGCCGTTGAGTGCTTGAAGTGTCCATCATTCCACGCTTCATTTTACCGGTTGAATAAGTGCATCGTCTGGGTATTTAAAGTGCACTTATTCTCTTTAGAGTTTTCAGTGTGAATGCACTACTTACACTATTTTATAATACAAAATTGCATAGAATAGTGCATAAGTATGCAATTTAGGACACACCGTTTGTATGTTTTACCTGTGTTCCAAATGCGTTCCACTTAAGTTAAAATGTGTCATTTTGGAACATCATGTGTGTCCCACATTTTCCAGATGTATAGATGCACTTTTTCCAAATGCATGTTAAAAAATGTAATTTTTGGAACATTGTGTGTGTCACATGTTTGAAATGAGTTGATGTATGGTTTTGTTTTGTAGATCCGTTTTCATGTTGGGGGGAAATGTGATCACATAACTTTTTTTCACATGAAAATGTTTCATGCATTTTTGAAAAAGTTTTGATTGTTCTACATGTAATTTGAAGCTTGTGTGCTGATTTTTTTTTATGTGGGAGTAGGATAATTACCAAATGTCTCAAGTAAGTGATTCATTTTGATCATATTTGTCACATTTTCCACACAGGCATTCCTCACAGCCATCGGTGACAGAAACAAGCGAGCCGTTCTTGCACTGGAACACATGTTCGCCCCCGTTCTGGATGGAGCGTTTTCTACTCTGCTAGGAGTCTTGATGCTGGCAGGGTCAGAGTTTGACTTCATAGTCAGGTAAAGAATAAAGACTTGTATTTTGAATCATTTTCAGCTGCCTAGATTGTAGTACATTTAGGGCCAGTTTTTCTAAATAATTGTGAAATTGCCATCTTATAAAAGTGCTACTAAGAGTTTAAGTTGTATGTGTAACCTTCAGATTTTTTGACATTTTCATAATGTTTCATTTTCATAGAAAACAGCACAAATTAGATTGCATTCATTTATTCATTTTCTTTTCGGCTTAGTCCCTTTATTAATCTGGGGTCGCCACAGCAGATTGAACCACCAACTTATCCAGCATATGTTTTACTCAGCAAATGCCCTTCCAGCTGCAACCTATTACTGGGAAACACACTCATTCACACACATACCCTACGGACAATTTAGCTTACCAAATTCACTTATACCGCATGCTTTTTGGAGCACCCAGAAGAAACCCACGCGAACACAGGGAGAACATGCAAACTTCACGCAGAACTCGAACCAGCAACCTTCTTGCTGTGAGGCGATTGTGCTACCCACTGCGCCACCATGCAGCCCTAGGTTGCAAGCAATTTGATTATAATAATGTGTGTGTGATGTAACAGTATGGGAGCAGAATTGATTATGATATGCTTTGTTAGATGTTAAATAGTGGTGTAAATAGCAAATACTCTGATATAAATTCTGTGTCCGAAAGGGAAACTCCTACAAATGCATGTGCAAGAAGGTCAGCTACAAAATAACTGTCTAGCCCTTGTCATTGCTAAAGTTTTATTGCATGTCTTTGGGAAATCCTGACAGTAGTTTTTAATGTCAAAAGAGCTGACCCAGAGCTGCAGTAAGTCTGGCCCATAAAATGTACTTCAGATAAAATTAAGATCAGATGAAAGTTTAAAAACGAATGACTTATGAAACTTTTTTTTATTTACTGTCATTTCAGGTTTCTTAAGCACTGACTGTTTACATGTGCACCAATAATGTGATTCCTTAAATAATACGAATTTCCTGTAAGACTTAATCGCAGATTGATGTTTGCATGGCAAGAGTGAACCTCTTCACTCCTGTTTCATAATTCTAATTATTCGCTAAAATGAGTGGTTATGTTAGCAACCATGATTCACATACATTCAGAGTCTACTTGCATGGATGTACAGGAAGGTTACTCTGTGTTATGATGAACATTACAATGCTGTAACTAGTTGTGTTTTCACCTCTTCTAAATGAAAAACGGTGCACAAACTGTACAGCAAGTTGTGCTGAAAGAGTTCAGTGATGCAGTAGGAGGGAAACTTCTGAATAGAGTCACCAAGTTTATTTATGAAGTTGTTCATGTCAACAACACACATCATCCGTGTATGTCTGAGTACATGAACACTTTGGTCAGAACACTAATAACATGATTAAGGTGTTTAGATGCCTGTTTATTGCGATTTTAAATGGGAATACACCACGTAGTTCAATGTAATTATGGTTATGATTATGAGCTTAATTACATAGGTGTGACCAAAATGTTCTGTTTACCTGAAGTAAAGTTTAATCACTGTATTCCTGAAATCCCATTATAATCGCATTATGAGGGTGCACATAAATTTAGTCATTGTTAGTATGAAATAGCTGATATTTTTCATTATTAGCATGTTCTGACGAGACAAGATGTGTTCAGTTTACTAGCAATTGTTCTGTTGACACTGAAAACAAAATTATTTGCAAAATACCTTCTATTTTACTGGCATCTGTTATGAATCATGGGATGCAAGTGTTGTTCACCCAAAAATGATAATTTTATTATTATTTTTCTTTTTGAAACACCAATAATGAAGCTTAAATATCCTTGTTGATGACAAGAACTCTTCTGTCTTGTTGTATTTGACACCTTTATATGAAGTTGAGTTTAGTTAAACCACTTGAATCATTTGGATTCTTTTTAATGAGTTACTGAACTTTCTGATGCATCAACATTTTGGTGGAATACAATTCCAGTGGAAAGACAAAACTGTCTCAGGTTTGATTATAAAAATCACTTACATCTCAAAGATTTTCTGGAATATCATAGAATTTTAAAAGGTCTATTAAAGACAGATCATTTTATTTTCTTTTTTGTCCAAGTATTTTTTTTGTTTATTATATGTTTTTGTAGCATTGTCACCATAGGTGCCATACGATGTCGCTGACAGAATTATAAATACAGTGGTCCCTCGCAATAATGTGGTTCACCTTTCACGACCTCGCAGTTTCGCCGATTTTTTTTTTGTGTGCAATTTGACTTTGATTTAACAAGGATGCAAAAAGTGCGCACCTCGCAGCTCCTTGCATTTTTGAATTGTGAACATAGGTTTATATCAGGGTACGTACTGGTGCCACAAGTCGTTGGCTGTCTGCAGTGCCCAGCTAGACTCAGGACACTGTTCATATTTCTGCCTCGCCACAGAGTGCCATCTGAATAATCTAATTTTAAACAACGTGCAAAGTTGCAGCTGGAAGGGCATCCGCTGCCAAAAAACGTGCTGGATAAGTTGGCAGTTCATTCTGCTCTGGCGACCCTGGTTTAATAAAGGGACTAAGCTGAAAAGAAAATGAATGAATGAATAACGTGCGAATATGCGCCTTCAGTGTGTGTTACTTCCAACTGTCATGTGCGCGGCGCATTAGGTGTGCGACCCCCTTAAGGATGGAGTCTACTTTAGTTTTGTGGATCAGTGACTGCAGAAAAAAGAACATTACGCTGGATGACAAACTTATCTGCACAAAAGCTAAAAAGCTTTATAAACCTTTTGCTGACAGCTGTGAATGTTTGCACCAGACAACAGGTTTTGATCTTCAGTTTCATTCTATAATACTAGACTTATTTTTCAATCAAGGTTTGAACTTTGAGAGTGTTTAAACAAGAGAGAAAAGTGTGAAAACGTTAATGCCTGTCTGAGAAAAGTGTATAAATTGTGTAGTAAGGGGTTTTACAGCTTTGAACCATCTATAATAATTGTACAAAGTAAAGCTGACTACTTTGCGAATTTCGCCTATTGCGGGTTATTTTTAGAACGTAACTCTCGCGAATAACGAGAGAGCACTGTATAACTAATTGGGTAGTGAGCTAATTAATGTTAAGTTTTAAAATGTTTTTGCTTCTGCAACTTGTATTAAGTCATGTCTTAATCATTGTTTAATGCATTAGTTAATAGCTATGTTTCCATCCAAAAATGAGAATTAACTTTATGTGCAAAACTGGAATATCACATAAAAGATATGCAAATAAAGCAGCGTTTCCATCCAACGAGTCAAAGCGAACAAAATCCTCAACAGTAAAAACTGAATTTGCTGCGTAAAACTTTTCTTTATTTAATAAAGACTTGCACCTCAGAAGGCAATCCTGACACGCAGTGAATGCGTGGTGACGTTTGAAGGTGTTGGACGCGGAGCACAGACGCTCGATTCTGAAGGTCATTAATAATATAAAAACAATAATACTGACATGGTTACAGTGTTTTAGAAGGACCAAAACAACATTGCAAATGTTTTACAGTGTGCTCAGTCTGCTGGTTGGTCCATCCACACACATTTTTATCATCACATGATCTCTTATAAAAAATCATGTGACCTTTTTTAATGCGCATACAGGAATTTGTTCAAGTGTTTCCAACGCAGTTTATGCAAATCTTTTCTTATCGAATAAAAAGTTTATCCTACTCAGTTATGCACATTTACAAGATATATGCGTAACTTGGTGTTTCCATCAACCGTTTTTTTATGTGCATATCAAAAATACACATAAAAATAGGTGGATGAAAATGTAGCTAATGTTGTATGAAAATGTTATATGCTAGCTAAAAAGATTAGCCCTTGAATTAAATGAGGCAATTCAATGGAACCTCCAGTCCATCTTTGTTTCTGGCTTTAGCACTAAACAGTTGCGACGTGTAAACATTTGATTATAGATATATTTTCCTTTTTTTCTGCTCAGGGCTTATTGTAGGTCATGGAAATTTAGTTTTTGAGTCAGTAAAAGTCAGGGAAATTGACATTTGGCTTAAAGTGAGAACTCTGATGAATTACAGGAGTCTAAGCTGTTGATGACAGAGTTTTGGGTGAACATTGCATCTAAAAAAACTGGTATGAACAGGAACTAATGCTTAAATGTAGTGTCAATGAATTTGTAGTGAGAGTCAGTGTGACTTTCTAATAATAATAATAATAATAATAATAATAATAATAATAATAATAACTTAAACATAGAAAACCCAGGTGACTGAAAAAACGTGTTACTCGTTGCAGATTTTGACAGAAACTTTGATTCAAATATAAAAGCTTTTATCGCTTTTGTCACATAATGCCTGGTTAGGACATAAAATAAATGTTTTCCTAATTCTCCACTCAGCCCTAACCAACCTCCCTTCACTTTCTACATGAGCACAGATCTCTCTCGTCTGTCTTCACAAAGCTTGAGGCTCTCCTGTGTTTTTTGTAATCTTTTTTTGTGTGTGTGTGTGTGTGTGTGTGTGTGTGTGTGTGTGTGTGTGTGTGTGTGTGTGTGTGTGTGTGTGTGCAAGACATTTACAAGCTGAGCGCAGAGAGGGCCTGGGGCTTATTTTGCAGCAAGTTGAGGAGTGGAAACGAGGAGTGACACACACTGCTACTTAGAGGATCTAAATCAGTAACTTTTCAATGGCTTTATGTTTTATGCGCACAGATGAGTCCAAACAAGTATGGTGATTTATTGTTTCTTGGAGTAGGTATCGAGAGTGAAATTCAAATCGCACTTCTTTTTGTTTCCGAGTGAGTCATGGGTGTTTGAGTGGTACGTTTCTAGAGGAGGGGAAGGAAGGAACGAATGTCTGCAGTAGCTCATTCTTATTAGAGGATTGGAAAACCACCACAGCCCTCCACCCTCAAATCACTCTGGATCTAAAGTAGCACGCCAGAAAAATAATGCACACACACAAGTTCAGACCAATCACACACATACGCTCTCTCCACAGACCACATTGGGCCCCAGTCCCTCTCATGGGCTCCCATTGAAACACAACTACTGTTTTTTCATCAAACAAAACCCCCTGGCCTCAGAAGATATGGAAAAAAACAAAAACGCAGGCTGTATTTTTATAGCCTTGGAGGAATAAATGTTTCCCTGACTTTGCTCCGTCAGGTCCGCTAATGTTTTGAGTCCAAACAGATCGGACGAGTTGCGAGGCGAGGTTTCATGGCTTTTGAGAACCACTCTCGGTTCACGGACACTTCACGCGACGTCTTTCAAATTCGAAGTTGAAGAACATAAAACTTTTTTGTTGCTTTGGCTAGTCTGAAAAGCACACCGGCGTAAATCACTCATCAATACCAGGGTTTATTTTGGACCCTGCGACTTTCAGATTGAGCAAGACGATGTTCATTTTTCATCAGCTGTTGATTTGTAGCTTTTGATCTGTTTGATCTAGAACAAGAGATGAACGCAAACTCAAAAGTGCAATCGAAGGAGACTCACTTGATGAAATACAGACAGAGTCTAAAGATTTTTCCTTTCTTTTAACGCAAGCCTAAATAATGGTAGGCTGGTTTGTCTCTCCTCTTTCTTCCCAAACAAGTGGCGTCTGCTTGGTTAAACACTGTGGTAGCTCTTCCCTTGAACCAGACCCACGAAAACCTCCCGAAGGACATAAATAACATGAGCGTGCTTAGAAAGACACCCAGGTCTGTGGCTCTGCGGAGAGAAGCCCACCTCAAGCAGCCATTACAGGACATTTTTTTGAGTCTGAAGAGCTGCTTGTAAACCTTTGGAGGCCGAGCATGAGCAGCATCAGTTATAAATGTGTCTGTGAGTTTAGTCTGAGGCACAGCTGTGCTGCATACCAGCTAGCGGGCGTTCGCTAATATACCCACTCTCCCACATGTGCATTCACACATTCATTCAGTATAAGTAGGTTTTATTCGCGTATTTTAGCCATTCCTTGACATCTTTGAATTCACTGAAAATGATATTTTCAATTAACAATAGCTGCACATTTTTAGAATAGGATACAATATATTAGTAGCAAAATGAGGGACTTTTTAGGGGTTAATACATTTATGAATAGACTTTATAAATTCTATATGTTGACTTTAAGGTGGCATGGTGGCTCAGTGGTTAGCACTGTCGCATCACAGCAAGAAGATTGCTGGTGTGAGTCCTGGCTGGTCAGTTGGCGTTTCTGTGTGGAGTTTGCATGTTTGTGTTCACGTGGGTTTCCTCCTGGTGCTTCGGTTTCGCCCTCAGTCCAAAGACATGCGCTATAGGTGAATTGGTAAACAAAATTGGCCTTAGTGTAATAGTGTATGGGTGTTTCCCAGTAGTCGGTTGTGGCTGGAAGGGCATCCACTGTGTAAAACATATGCCGGAATATTTGGGGGTTAATTCTGACCCCCATGTGGCGATTCCTGATGAATAACTGCGGCAAAAGGGTCAAAGTAGCCGGAAGTCATTCATTTTCAATGGGAGCCGGTGTTGTGCCGACAAAATGCACCCCTGCTGCAAAATGCACCCCCTCATAGACTTTCAATAGCATTCTCAGTCTGAATTTAAAAATAAATCAAAGGCCATAATTGATTAAAACATACAATTATTATTATTTTGATGAATAAAGCAAGAACAAGAAATGAAACGCATTTTAAAATGCACTAGATTTACAAATCAATGTAAAATAATAATATTGACTGTAATGTAGCCTAAAATCAGGCTTTTTGGTGGATTTTAAACAGACGTTTAAGCTACATGGAACAAAAAAAGTTGTTGTTGCATAAATCTATTTATGTGTTTATTTATATATCTTCTGTAAGGGGAGGGTTCCATTCATGAAATTCACCTCAGTCACTCTCATTAGTTGTCATAACTCTATTATTATTATTATTATTATTATTTTACCTATTTTAGTTAATAGATGCACATTTCAGAGTGGGTGCATTTTACGGCAGGGGTGCGCCTCCTGGCACGACATCGACGTTGATAAGCATTGAGCAGTGGCATGGTGCATGTTCACCGGTGTGGGCATTGAGGAGAGTTGAAATCAAATCAACTTTATGGTAATGAACTATGACGCAGTTGGGTGGCAACCAGTCAAAATGTAGAGGTCCACAGCTTGATTGGAATCCAGAGAACTTTGGTTCCGACCACAGGTGTTCCGAAGGGTTTGATTATTTCAGTCGCCAGATTTCCAATTATTTACGATGTTTTTTTTACAGGGAAATACATAAAAAAGTTACTGCAGAGTTACTGATGTGCATTAATGTTTTTTTCTTCTTTAAAAAAGCAGAAATCTCATCTTAACTACACTCTCAGAAATAAAGGTATGCAAGCTGTCACTGAGGTGGTACCTTTTCAAAAGGTACAAATTTGTACCTAAAAGGTCCATATTTATACCTCAAGGGTACATATTAGTACCTAAAAATTACAAAAGTGTTCCTCTTAAAATTTGTTGGTACTAATATTTTCTGGTACCAATATGGACCCTTCAAGTACAAATGTCTATCTTTTAAAAAAGTACACATTTGTACCACCCCAGTGACAACTCTCGTACCTTTATTTCTGAGAGTGTATAATGACAATACAAAGCATTATTGCTGCTTCAGAATATTTCAGACATATGGACACATATTGAATAAGTGGAGCAAAGCCACTCCACACGCAACAACTTGATCTTCCATAGTTAAATGAATTTGATCAACAACATTTTCACACTAGAGTGCATGTTTTTATGCGGGAATGTAACTGATTTGCTGAAACAGCCTCTTTAAATACGAGATTAATGTAGTAAATTTTGACGCTCTCGCTGGCGGAGCAGTAAAGGCGAGAGCCTTGCTGTCTTCAGTGTGAACGCACAGTAAGGGACTTATATTTCAATCCGAATGTTCTAAATTTTATATAAAATTTAATAATCTGAAATCAAACAGAAATGATTATTATATAAATTATTAATAGTAGTATTAAGCAAAAATTTGCTATTAGAGTACATAAAGCTAACAATTTGGGAATAAAGGGGACATTAACCAAGGATTTGTGTCTTGTTGTCCTCCTTGTTTTTGAGATACAAGATGGCAGCTGCAATTTGAGCCATGGCAATTTCCACCGATGCATTGCTGGAGTAGCGAAGGAAGCAAAGCTGACCATAATAAAGAAGAGAGAAAAAGCGAGGGAGCGAAGGTGGACAGGAGGGAGGGATTTGTGAGGGAGATTGGGGGGTCTTACCTGATACTCTGGAGATTTAATTAGAGCAGGGGATTGTGAAAGGCAGGGAAATTTCACAGGGGCTTAGCATAGAAAGAGTGATCGAGAGAGTCGGAGAGAGGAAAGTGAATGTGCTTGAGGCCAGGCGAGAGGGGCCTGTAGTCTTTCCTCTCTTCCTCCTAGACTAAATTGTTTAAATTCTATACCGTTCACTTCATTTGTTTGCTTCTGCGTTCTTCTTTTTTTTTTAAGGGCAAGAGAGGCCCCTGTCCCTTTGTGCTTTGCCTCTCTTCTCTCGCAAGCCTGTAGTCCACATTCCTCTCCGTTTTGCTTTTGCCTGTGTTTGCTTGTACTCCACTCACCCCTAGAAGAAGAAAAAAGTGGTCTTTTTCCTTCCCTATTTTCCATGCCTTTGAATTAACCAACTAATTATGTCCTCTGCTTCTCTGTGCTGCTTTCTAAAAGACCTCTTTGGAGACTTTCTCTGGCACAAGGTAAATTTAGTTTCAAACCAAACCAGAGTGTGTTTTTGTGAGCGATTGTTGGGACTTTTGCTCATTTCTAGCAGTAAAGTTCTCTTTTATTCTGACAAAAGTGTTTTTTGCTGTGTATTTGCAGGTATTTCTTCGCTGTTTTGGCCATCCTAACAGTGTTAGGGGTCCTGAATGGACTGGTGCTGCTCCCAGTCTTATTGTCCTACTTTGGCCCTTATCCTGAGGTAAGAGGATTGCTCCTGCTAGTTTATCAGGCACAACACCTATACTGTATGCCATACACAGAGATATGCAGAGTTAGCATATACTTTCTTGAGCTTTATCTGAAATTGGTGCATTATACTTGGTGCTGTCGACTCATTTAATAGTGCTATATGTAAGTTTCTAACTTTTCTAAAGCATAAAAATACCATAATATGTTTGCAGATATTTAAGAAACATGCCAAGTGAACATTACTAATTGTCAATAAATGTCATATTAAATGGCTTTCAAACTCACATTGTTAGCATTTAATGCTAAATAAAGCACATGAGGTTTACCTGAGGTAAACGTGGTCAGTTTTCTGTTGTTTAGCTGCAAGAAATACAAGCTGTTTCTAATATATCAATTAGGTGTTGTTTAGGACAAAACTCCTTTTAATATAGAAAATATTCCTTCTATCACGTGCCGTTGCTTTTATTTAGAACTCGACTTAAATCAGCTTTTAGGCTCAATCATCACATTTGCTTTTTAGTTCTTAATCTGGCAACCTGCGCTTGCATTTATTTATTTATTTTTAATCCAGGAATGCATTACCTTGTTCAACCACTGGGTGTCAAACTTACATACTGCACCTTTAACGTTAAATTGTCAACTCTTGTTAACTAAGTTAACCCTACTTGTCTTTTCTATGGTCTCTACACTATAAACATGAAAAAAAAATGCTTAAAGAATACCTTAGACAAAATCACTTACTTAAAATGTCAGTTATGTTATTAATTGCTCACTTATGTCATTCCAATCCCTTGAGACTTTTGTTCATCTTTGGTACACAAATTAAGATGTTTTAGATTCAATCCAAGAGCTTTTGACTCTTTATAGACAGCAAGGGTCCTCCAGAAAAGGAATCAAAAAGATTGTCAAAACCTTCCATTTGACTTCAGTGGCTTAACTGCAATTATACAAAGCTCCAAGAACACTTTTGTGCAACTGTAAACACCTTTGTTTGCCTATGTCCTCTATTCAGGGTTTACTTTGGGCAGTATGATGCTTGTGTGTTGTGCTGCTGACCATAATGGCAATACATTGTACTGCCTGTAGTAAATAAGGACCCTAATGACCTGACGAGGAAGAGAAAACACAAAGTCGTTTTTACAGTTTTGGAAAGCACAAATGTGTTCTTGAAGTTTTGTATGATGACAGTTGATCCACTGAAGCAACATATACTGTTTTGACAAGGTTTGAAATGTTCTGAATGTTCCTTTTCTGTATTTTGAACATCTCACGACCCTTGCTGTCTATAGACTGACAGAGAGCTCTCAGATTTCATCTGAAATATCTTATCTATTTTTGTTCCATAGATGAACGAAGTTCTTAGGGGGTTGAAACAGCATGAGTATTTAATAACAAAATTGTAATTTTGGGGTAAACTATTGCTTTATTGTGTGTGTATTTTTACTTTAAAATACTTTAAACGGTGTTAGTATCATTATGTTAGTCTCAAGGCTTATATACAAGCTATTGTGCTCCAAAAATAGCATTTAGAAAATCTAGACTTTGAAAAGTTACATCATCTCTTCTGCCAATATAAATCAGCCACATCACAGTGTGCTTCAGTTTCTCATCAGATCTTCTGACAAATCAAAAAATGCTCTGAAATGAAAATGAACCATTTATTCAAATGTAACAAGCGTTTATACTGAGGGACATTTTAATATCTGCCTCTGTTTATGATGTTACCATTTCACCAGCATGGACCCACCTCACTTTGAGCGAGACTTTATTGTAGGGATGAAAGACATGGTAAGGGAAAAGCAGGATAAAGGGGAAGGGAAGTAAGAAGATAAACAACGAACAGGTAGCTAGGATGATAGGGCATCCTACGATGATTCCCAGAGACTCGAGAGTGGGGGTAACATCTCTGTAATATTTTGTTAGAGGGATTGGACCCTCCAATTCAATCTAGGAGGGAAGAGAGGGTTATAAGGATTGGAAGCAAGGAAATAGAGGGAGGAAGGGAAGGTTTGAGAGAAGGAGATGAACAGTATTAGAGGGCTGGTCTGCCTTAAATAAGTTTTATTGAGTAGGTGATTGGTTAAGGAGGCAAAGTGAGGAGTGGTCCCGCTGCCAAACCTTTGTTAACAAGTTAACTCCATTAAGTGTGGCTAAACTGTACAAATACTTTTAGAGCCACTGTATATATCTAGCTACATTTTGGGGTTACTGCCTTTTTTCTCTTTAGACCACTTTCAGTCATTTTATAATGTCCTCTCTCAAAAAAGTAAACATTTATTTTTGCATCATAATCACTTCAGGTCTCTCCAGCGGATGGGCGAAGCCGGCTGCCCACCCCGTCTCCAGAGCCTCCACCACAGGTGGTCCGCTTCACCATGCGCCCCAGTCACACGACCCCTGGAGCCGGTTCAGACTCCTCAGACTCAGAATACGGCTCTAACACAACTGTGTCCGGCATCAGCCAGGAGCTCCAGCAGTACAACCTCCAGCCCAACAGGGGGCGATCAGCCAGACTGGAGGAGGTGCGGATCGCCACAGCGGGACGACAAGGCAGCCGTCAGGTTGAGCTGCCAATGTTTCCTTCTTGCTCAGTAAGTAGAGCATTTAGCCACCTTTTTATGCACATTCAAAATATGGGTTGCACTTATGGTTTAGGGCAGGGGTGTCAAACTCAGATACTGGAGGGCTGCAGCTCTGCACAGTTTAGTTCCAACTCTAATTAAACACACCTGATTAAATTGATTGAGTACCTCAGGCTTGTTTGAAACCTACAGGCAAGTGTGTTGAAGCAGGGTTGGAACTAAACTGTGTAGGAACTGTGTTTGACACTTCTGGTTTAGGAAGTTTACATAATTTTTTTTAAACAAATTATATCAGATAATTATTTGTAAGTTGTACTACAAAAAATCTATATGTTTAGTAAAAACTGAGTGAAGTATGTTTGGCTTTGTGCTTTATTTTTATTCATCATGAAAGTAATTTTATGCTCGGCTATTAAACGTGGCATCAAACATATATCGTTTGTTGTTATCAATGGTCTAATAAAACATTTTTTAAAGGCCACCTATGGTGAAAAATCTACTTTTCAAGCTGTTTGCAGACATATGTGTAGGTATAGTGTATAGACTGTCATATTGGGGTGATATAAACACACTCAGTCCTTTTTTTAATTTAACAACATAAAAACGGTGGACCAATTGGATCGGTTTTGATATCGACAGCAACTTGACGTAGGAGTGCGTTCCCCCCGCCCACCAATATTGATTGACAGGTGTGCATTACCATATCCTCAGTATGTTGTTTCACGTCCGCCATTTTCAGCGTGTGAGTCAAAGCGACATCATCAAAGAAACACCCTTGCTCTATTTTTAGATGTAAGGCTCATTGGGCTCAACATTCACCACCTTATCACTCTCCTCGCCGCCAGTGTTTGTGAGTTTTGGTGGATTTGCATACATGTGTACTTTTCATTGCGTCTTCCTTAAACTTCAGCGGGTTACATTTCCCGCGGTCACAGAAGCTCACTGTCATCTTAAATAGGTGCAGCTGGAAAGTGCGAGTGCGTTGCCTCATGTGCTCGTCCCTCCATTGGAAATAAGGAACTAACGACACGCAGCACCATGCATTTTGAGGTGTCACGGATGAAAGTGAGGACCGGAAGGGAGGGGGTGGGTGTCGTGGATGAAAGTGAGGACTGACCGGGGGGTTCGCTCACTCTTCTGGCACCTAGGTCGCCTCTATGGACGCGCTGGCCCTGCTCAGGACACTTCATATTTCTGCCGCGCCGCAGAGCGTTATCTGAATAGTTTCATTTTAAATAACATGTGAATGTGCGCATCTGGTATGCCGTGTCAAGGCTCTGAGCAGCGCATCTGGTGTATGACGCCCTTTAGTTATAGCCTCAAGCAGGTCGTACACCAGAAGCGCCGCTCAGCGACAAGCAGCGTTGCGCCACACACCGGCATGCATTTCTGAATTCTAAACATAAGTTTCTATCAGGTGACACACATCGGCGCCGCAAGTGTGCAATACTTTCAACTGTCATGTGCGCACCGTGTCATGGTGCATTATGTGTGTGATGCCCTTCAGTCAAAGTTAATTCAGTCTGCTTGGTTATTAGTCTCGGTGCAGGCTACAAGCTCGGAGCTTTAAGCTAGCACACAGTTGGCTGTAAAACTATACAAAGACACAAATGATTTTGTACTCTCTGCTTGGTCTGTGTCTGAGTCGTACATGTACAGCTGAATGCTGGTCCTCTCACTCATGTTGCTTCTCTCTGTCTGCCTGTCTGTAGCCATACACAAAGAGGGGAGCTCTTGGCCCCACCCCCTTGTTAAGTTGGGCGGGAAGTCGAAACGAATTTTCATGTGAAGCAACACGCCCCTAAAACAGCAAACTGTGTACACGCCCCCAAAATGACACTTTTTAATACATCATAATAAAAAAATCTGAATTGTGTTTTGAACTGAACCTAAACTGGCACACTCAGAAGAACCATAATATTAATATTACCTCTTAAAAAAGGGTTAAAATAGGTGCTCTTTAACGTTTAATAGATGAATTATGATATAGTCACTGATGTCTACAGCAGCGATCAACATGAAGTAAATTACCTTTTGGAAATAATTTGATGCTATAATTGAACATTGTATAAATGAAGTCAGTTGGTGGAGATGAGCAACTATTAAAAATGTGTTTGTCTGATTGAATGATTCAAGTGCTTCATTTAAAATGCTGATTCATCCAGCAATGACGGAAGTGAAGTGTTTATAAGTACATCAAAATACCATACAATACAGCTTTGAATATCTCTGTGGCCACAGCCCTTATGTGTTCACTGTGTAATTCACCAGATTACTTTATGTTTGTATTACCTAAAATACGGTAATACTCATCATGTCCATGCCCAATGTCCAATATTATTGCGGAAAGTCTTGTTTAGACTTTTTGTTGTCATCAGTGGTCTAAGTAGTTTTATAACAGTCAATAGATCAATTATGATATAGACACTGATGTCTACAGCTGCAATTAACATAAATTAAATCACCTTTTGGAAATAATTTGAGATTATAAATGAAGATTATAGAAATTCAGTTGTTGGAGACAAGCAGCTATTAAAAATGTGTTTGTCATTGAATGATTCAAGTGCTTCATTTAAAATTCTGATTCATCCAGTAATGTATGAAGTGGAATGTTTATTAGGATATCAAAATGCCATACAATTCAGTGTTGAATATATCTGTGGCTAAAGCCCTTTTGTGTTCACTGTGTTTAGTTCCTCCAGATTACTTTATGTTTGTATTACCTAAAATACAGTAATATTCTTCATGTTCATGTCCAATATTATCATGGAAAGTCTTGTTTAGAGTGTCATTTATGGTCTGACAAGTTGTTGTTTAACATTCGACTGATGAATTATGAGGAGAATAATGACACCTCATTGCACAAATTGCTTAAAGTTGCTCCTTTAATTCACACAAAGCCTCATGGGGCATATTTCTTAGAATTTTACATGAATTAACACTTTTACAATGTTTTCCACAGGATGACTCCAGGCAGCAGCAACCACAGCAGCATTACAGGTCCAGTTCTTACGATGCTGCTCCTCAGCCGTCAAAGCGATACTGTAGCAGGGACCCTAAGAGGGACTTTGGGAGCGGTCACCCGCCTCCTCCTCACAGGCCTCGCATGGATGCTTTTGAAACCGCTACTGAGCCAGGAGGCCATTCTGGCCCCAATCACCGGGACCGCTCAGGGGCCCATCGCCCCCGGTCCCACAATCCCTACAACCCCCACTCGTCCCATCCGTCCACTGGCCCCAATTACTGTCAGCCCATCACAACGGTGACGGCCTCAGCTTCAGTGACAGTCGCCGTTCATTCAGGAGTGCCCAGTCAGAGCCCAGCGTACCCGTCCTACCCCTCCAATGACAGCTATCAGACTTCAGGAGACGTCTACAATGACCCACACTTCTCCGACCCTCACGTGCCCTTTGACGAGAGTCACGACAGCTCGAAAGTGGAGGGCATGGAGCTGCAGGATCTAGAATATGACACTGCCAATGTTTGCCACACAAGACCCTCCAGCTGAGGTCAGTTTGCTGACGCTCCACATCAAATCAGCAGTTGAAAGCAGTCTATGGATAAATAGTGATATCAGTGAATGGTTAACTGTTAAACGGTCGAAATCTTGATTACAATATTTTTAGTTCTGATATAGACACTTTTGTCTATAGTAGCGATCAAAATAAAGTAAATCACCTTGAGGAAAAAATTAAAGCTATAAATGAAAATTGTATAAATTAAGTAAACTGTTAAAAAAAAATATTGTCGTTGAATGATTCAAGTGCTTCATTTAAAATGCTGATTCATCCAGTAATGAAGCAAGTGAAGTGTTTTTAGATATATCTAAATGCCATACAATTCACCTTTGAGTTTTTATATTATGTTAAAATAGTAAACAGTTACAGTAGTAGTAAACAGTTTTTATGTTGGCATGAGAAACTATTATACTACTCTGTCCTCGAAAACAAACGTATCTCCTCCTAGGCCGTTCATGCTACAAGGCCCAAATTCAGTCAAAATGGGCCTTCTGCATTCAAGATTGTTGCTATATCTCCTCTGGCCATTCAGACTTATTAAATTTAAAAAATTTAAAATATTACATTTTAATAATCCGGGCTTATTAAAAAATTATACAAGCCCCAAATTTGGCTAAAAGCTGGGTTCTCCATTATATTTTGTTGCTATATCTTTTCAGGTTTATCAGACGTACAGTTTTCCAATAAATACATTTTAGGCATTATTTTTCTCAAAATATGGCAAGCCAGTTTGACTTAAACTTCATATGTTTTATTATTATTTAAAAAAAAAAATGGCAAGTCATTTTTAAATAATGTCCAAGTCCAGTTTTTGACTGTCCTACAGACATCAGGGTTGATTTATATCACTCATATTGGCAAGAAGCTTTGATGTATCATCACTAAGCTGTCAATTGTCCCCATAGCAATAAAACAGGCTAACCAAGCAACCATTTAAAAACAGCAATATCTCTATATCAGGGTATTTGCTCATTTGACTCATGTAACAATGATAAGCCAAGTATTAGCATTTGATCAAACATGTACACGAGCGTTGCCATTTAGCAACTGTTAAGCAACCATCTAGCAATGCCATAAACATTTTAGCAACTGCCTAGCAACCAATTAGCAACCGCTGTGCTTCCTGCCAACTGCCATTCCCAGTCCTAGTGCAGTCACATTGGCTTTCTCAAGTCAATATCAAAGTTTGTCAACAAACTTTAGGTTCTAGTTATCTATTTTATTGCAAGCCTATGGTAATTGGTAGAGTGTATACTGATTTGTAATTAATTTGTAATACTATAATCAATCATCCAGAATTAGTCAATTATGTTTAGATTCCTAATTTAAACATTTACTAATAGCACATTTTTATTATAAATATTATGGTATTATGAACAAATTATAATCCATATTTAGCTGCTTTTTAACTCTCTTTTCTACCTGTTTTGTCTTCACAGTGGTTGAATGTTGAAGCTCAAACAGCCAAAGATGGGACATCAGTCTGCCTGCGAGGCAGAAACATGGTGCTGCATGACGGGACACTTTGACCAGCGGCGCCATCGCGGTGCTTGACTCTGTTACTGTATAACCCTGGTGTATTATTGTAAGATATTTCTATAAGTATTTATGTGTACACAAATGTAAATAATGAACGAGAGTAGCTATAATTTGACCGGGGTCAATGTCAGACTTGTGTGTTTCAAGTGCCCACCCATCGTTTGTGTGTATCTGTGCCATAAGGAAACTTCATTCTTGACAAACATTTCAGCATACGGTCGTTGCTGCTTATGATATTTGTTGTGATGTTTGTATAATGCTATGCAATTATTTCCTCTAATTTTATAGAACTGTGTGAATGAGAGAGTGAAAATGTCGTATGTTTGAGTTTTTATATCACGCCAGGCCCTCTAGACCCCTCAGATGCAGATTAGTAACAAGAACAAACACTAAGTGACCTACCATAATATGATAAATGTTTTCCATTGCACTTACGGTACACTTCTGTTCAAAACACCAGTACAAAACTGCACACTTTCAGAGGACACGTTCAGGGAAATGATATGCTAGACGATATCTCCAGTTAAGCATCAGATGTTTAAGAGTGTGTGCGCGGATGTTTGTGTTTTATGTATATTGAAGCGTTAGAGTTTATGCTTTTTTTAAATGTTCATTTGCTTATCACAAACCTGTGGTAGTTGAAAAAAACAAAACAAATACTGTTTAACAATGAAACACGCTATGCGTGAGAATTTAGCTGTGCAGAAATGAAGAAGGAAACGAGTGTTTGTTGGGTGACTGTGTCTCTGTTTTTCTGTCCTCCGTACTGAAACTCTCTTTGCTCTCTAGTACCTTCAAATTCTAGGTGTTTACTGTAAAATGGCCATTTGTGGCCACCCTGAGTTTGCTCGTGACTCATTAATTGGTAACGTAATGCAGCGTTATGGTTATTTCGGGTTTCCATTGTAGCATGTTTTTTTTGTTTTGTTTTTTTACAGTATGGCATTATTTTGTAGTTGGATGGTGGTTTAAGCTAATCATTACTGTTACAGTGATACTTTTGGTCTCCTATTTGTAATAAGCTAAGCTAATGAGCATTCTCAAGGTGGCCGATTGCGACTATGGCCTTGACCTCCTCAATGACAAACTGCAACTACTGGCCCTAATTTAGGCAGAGCTGCTCTCTGCGTTGACCTCACCTCATAAAAACCCACAACAGAACACCGTTCCCCCTCGACTGCCAAATGGTGCATGCGAGTGCTTTAAGGGTCAAGGGTCGTCCGCGTTTGTGTGTGTGTTTGCTGTGAGCCCCTCGTCCACATCGACTTCCTGTCAAACACATGTTTGTTCTTGACAAAGACTTTGAGAGCTCTTCTGTGTCGTTTGTTTGTTGCATTTGTTTGTTTGTTGTGTTTGTGTTCTCCTACATGTCACATTGGCAGAAATGGGAGAAAATCATGGCTGGCAACTATTGTAATGTGTTTATATATATATATATATATATATATATATACTGTTTTTTAAACAATTGTTTTGCAGTATTTATATTTTTGTATAATAAGATGTTTTGTTCAATAATGGTCATAATGCCAGTTCTTAACAATGCAGGGATTTTTACGTTTGTCGGAAAACACTATTATTACAGTTTCTTTGTTACAATAATGGATTTTGATCTGTATAAAGTGCTTACTAATGTTAAATAGGAAAAAAGAGTATATAACATTTACCTTACAGATTCATCATAGCTCTTAGAGGATTTAAAAAGGAAAATAATCAATGTTTTTTTTTTTTTTTTACAGACTGCCATTATTTTTCTTGTTTTGGTTTGGATGTCGTTTTTCAGTTACAAAGATAAATGTATGCCATATAATTTATTTATATGAAAATTTATTTTTGTAGTGTAAATAGTAGTATGTCAAGGTACATTGACAGAAGTATATTTTTAAAGAGTTTATATGTAATGCTACCATTTTTTTGTGAGAACATAACTGAGAAGACATTAAGATGCACACTTTCATTGCTAACTTGTTCTCGGACAACTAAAGTTCCCCTGTTACAGTGTTATATAGACCAGAGTGAGTCCAATCTGAAGACTGTTTTTGGGTTTTGTGAAAAGCTAGCCATGAAAGTAGAACAAATGTACTAGCTCTCTAAATAATAATGTTCAAACACTGATAGAATTCTAACAAATAAAAATATTATAACTTATTTGTCTCTTTGCTATACCTTTAATAAATGATTCTTCAAACTGTAGCATTAGCCGTGACTGTTTCTTTAGCGTAATCTTCACAAATCAACTGTTGCATGAATTGTTGGTGTTTTCATCTCCTCACACACAGTCATTATGATTTTCCATGCTTTCAACTAATAAGTTCTAACTTCACAAAATCGTTTTCTAATAATTGAAAGATATGATGATAAACTAACAACTGTGAGTGAGCAAAGCAAGATCTTAAGTTCGACACAATTCTTTTTTTTTTCTCAGAATTTTCTCATTGTTTATTGCGTTAAGTTTATAGGTTTTACACAATTCTGAGTTTCATTTATAATTGTAAGATTATAGCTTAATAATTAATATTAGTTTTGAAATCTCACGTTTCTGATCTTATTTTTCTTATTATCACTTCATTTCTCACAATTGCAAGTTTATATTTTTCCTTGATTTTATTTTTAATTCTGAGTATATCTTGCAGTTCTAATCTTGTCTCAGACTTACAAGGGGGAAAATGTCCGATTTTTTTTACCCCCAAATTGTGACTATTTACTGCAAAAATATATTTTTTTTCTATATTCACACAAATACAAAAGTATTAAAATAAAACAAAATAAATAAATAAGCCAAAATGTGCAGGAAGAAGCAAAAAGCCTAAAAGGCTTATTTAGAGCCTCTACCTAAATAATAATAAAAAACAATAACAAAACAATTACATTTAACAAATGCTAAATTACAATTTTAAGTGAGTAATAATACACACAAATAAAATTACATACACACACACAACCATAAAATTAAATTAGATCAAGCAATACAATAGAATTCTTACAACATTAAAGTGATTCAAATACAAAATATATTTCGAAGAGTAGTAGGGAAAGTAATTGCCCAAACTATATTACAACATGAAAGATACAGTTGAAGTCAGAATTATTGGCCCCCCTTTGAATTTTTCTTTCTTTTTTAAATATTTCCCAAATTATGTTTAATAGAGCAAGGAAATTTTCACAGTATGTCGGATAATATTTTTTTCTTCTGGAGAAAGTCTTATTTGTTTTATTTCAGCTAGAATAAAAGCAGTTAAAAAAAATTTAAGGTCAAAATTATTAGCCCCTTTAAGCTATTTTTTTTTTCAAGTTAACTAATTAACCTAGTGAAGCCTTTAAATGTCACTTTAAGCTGTATAGAAGTGTCTTGAAAAATATCTAGTCAAATATTATTTACTGTCATCATGGCAAAGATAAAAGAAAAAGTTATTCAAATGAGTTATTAAAACTATTGTATTTAGAAATATGTTTTAAAAAAAATCTTCTCTCCGTTAAACAGAAATTGGGGGGAAAATAAACGGGTGGGGGGGGGTCTAATAATTCAGGGTGGCTAATAATTCTGACTTTTACAGTTTTACAGTGTAAGAAAACATTCTGTTGTAGCAAGACGCCTGAACCTCCTTAATTTTGTAGGGTTTATTGCAATTTTGACTGCACAGTTGTGAGTTTTTGTCTATCAATTCTCAATTTTAAAAGACAAAGTCACAATTCCAAGAAATTTCAGAAATCAGAAATAAAAATTATGAATTCAGACGACTCTTAATTGTAAGATAAAATCTCAGAATTTCCTCTGTTACATTTTGTGGAATATATAAGTCGAAGAAATAAAAGTCCCTGACCTATTCTCTATCTAGGTCAAACAGCTCTATTTGAAAAGCCTAATCAATTTGCCTGAACTTTTGGTTTTTGGCTGAAACCACACTGACCTGAGCTAAACTGAACTGAACTTAAACACTGAAAACTGAACTGACACTGTTTCAATTCACTATAAACTTCCATGTGAAGCTGCTTTGACACAATCTACATTGTATAAGCGCTATACAAATAAAGATGAATTGAATTGAATTGAATTGAATTGAATTGAACTTTACATTAAAGTCCAACAGCATTATCTCACAGAGGATTTGGACTTGCTGACATCTGGCTAGAAATTCTGCCTCCTTCCCCCCCGTCCAGGCAGCCATGCTCTCTCCTCTGCGCTCGGCTCTCTTCTATGATTCTGATTGACAGTTTTATAGACTGCAAGGAAATTGGTTGTAGTTACAATACAGCTGGTGTGCTCTAAGTAATGAAAAGGGGCATATGGCCTTAAAAACAGAGTGATGGAAACTGATTCAGGCTGCCCCTTCTAACTCCTCTGCATGGGTGGCAGCCATTTATTATTCATATGCTGGAGTTGTCGAGCTTGTTTCAATCCACTGTAACCCTTGATAAACTGCACAAACCCTTTTCTCTGAATACATCAAGTTGCTAATTGTCCTTAAAGGCAACCAAAGTGAAACCCGCCTTTTCCCACAAATGACTGCTGCATTTGAAATGATGGGCTGCACTTCCTGTTTGTGGAACTTTCATTCAAATGGAATAAAACACACATTGAATAACATTGAAAAACACACATTGATTAACAAAGTAGTGCCACAAATAATCCATATGCCTAGTTAAAGAGCCCCTATTATGGGTTTTTGAAATTGACCTTCCATTGTAGTGTGTAACACAGCTCTGAGTGAAGTGAAATATCCAGCTAAAGCTTAAATCTGAAAGTGGACCGTTTTTAAAACTATTGATTCATCTAAAAAAAGAGTCGACTCATAGTGGTTTAAATTAATCGTCTTGATAACGAGTCTTTAGCCGTTTCGGCGTGACGTCGATATGAAACGTTTGCATGCAGACCATGCAAAATTTAAACCTGCGGCCCGCCCACTAACACAGCAACAAAGACAAACAGATCCTGAAGTCATGAGTCATGAAGACGCTGTGCTTACCTGGATACGATTGCAAGTGTGAGGGAAAGAAGTGCTTCAGCAATCTACATGCTTACAATGAACTTTCAGTACACAGCTCATGGATTAGTTTCTTCTTCCATTTTGTTACACTAAATTATGTGACCATCATATTCTGTGACCCTAGGCGCTGTTCTCACTGTTTGGCTTGAACTTGCTCCCAAAACAGGCAAACAGCATACATACTGTCAGTGATTGACAGCACATTGGGCACTCAAGGGCACTAATCTGTTTGCATTTAAAGAACATAATTTTTTTTTCTGTGTAAAATACAAGGGATTTTATAGATACTAGTATTGAACAGTTCATTCCAGCGCATTCACGTGAGAGTATGTATGCTGTGGGAGTGAGTTCAAGCCAAACAGTGAGAACAGCGCCTACTAGGGTCACAGAATTTGGTGTAACACGTGCAAAATAAGGACAGTTTATTAGGTACAAGTCAAACAAAGGCAAGCTGTACTGCAGTACTGGAAAGGCGATGGGAGCCTGCAAAGATAGCTTGTCAGAGGACAGAGGAAGAGCAAGGCAGAATACACGTAAGCCTTGAGAAGATGATCTACAGCTAAGAAGGGAGAAAAGCTCCAAAATAAAAGATAATTAATGAAATCAGACCTGGCTCATGACACATTTCATAAGTGTATGTAAATAGCTGCCTCCTTGTTTTCTCTAGCTTGTAAAGTATGTATTTAATTATGTTGTTACTTGTAACCGCTTGTTCTGTATCAGGTTAACTTTATATTCCCATATCACGTCTAATGCCACATTGAAAACGCAACACGTGCTGCTTTGTTTACAGATTTAAATGCGTTTTTGGTGTTTAACTGCACTGCTTTCGAGGGTAAGGTGTCTGAATAACACTGTTGAGAACCGGGTACTGTTTATTGTGGTGTTAGTAAGTTTACTAAGAAGCATGTTTCGGGTGTCTGCTGTGATTAGATCCTATACCAATGTTGGCGACCGGGGAGCTTGATAAACTGATCTGGGCATTTTACTGTCTCGTGCTGAACGCTGTCGACCAATCGCAACAGGCTGTCATTGGTCCAATCAGCGCAGAGGCGCTAAGGAGGGGTTTGGGAACAAATGAATCGCTGAACGATTCATATGGGAGTCGCTGAGATAATCAGGTAAAAATAAATGCATATTATAAGACCATGAACCTGTTTTTTGACTCTGCATGCATATTAGCCTGTTGTTGGAGACCCATAAAACCGAAATATGACCCTTTTTAATGTATAATAGGGGCTCTTTAAACTTAGTGAGAGATGTGTTTGGCATTGTGCTTTATTTTTTGTCTGTCATGACTCATGAAAATGGACGCTTGGTCAACTTTTTCTGTAATGTTTTTAGTAGTTTATACAATAGCCTACATACTATGCTTCAAAGAATCAAGATTTATCTTTAATACTCTTACATTCTGATTTATTAATCCAACTTATTTAAGTTTTCAGCGTTTGGACTGATATTGAGCAAATTCTGACCTACAGTAACCTGTTTAGCTAGTTCAGCAGCATGGGATAAAGACGACCTAGTTTTGATATAGCCTAAAACAAACGGTTCAAGTAGGCAGGCACTTTTTTTCAGGGGTTTCAGTACAGCGTAATTGCTAGTACGTCACCGGGGAGGCGTGGTCTGTTTGTGAATTTGCATAGGTCACAGATCATGCACAAATTGTGGAAACAGCCATTTGCTTCCTGTACGCTATATCAAGTGTTTCATGTAAAGTTAGTGTATTTTAAATTAAATAAGTAATTTATAATACCTGTCAGATTACGTTAATACTGTTAGAACTTCAGATACTTGATCCCAGGTGTTTCGTGTATGATCACTTTTATCAGACCCCCTAGTACCACTCCGCAGTCGCTGAACGCAATCTTGCAAAATTTTTAATTGAAACGCAAAAAAATTCCAAACCATATGATAAAATTATATTTATTTCAGTTTGCAATTAATTGTTTAACGATTTATAGAGGTTGCCTATATCTCTCAAAAAATGACATCTCCAGTGCTCTTACAATCATTACATTACATAGAATTGGGGGGGGGGGGGGGGGGTTTCAGCTTGTGCAGGAAGCAGACATGGATGAAGCACGAGTGATGTACATGTGAAGTCAAAGCAAAGATGAGATTAAACATCCTGTGGCGTGAATTGGGCGTTTGACGCGCTTCATACTGCAAAAGAAAGTTTGAGCAAACATTGAACAAACGGAGCATATTTGTGCTTTACCTGTATGGCTGGTATTATGATGTGCGTCAAAACCATAAATTATTTTGTTTAACTCTTTGCCTATAGTTCCCTATAGTTAATGAGAGAGAGAGAGAGAGAGAGAGAGAGTAGAGAAAGTAAGATCATGAATAACAATAAGATACCTTTATTTAATTGCAAAATTGTTCACAAATTTCTGGAAATTACTCACACAAAATCATCAAAAAAACAAACAAAACCTGAATAACTATAGGGTCTGTTTTTTTATTGTTTACAGTAACATCAGATACCTGTCCTGATCCCAGGTGTTTGGTGTATGATCAATATAATATTATTTAACATCAGATACCTATCTTGACTCCAGGTGTTTCATGTATAATAACTTTAATTAAAAAATATGTAAATTTATGTTCTGTTAATTAACTAACCAAGATTGAGTCAGAAAAATTAACCATGGTTTGTTACAGAAAATGTGGTATTTAAAAGTATTTATTTGTTAAAACAGGAATGAGAACCATATGTTAAGTTACAAAAACACAGTTAGGCTACTCTATGAATAATGTACCATAACCATTATTATTATTTTGTGGTTTAGCACAGAAGTGCAAAAGCCCCATGGTTTTATTGTTGTAAATCCATGTTGACTTTTCAGTGAAAGAAGAGTAAACAAATGGCTACAAATGCAGTTTTGCACTTCTTGTGGTCGGTTGTTTTTGCAAATTATACAATTAAAATGTAACATAAAAACAAAAATAACCTGTATGATTGTTTTTTCCTTTGTTATCCATTGCGGGGGTGGGTTCTTTATCTGTCGGAACTAACGTGATCCTGTAAATGCCCGCACAACAAACAAAAAATGTATTCTGCCCATGACCTCCTAATGTTGTTTTTTTAAAGGGGCGTACTCCCAACATCAACCGCTCCACACCCATTTTACATTGTGTTAATAAAACCCCTGGAATTTAGTGATATACGGTTTGGCAAGGTGTCTATTAAAATACAACCAACATGTCAAATTTTACTTTAATAAATACAATGTAGATATTAACAAAAGAATATAAACTGTGTTATGAACACTTACAATATTTGGTACTTTATCTGCCAGTTTTAGACCGCTAAATGAATACTTTCCTTCCCAATTGCTTAGCATGATCATGCTTTCACAATTGTATGAACCGTTGTAGGGGTGGTCAAATGTATATTATTTATCATTTTAAGGATTGTTATTTAAGATACAGATAAGACAAAACTATTCCTCGCTATTTAAAGGGCTGACCCCCAAATTGGGGGGTGGTCAACTTAATTAATTTGCACCATGATTTTAGCATCACAAAAATATCTGTGGTCAAAGCTCTTTTGAGTTCACTGTTTTGTACATTCAGATCATTTTATCTCTGTATGCCATATACAATATAGGAAATGGTCTGTAAAAATTCTGCAGAAAGACTTGACTTGAAGTTTTGGGTGTTATTCATGGACTTGTAACTGCCTGTGTACGGTGCAAGTGTATGGTGCGGAGCCCTCAAATAAAGAAAGTTTGCAAAGACGATTTCTCAGTAGTATTTTATTGTCCAGGTATACTATCCTTTACAAACAAAATGCTGCACACAGGGTTAACGTTGCTGAAATAAATGAAAATAAACTAAGCAACAGTCCATTACCCTCACATACATGCATGGCTCATGTCTAATAGCAACAATACAAAAAAGGGTGCATGCTCCTAAAGGGGTCATACACCTTCTTACTCGTCAGACTGCTGAAAGTCATTCATTTCTAATAACCCATTTAATGCCTCTTAAAATTTGATGGATTAATTTTCAACTAATAATGTTGCATCATTGCACCCAGTTTTTATCACATTGCTAATTGCTTATAGCAGAAATACCCCCATAATTAATGCAACATCATTGTGCTTGGGGGGAAAAAGGTGATATGACTCTATTGGCCAGCCAATCAAGACTTGTTCATCAATATTTATTGCAAAATGTGACTTTGAATATTTACGGGAATAGCCAAAAATACATTGCATGAGTCAAATATATTGATTTATTGTGTCAAATTACATTGATTTTATTTATATTGATTTATTTGTAAATTACAAAACTTGGATTTTGAGAACAGGAGATATTTCAACAGCATGTTTGACTGCACACAAAGCTTTAAAAATGTGCTTTTCCATTTGTAAATCATAATTTTTTGTGTTACCTGAATTGTGTCAGTTTTTAAAATAAAACAGCTTGGGGTATTTGTTATAGGGTCTTGATATGACTGGAATGTAAACATATAAATCTGTGAACTATTCGGTTAAGCTGCAGTAAGGGAATAGGAAATATACTGCAACTCATTCATAACATTTTGTAGGTTTACTTGCATTATTAAAAATGTCATTTTTGTGAATAATTATTGGTGTGCTCTGTGTCTAGTATTTTAATATAATATGTACAGTATATACAGAAATTGTGATATAGTTAGAATTGCCGCCACATTAGTGGACCATCTGTGTAAAACAAAACTACTTCCATTTGGCTACAAATTTTACTGGAACAATCTCAGTCTATAGTACACCTCATTTTAAATAATTGTAATTTCCAAACAATCTTAAAAAACACTCCAGTTTTTTTGTTTATTTGTATTTTTTTAAATAGGCAAATTTTTCAAGTCAATTTCACAAATCTAAACAGTTGAGTTTTATCATTTTTGAATACGTTCAGCTAGTCTCTGGGTCTGGCTTAATGGCTGAATTAACTAAATCAGAATATATAATACCATCTTGCTCCAAAAAAAAAGTTTTGATAATATTCTTATTTGAAGCTCAACTCTTCTGAAGTTACATCACTGCTGCACAGGCACTGATATTTTGCAGCACCCAAAAATAGTCCCCTGCCTGCTGCAGCCATGGTACAGCAGTAAAGACCCTTGTATATTACACCAGACAGAATGATAGTTACAAGACATATCAGCCAAGAAAATATTACACGATGTATCTACAGAAGAGTCAAGCTTTAAATAGGAAACTTAGCAAAACTTTTAGAATTTTTCTGGATGCTAATGGTCTAATCCAATACAATTATTTATGCTAAGCTAAGCTAAAAGTGCTCCTGGATGAATTCAAAATGGTAAACTCAACTGTTTAACTCTTGGGCACTTGTAAAATGAAAAGGTGGAGTTTTTCTTTAACTTTTTAATATGTTTAAATATTTAATATTCAAACCCTTTGAATAAGAAAAAATGACTGTATATGCCTTTTAAAAATTCTACAGTCATACAGCTATCAGGCTGAGCTCCACATCGGTTCTGCCCCCGGTGTTGTGTGGGAGAAGCCCTTTAGCAGGTCTGTCACCCTGAGCGTCGCAGTCCCTCTTTCTAGCCTCTCAGTGCTGGAAAGCTGGGAGTCATTAATGGAGGAATTCAGAGGCCCTGAAATCACACATCTCATCACCCCTCCCACCCCAAAAAAACAAGGCTACAGAAAAAAAAGGGACAGTAGAAGAAGAAAATGAAAAAGGTGTTTATTTTCCAGCGCTGAAAGCCGTTGAGCTAGTGATCAGCAATGGCAGGCTGACATTTCAATGGTAACACCCAGAGGAGCGTTACGTTACAGTGATGGCTGCCATCAGCCCGAAGCGAGTCCAGTTTAGAGGCTTTAATGCAGTCGTCTGGTGCCAGAGAGTGATGGAATAACATCTATCCTCGAGAATCAGCTAGACTAAATGAAAAAAAAAACTGGCAGGGGTGAAGGACAAAACAGCCATTGTGATGTCTAATGATGTATGCTGGGGGCGATTAAAGCGAGTAAACGAATTCATTTGTTTCAGCAACCATATGCGGTAACTACGCTCAACACATATGGGCCATATGGTAGTAAAAGCAGTGATAACAAAGACATTTACTGAAGCATTTCAGCATCTCCAGACTGATGTTTGGAAACAGAATTACTTCACCAGCCAATGGTTTCCAAGTTAAAGGCCCTGTTTATACCTGGTATATGCATGTGCTTTGGTTGATATGATTACATATACACTTTCTTGCATTTTTGAGGGAGACAACTTAATGTTTTACGTATGTCCAGTCTACTTAAATTTGTAAAAACAATTAGGTTAACTTAATTGATATGTGTTGGGACAACACGAAGGAATTTTGTTGAGCCCAGTATTTTTTTACAGCGTAGATGAGGGCGACATATTTCCATTTACATATGTTTAATTCGTCCCTTTTGTCTACTTTTAACCACTGTACTGTTTTTTGAGTATAGTATAGTATGCATGCAGTCTTAGGGAAAGTTACTTTAGAAAGTAATGCATTACAAAATTGAGTTACAACCCAAAAAAGTAGCATTACTTAGTTACTTTTTTATGGTAAGTAAAGCATAACGTTACTTTTGCTTTATTTTTTCTGACCTGGCTGAGGCTTGGTAGCAGCTTTTGTTTGTAGATTGGTGTGGATTTGTTTGTGGAATGTTTTTTTCATGATTTTTTTTTTTACTTTAAGCTACAATTCTCCCTAGAAACAAACTATTTGACACAGTCAGGTTTTCACCACTCACAGTCCCATTCATCACGTTAAGCCTCACAGCAATCAGCAAAATCCCGTCACCCGAATACTAATCACCAGCGCACCTGCACGTCATCTCATGCTAATCACTCCACACCATAAATACCTGCATATAAAATGTCCTTCATATGCACTTGAGACATAAAGATCTCATCAAGGAGTGTCATGCTAGATTTTCTTTAAGCCCAGAGTTTCAGAGTTAGGTTTGTGTCTGTGAACAATTGTCTGATACAATGGATGAAGTACAGTAAGGAATAACTGACATTGTCCTATTGAATTATTAGAAAATAATACATAGGATTTTTTTTTTTTTTAACAATTCTACAGACTGGAGTCAATTATTTAGGTTGAACCATCACATCTAAACTGTTCAGGTGTAGGATGAGATTCTTGCGCATCTCATTCAGAGCCTCTGTGATTAATTCCAAAACATAATTTTACGGCTGGTGACAGAGGCTTGAGCTATTGAAAACAAACTAATAGGAAAAAGTGAATAATGAAGTTAGAGGCAATATCTTTGTATTGTATATGTTTTTATTAGATTTTAGACTTTTGCTGTCTGTAAATTGATCTTAGACAATGAAAATTGTTTGGTGTAGTGATATGAATCTGTAATGGAACTACATTAGCTCTATGTTCATCTGGAAATTATTGCACACCATAGAATGTTCATCGAACAACCAGAATCAAGTATTCAACAGCCCCATAGCATAAGTAAAATACACTGGACTTTTAGCCAAGAAGGCATAACAGCTAATGCTAACACTGCAGAATTGTTGGTATGCAGGTAAGCAAATCAGAGGCTATTATGTGATTGGCTGAGTTGTCTCACATGATCCAAGTTAGCCGTTACGCTGTTTTAAAAGGTAGGTAATATAGAGCCTCCCAATGTAAATACAATCTTTGGGATATAATATCTGTATTGATGGTGAAAACCAGTACTGTGAAACACTCATGCACTCTCATTCAAATTCACTTACACTAATATTGTTTATTCAATTCACTTACAGCACATGTCTTTGAACTGTAAGGGTAAACTAGAACACCCAAAGGAAGCATGCAAACTCCACTCAGAAATGTTAACAGGTCCAGCCAGGACTCGAACCAGCAACCTTCTTGCTGTGAGGCAACTGTGCTAACCACTGAGCCACTGTGCTGCCTGAAATTGAAATGGACTGAGTCATTAATTATTGTTATATGTGCAATTTCGTTTTTAGCACCTTAACAAGTTTCAGTCTCATTTGGATGTTATCCATCTATACCAGCAGGCACCCTAATGTCAAAACAACATAAAAAAATCACATCAAAATATCAAAACCTTCATGTCAATTTGACATTCACACGTTAATGCCCTTTTGACCACCAAAATAGTGACATAAAAAAGTATTACAATGTTTACAGTTTTATTTTTGCTAACATTAACTTAAACAATGAACAATTCTGTACAGCATGCATTAGTTATACTGTAGTTCAGTGGTGTAGTCCTAAAAAAAAGTGGTGTACTATTACCCACCCAAAGCGAGATGCTAATAGCCTAATCCTATTCAATTTGATTTATGCCTAGCTAATATATATATATATATATATATTGTGGCGAGGGGGCGTGGCCGAGAGCCGTGGGAGCGAAACGAGGCCCGCCACAGATGAGATGCACCTGTGGCGCGCACCTGCCTTCAATCCCACGGAAGGAGCTCTGGACTATAAGAGGAGGAACGATGGCAGAGGACAGGGAGAGAGGACCGGGCCCGGACATGTTTTGTTTTACTTTTGCTTTCAGTTTGACGGCAGTCTCCGTGAGGAGCTGCCGTCCGTTTTGTTTTGATTTAGACGGCAGTCTCCGTGAGGAGCTGCCGTCCCCGTTTATTAATAAATATTTATTTGAAGTTCGTCGGTTCTCCGCCTCCTTCTTCCCGTAACTTCATTACAGTGGCGTAGTCGGCAGGGTGCTGTGGCGCCAAATCCCCCCCCCCCCCC
>CAIGQZ010032240.1:1258689-1280062 GCA_903798205.1 Danio tinwini | reverse complement strand
GTGTGTGTGTGTGTGTGTGTGTGTGTGTGTGTGTGTGTGTGTGTGTGTGGGCATGTGGGAGTGTGTAAGAGACTTACATTGATATGAATGGGTAAAAAAAAATTAAATTCAAATTAAATAAAAATTTTATTAAAAAAACTATTAAATAAAAACTATTTACACAATTAAATGCAATTGAGTTGGTCCAACATGATTTTATCAAATAAAAATTTAAATACATTTGTGTTTTTATTTAACAAACTCAAAGGTCTGATAATATCATGTCTAATATGTGTTGTAAATTTCAAAGTCTCTTAGCTTTATTCGAACTTATCCTAAATGAACTAAAAGAACAATTTTTAAGCATATTGGTTACACATACAGTTTATTGAGACTGATCTCAGAACTAATTTTAGGACAGTAATGGCTCACTGAGCAAAGCAACAAACTGCATTTTTGCTAATTGAGCTGCCAACACCCAAAACATATGTGTTTCTGCAAGGTGGTAATCTCAAAACTCAAAGCATTACATGAAACTCTTCTAAATCTTCAAACTAAAATGCAGATTAAACTCTAACAAGTCTTTCTATGAACTTTAAACACCTAAGATTTTTTATTGTCAACATTTCTCTCTCTTGATTCAATCCCACACAAAGCATGCTGGAAACTAAAAATCCTCTAACTAGGTAGTTGGACCAACACAATTCCTTCATGTTGTTGCAACACAAAATGCTTACGTTAACTTACTGGTTTACAAATTTAAGTGGACTGAACATAAAACAAATAAAGTAGCTAAAGAATTGTGTTGTTTTAGCTCATTTGAAACAGGTAGTTTGAACAAGCAGCAGTATTTTTTTTTTACTTGAATATGAAAGTCAGAAACATTTTTGCATGAGCCTACTCTCTAAAGGGTTAATGCTGCAAACTGATGATCAGCAGTAAAAAAATTTAAAGTTTTACCTTTTCCCAACAGGGAAAAACACCAACAATCAAGAATGCATGATTATTTAGTGTCATGGCTTTGGAATAACATTTTTTTGTTATTATGGATGTCAATGGGGAAAAAACAGCCACCAATATAACATAAGGGTAGGCAATTTGAACAGTACACAAGGGTTAACAAACCCCATAATAATTAAATCAGTAGTGGAATATACTTGATTGTATATTTATCAGCGCAATCTCATGGCAATTCATAACCTTTTGATTTAGTGGCTAATTCGTATGAATTCGTACAATCTAATTTGTACAATTTAGTACGATTTGCTCATCACCAAATGACGTTTGGGATTAGGGGATGGGTTGGGTGCCACGCCTCCTTTTTAAAATCGTACATTTTCATACGACTGAACTCGTACAAATTCATACAAATTAGCCACTAAATTGACAAAAAGTAAAATACTTATGTTTTCTTGTGAAATCAGGCTGATATTTATTGTACCAATAAACTGCTCAGAGATAGTCTACAGTAAATTATTCAAATAAATTTACAAACTGATTATAAAAAATAAAAATAAAAATTATGATAAAAAAAAATTTGTTTTTTTTTGTTTTGTTTTTTTTGCTGTAAATGAATTACTTTATTGAATTATGTCTTGACTGACAGCTGTGTGTTAAATACACTGTAAAAATATCAGGCTGCTTACGCACACTGTATAAAACGCTTGCATGTAAACATATTTGTCAATTACTGTCTTAAAAGTGGTGTTTTATTTTAAAAACTAATGCGATGTTAAAATAACACACATTAATGCTTGTGCATTTTCCCCTGCTGTACCTCATAACTGATATAAAACTAGTACATTTGCATAGTAATCTTGGTAACACTTTACAATAAGGTTGTATAAGTTAATGTTAGTATAAATGTAACAATACATATACTGCAGTATTTGCTTATTGTTAGTTAACATTAGTTCAGGCGAAGCAGTGGCGCAGTGGGTAGTGCTGTCGCCTCACAGCAAGGTCACTGGGTCGCAGGTTCGAGCCTCGGCTGAGTCAGTTGGTGTTTCTGTGTGGAGTTTGCATGTTCTCTCTGCGTTTGCGTGGGTTTCCTCCGGGTGCTCCGGTTTCCCCCACAGTCCAAAGACATGCAGTACAGGTGAATTGGGTAGGCTAAATTGTCCGTAGTGTATGAATGAGTGTGTGTGTGTGTGGATGTTTCCCAGAGATGGGTTGCGGCTGGAAGGGCATCCGCTGCATAAAAATATGCTGGATAAGTTCAAGCGGTTCATTCCGTTGTGGCGACCCCAGATTAATAAAGGGACTAAGCCGACATGAAAATGAATGAACATTAGTTCATGAAAATACAGTCATTCATTGTTGTATATGTATTGTTACATTTATACTAACATTAACTAATAGCATTGTTAGTTCATGTTAACAATGCATTAATATCATGTTAGTAAATACATGAACAAACAAAACCTTACTGTAAAGTGTGATCGATATCTTTTATTAGGGTATCTGTAATTTGACATGTTTTTGTACTTTGACAGGACCATTGTCATTAATTATACATCAAACCTTTCGACTTGTTGGGGTTTACTACATTTGACTACTTGTTGGGGTATCACTTTTGTATTGGTTTTTAATGAAGCAGACAATAATATACAGTAGATTATATTTTAAATATGAAGTAATACCATATAAATTCACCTTCCATAACACGTTTTTGTCTTACATAGAAACAGATACCCCTATAGTAACGGTTAGACCAACGCAATCTCACGGCAATTTGTAACTTTTTGATTTAGAGGCTAATTTCTATGAATTCGTATGATCTAATTCATACAAATTAGTACGATTTGCTCATCACCCAATGACGGTTGGGGTTAGGTGCCACGTCTCCTTTTTAAAATTGTAAATTTTCGAACGACTGAACTGGTACGAATTCGTATGAATTAGCCACTAAACTAACAAAACGTAAAATACTTACGTTTCCTCGTGAGATCAGGCTGGTTAGACCTGTCGAGACCAATTCCACACACACAAAAAATTTGAACGTTAATAGTGAATGAGAAAGAATTTCAACACGATCTTGCCACAAATTGTCGCCTCCTTTTTAAAATGATACATTTTTGTACAACTGAACTCGTAAGAATTAGCCACTAAACTGACAAAAACGTAAAAATAGTTACACTTTCTTATAAGATCAGGCTGGTAATTTTGACCAAATAGCTGTGCACTTTTAATTATTACTTACACTGCACTGGAAAAAAGATCACTGTTGCTTGTTCAAACTACCTGTTTAAAATGAGCTGAAACAACACAATTCTTATAATTTCTTTGGCTAATTTATTTGTTTTATGTTCAGTCCACCTAAATTTGTAAACCAGTAAATTAACATAAGCGTTTTGTATTGGTCCCACTACCTGGTTAGGAGATTTGTACTTCCCAGCATACTTTGCATGGGATTGAATTAAGAGAGAGAAATGTTGACAATAAAAGTAATCTTAGGCATTTAATGTTAATAGAAAGACTTGTTAGAGTTTAATCTTCACTTTAGTTTGAAGATTTAGAAGAGTTTCATGTAATGCTTTGAGTTTTGAGAAGCATCCATGCTTTGGGTGTTAGCAACTTAATTAGTAAAAATGCAGTTTGTTGCTTTGCTCAGTGAGCCATTACTGTCCTAAAATTTGTTCTGAGATCAGTCTAAATCAACTGTATGTGCAACAAACATGCTTAAAAATGTCTCTTAGTTCATTTAGAATAACTTCAAATAAAACTAAAAGACTGTGAAATGTACATAATAAACACACATGATGTTATCAGACCTTTAAGTTTGTTAAATAAAAATACAAATGTATTTAAACTTTTATTTGATAAAATCATGTTGGACCAACTCAATTGCATTTAATTGTGTAAATATTTTTTTTAGTTGGTGCTAAACAAATTTATCGGAAATCCTACTCTAAAAAAAGTTCATCCAATTAGTTATTTTTTAAGAGTGTAACGAACTGCTGGGTTCCACATAATCGATTTGTGTTGGGACAACATGAAGGAATTAAGTTAACTTATTATTCTTCACAAATTTAAGTAGATTGAGCATAAAACACTATTTGAAAAGCATAAAACAAAGAAAAAAAGTCAAGAATTTAGTTGTTTCAGCTCATTTTAAATAAGTAGCTTGAACAAGCAGCAGAAATATATTATTTTGAGTGTAGTTTATAACAGTTTAATAAATAATTTATAGACTCACACCAAAGAGAGACAAAATATTTTGGGACAACACAACCCACCCAGAATACTCTAGTTGTAACCATATACTGTAGCAACACCTGAGCAAACACTTGTAACACTCATAGTATTTTTGTCTCATAGGCAAACATTGCAAAATATACAATTAGATTTGCATATACTGAATGGCTGGACCTTAAATCATGATCAAGTTTGCACAAATGAAAGACCACACTGAAAATCTCTGTCAAAGAGAAGAGAACAGTTCGGTTTGTAAACAAGTATATAAGCATTCTCTGTTTCAGATTGGTCACAGAGCATTCCCTTCTTTCCCCAATGAATCCCTCACTTCCTCACCAGGCAATGAAGAACTGTGCTGAAAAATGTTTGGAATTGCAGTAAAGAGGTTCAGAAGGTGACCATCTCTAGTCATGAAACTTTAGGCTTTCTCAATAACTTACAATGGGACGCTAACCGCACAAAGACCATGGAGATCTACCAAACCACGTCTTTAAAATCTGAGGGTCTCCATAAATTTTTTTATGAGGACCAGCTTTTTTTAAAGGTGTTTTTTCCACACATTTTACACGTCTGAGTTTATTGAATGACCGATAAGAGAGTGTCATTGTGAATTTGCCAACTTAGGCATCCATTTTTTTCAGCGGCTGTCTCCTTTTTGACCTCTCAAAAACAAATCTGAAAACTTCACACTCTTATTGATATTTAATTTAACTTTTTTGATTTGCATGTTAAGCACTGTCAGATCTCTGCAAGAAAGTCACTGATCTGAGTCCCAGCTGGACCAGTTGGCATTTCTGTGTGGAGTTTGCGTGTTCCCCCTGTGTTCACATTTATACATTGGAGAGGAGGAAGTAGACATGGTAATGGGGCATCAGCAGTCAACTTTTAACTAACTCTTGTCTTCACAGTGCTGCCAGTATTACGCTGTAAAAAAGCCTGGTAATGTTTTACTCACTGTGTAAGCTAGATAAAAGTTTTGCCTTTTAATCACAGTTTCTGGTTTTGATGGTGTTTTTTAAAGGCTTGCTTGCAATTCTAATTTATCTAATTTATTTCACCTAAAAATATGATAATTAGTGAAGTCAAGAAGCATGAATTAAAATGTGTCAATTATATTTTGAAATTTTTAGAAAAACATACATTGACAAAAAATGTTCTGTGATTTCAGGAGTGACAAAATAACCCCTTACATAAGGGCAGATGCTTCAAGATTTTTAAAGTTCTGAAGGGAGCTGAGCAACTCCCACACAGCATGTCTACATCATGCATCTGATACATTTATTACAGTTATTTTAAGCTTCTGACATCCAAACATAAACGATACATTTAAGATGTATTTTATTGTTGTAATCAAAGCTGAATCCTTAGCATCGGTTCTCCAGCCTTTAGTGTCAATTGATTCCTCAGAACTCATTTAATATGCAGGTTTTCTGTTGATCAAGTAAGATTTCGGAATTCATTCATTTATTCAGGATCCATCGATGCATCCTTGCTAAATAAAAATGCATTTCTTAAAATATCTCACTGACTGCAGTGCATTCAGCTTGTAAATATGATCGTTCCATTATGACTGTTCAAATGGTTTTTTTGTATTTACTTTGACCTCTCAGCAGATAATGTGAAAGGTGACTAATTGCAATTTAAAATCAAAGCCATTTTACTTTCCAGTATAGCTTTATATTTTAGACAAGTTGTCCCCTTGCTTGAGTTGGTTTTAGTTCTGATAATAAAAACCCAGGTGACTCTGAGCATCCTCTGAATGTCACAAAGATGACTATATGCGGATCTTAGAGCAGAGGTGTCTCAACAAAGTTACTGGAGGACAAAGCCCTGCAGAGTTTAGTTGCAACCCTTCTTCATCACACTTATGTCACCTGGACATAAATGCTCAAATCTAAAAGCTATGTTGCAAAAACATTCATTATAGCTCCTCAGTCGACGTCTTCTGTACAAACAAAAAAAGACATATTTTGGATGTGGAACCTGTTTTGCATATGATGCTCAAAAACAGTCCAATTCAAAAACTGAAGCTGTCTTGCACATTTTTAATATCTAACAAGGTCCCAAATCAAACATTGAAATATCAAACCTGTTTTGCATGTTCAATGACATTTTTCAAGATCTGAGGTAAACTATCTGCTGCCAGTTTCAGTATGGCTCTGAAATGGTGTTCAAACTAAGCACAGCTCCGCACATAATCAGTACCTGAGTGATCACTAGTATAAAAGACAACAATGTCCTAAAGAAAGTATTTTGAAATTATTCATGCCAGGCTAGTAGTTGGGAGAACCACTTTTATTCCCCCAAATGCTGTTTTTTTGTGTAAACAAACATTCAAAACACGTAAAATCTTCCAGATTTACTTGAAAACGATGTCTTGTAAACGCCACTCTGAGAAGAAGAAACTCATACGATGCATATTAGCCCCAATCTAAAGACTAATAAAGTTCTTGGTGCAGATATAAACGAAAAGCAGATGATCATTATTCATCCTGGTGTGCTAACCATTAGTCCTCAACCAGTACAATCCTCCTCTGATCCCTGTGAATGACAAGGACAAAAAGCCATGTAAACACAATTAACTCCATAGCCGACAAAAAAACACAACAACCACACCTTATTAATTTTCAGCTCAGATGATGGCATTACATGAGCATGAGAACACAGACCAGCTCATTTACACATGGCTTAGAGATCAGAGCTCTCATAAGTCCAACAAACAGATCAAATAGGGGAAAATTCATTTGAAAGTGCTTGGTCGCATGAGAGAAATTACCAGATAAAAGCCTAAGGCCTCCTTTATAAAGACAGAATTATAATAAACATGTACATAACGTCAGTGCATGAAATGTGCACTATTTTATTGTACACACATTTTCACGTTACAGTTTTACCATAGGATGAGATACATTGATCAATAGTAGAAAACAGATTTTAAAAGCTGCGAAACCTCTGAACACTGGCCCCTGAACAGTGTTTACAGTATTAAAGTTTGATGTCAAAACCTTAAGCATGCTTGCTTGATGCGTAAGAAACAATGAAATTTATTTTTGCAAGTCACATGGGACATATGAATTACTGAAAAACACAACCCAGGGTCATTACTGATACTGATCCATTCTGGAGTCCATGAAATACATCCCAGGACCTAAATTTTTTGCAGTTTTTGTTTTTTTGCAAATCCACCAGAGGTCGCTGTGTACACTTTTTCAGATCTCAAATTTGTCCCACAAGTGACATTCGCACCTGCTGTTCTCACGTAAATCCACCAGAGGCCACTGTCTACTGACTGACTGACCGACCAACTGACCGATCTCCCCACCCGATCAACAGTGTTTTAAAAAGCAATCCAGAAAAGGAAAAGCCCTTGTGTCGATTTTTACCACATTTTCAGATCTTACGACATTCTCACCCTGTTATTTACTTGTTTGTCTTATTTTTGTCTCTGTTTTTGTTGTACCTGTTTTCTGGAACAGTCTTTTGCCAAACTCGAACCTCATCATCGCGGTCAACTTTTCTTTGCGTCTCAAATCATTTTTCAGTGTTGCTCATTGTCTGTTTTCTTTTAAAGTCTTTGATATAAAAAATTTATAATAATAATAATTATAAAAAAATGTATATTAATCTTTAAAGGGCAAATTTAGTTTATGAGACATATAATTGAATAAATATAATTCAATACTTTATATAAAGCATAAAATTCAATAAATATTACCATATTAATTACATAAAATAACATCTGCACTAGACAAAATATTTTACACAGCCTTGTATGCTTAATTTGAACAAGAAAAAAATTTTCATCTTAAAACATTAAATAAATGTTATAGAAAGCAAAAAAATTTACTGTCTCAAACATCAACATGTTGTTACAACACCAATAATTTTTTATTTATTAAATTAATATGCAGATTGATTGTATTTCTTTATAAGTAATGCTTCAATTAATGATCTGCCAGATAGAACCTTATAATTCCAAGCGGAAAATGACTGTTTAGAATTAGAAGTTTCTATCTGCATTTGCCCTTTTTTTTACCCCAGTTTGCAAATTTAAGAGAATTTTGATAATTTACATTTAAAGTACATTTAGGGTCTCTGTCATGTTTATGCATAAAAGAGAACTGTTACACACATATTGTTTGCTATATGGAATGCAAAAACTTTAAAGCTCAATATCTCAAAACAATTTAGAACGAAGATAGAACCTTATTATTCCAAGGAGACACTTTGTGTTGGTTCAGCTCATTTTAATTATGTAGTTTGAGACAACAAACGTAACTTTTAGAGTAATGGTTGACCTTTTGTTTATCTTTACTGATCAATAATTATATATAAACAAAATCCCATGAAATTTGCTTTCTATGACTTGGATAAATCTATTTATTGCATAATAGTTAAATTTTTGGGAGCTTTGGATGAACAGACTTTCAATTTAGGGACAGAAATATCTCAGATTTGATTCAAAATCTCTTCATTTGAGTTCTGCAGATGAACAAAACTCTTACAGGTTTGAAACATTGTGAGGGTGAGTAAATGATGAGAGGGTTTTCATTTCGGCATAAACTCACTCTTTAAATGAATGCTCTAACATTTCAACTCAGACACCAAAAAAAACACAAACATAGACTCTCATTTTTCAATCTCACAGCATCGTTAATTCATCATGGGATACTGAGCAGGGATTTTAACACAAAGCCCTTTCCCACATGATCACACTATTGAGTAATGAGGAGTGTGCAGTCGATTGCTCCCCCAGAAACAGACAGCAGATTCCTCCACGCAAGATTTATGAATTCTGAGCAAGACAGGACATCTGTTTTTTCATCTCCCGTCTGAAAGATGTTCCAGTCTCTTGATACCATTTTTTACTGTCTAATTGCTTTTGCTCTCTTCGAGTTGAACTTAGATATTACTTTCTGTATTTAAAGCCATTAAACATTTGTTCCACGTCCAATGCTAATTTGTCATCGGATGAACATAGTAGCCTCCACATTGTGACTCTGAATCTCTTCCGGCAGAAAATTGGGTTAGTGAGTCTATTTTGATTCAGTAGCTGCTCTGACAGATTCGGGGATTTCATTCAGTAGAGGATTCACTACACTAAACTAAACTGGCAACCCCTACATACTGATTCACTCAAGTGATCATGACATGAGAAATCAAATTTGCCTTGGTCTTTTGACACATAAGATTAAATAATTCTAGTTTCAAGTTTCATAGCTTAAAACGTCCTCATTATGAACAAAACATTTATTTATCAAATATGAAGGAACAAGGGGAGTTTTAAATATATTTTTAAGATTGTATGCTTTTTTGGAGCACTTAACTGTAGATTGTTTTGTAAACGAGGCACATAGTAATAGAGAAAAGTTTTACTTTACTTTTATCATATATTAGTGTGAATATTAAAGGTGCCACCGAATGAAAATCTGGATATACTTAGGCATACTTACTTATGCCCTCCACCCCTTCCAGGGTATGGGTCGCCAAAGGTCGATCTCCCGAGGCATGTCTCTATGTGTAACCCATCCTTGTGATGTGTGCATTTAGGTCACGTCCAATTTCTTGGATGGCCTCTCTTCCGTTTCTCTTGAGGATTCCATCTGAAAGTCTGTCTGGTGATGCTAGAAGTAGGTTTGCATAGGGTGTGCCCAAACCAACCTCATCCTCTCTTCCAGATTTCTGCTTCTATTAGAGTTAGACAGGTCCTTCCCCATAGGTCAGTGTTACTGATCTTGTTGGGTCAGCGAATGTGTAGAATCTTTCTGACAGGTGTTAATGAATGTCTGGATTCTTCGGGTTGTAGTTTTGGTTATCGTCCAGGTAGAACAAACCTGACTTCATAATGGAGTTGAACAGATGGATCTTGGTGGTCAAAGTAAGTTTTCTCGAAGCTCAGGTGTTCTTGAGCTGGGTGAAAGCGGTTCTTGCTTTGCCGATTCTTGCCTTAACTTCTGTTTTTGTTCCATCCTGCTGGTTAATGATCCTGCCCAGGTAGGTAAAAGACTGTACCTCCTCCAGGGAAGTTCCATTCAGGGTTACTGGATTGTTGAAGCTTAAGTTGATCTTAAGAATCCTGGTCTTCTCTGTGTGGATGTTGAGTCCAACCTGTGATGATGTGGCTGCCAAAAAATGGTCTTCTCTTGCATCTGCTGCTGGCTGTGAGAGAGAAGTGCAGGATGAACAGCAATATGCAAATATTTTTACATGTGAAAAAGAATTAAAGGATTAAAATATTACAAAAAATATTTTTTTCTACATAAATATAAAAACCACTAATTCCATACCTTCTTCATGTTGGGGGCTTTTTTATTTATTCATAACAATTAGCTTTTGTATAATGTTATTATTATTATTATTATTATTATTATTATTATTATTATTATAAATTATTATATATTATTATTAAATTATTATTTATATGCATTCTATATTTTTTATTATTAAAAACAAGCTTGGATTTGTCCACTTGTCATGGTTTGGACCATATAGGGCATAGGACATCTGTCACATTTGTTTGACATTTGTTTGCTGGAAATTAAAACTGAATTTAGAAATAGTTTTGAAACAAATCTTTGCGCTTAATAAATGTAAGTAAATATGTAGGCTATTGAATGTCTTCAATGGAGTGCGTGCAACACTATTTCCTCATCCACGAAAGAGAGAAAGAGAAAGAGGCAGAATGGAGAAGGCTCGTTCTTTATCCTCGTGCTGCAGATGGTTTGCAGAACTGTTTTCTCACTAGTGAAGTGTTCAATTTTTCCACTTACAAAGTCTGTCATGTAAATAGCAAGTGCGCCATGGTGCGACGCAACTGACTCTTAAAGGGAATGTGAGATGAGATTGGTTTATTCTCAAAACACACCCCTAACTCATTAAGAGAATAAGCACAACCCTGTTAGACCTTGCAACTTGGAGCAAAACATATTTTTCTGTCCTTAAAATAGCAAAAGTGGATTCGGACACGCTTTTAATGCTTTTGCGCCATGCACTTTAGACTTTGCGTCTAGATCATTAAAATAGAGCCTCTTGTATCAAAGTGTTCTGTTCTTTTAAAACTACATAGTAATTGGTATAGCTATTGTTCTCTGTATAAAATGCTTTAACTTTTTTTACTTCCTCAAATTCATTGACAAATGGCATTGGCTTTTGATGTAACTGTGTTTAAATCTGTGCTCTGACCATAGACTGTAAAAGATATGGACGTAGTATCCGTGACGTCACCCATGGGTTTATGAAGAACTCAAAAGAAGCTACCACTAGGCGTGGCCAACCGTCGCCATTTTGTTACCGTGCCATCGCACCAACAGGGGCATACCATACAAGGGCAAAGAGGCAGAGTGTAAGCGGAGCCACAGACGCATGAGAAACACTTAATACTTTATTACCTGTGACTCGTTTGTGTTCTGACCACATGTGCTTGGTTGTATACTATATCAATAAAGTGTTTAGACTTTTAAAAACACTGTTTCATAAGCAACGTCTTAAGCACAATGCTTAGTGGCTCAATGTATTACACATTGAGCTACTAGCATCGTTCTTATGATGTTTTTCAACAGGAGGAAAGTGCAAATTACTTCCAAACACTTCGAACATAGTCTGTCTTAGTAAATGCAGGGCTGATGAAATCCAAGAAGAATTGTATGACAACGCTTCAGATGACTGTTCTAGAGCCTACAGCTAATAAATCTGTCAGATTCTGGAGTGCATTACAGGTCTAAAGAACATTATAAATGATAAATGATCTTAAATAAAACAAATACATTTATAGAGATGGTATATAAGTATATAATTTCACTCACCTGGGAAACGGAGGCCATGTGAATAGTTTGTGAGCACAAATAAGTGCACACAGCATGCCATATCATCTGATAATTGCAAGAAATAATTCCAAAAGGCAACTGACTGTGTAAAGCCGCATAAAACAACACAAAAATATGATGTATACGCCGAGATCAGCGGCTAATCAGCTGAGGTGATGTGACGTGACCAGCGAGAACTAGCTGTCACTCAAGTTGCCATGTTCTTAATTATGCAAAAATAATATAACCTATTATAAAGGAAATGGATGAGTTATAAAAAATATAAAAAAAATTCACCCCCCTCACAGTTGTCACGAAGGGTAATATTAGCTATATGAACCAAAAATGTTCTTTGTACCAGGCTGTAAACACCTTTTTTTCTGCTGTAAAATTGGCCATTTTAACAGTGGGCTCAATAGAATTTTGCTCTATTATGGAGCCAGGACTAGCGGAATTTTGACGAATTGCAGTTTCAGTTATTTCCGTATGGGTTTCCTGAGGGAGAGCAGGAGGTTGCCGCTTGGCTCTGACCAGTAAAATATATAAAGAGTCATGGCAGTGTTCACACTAGCAGTTTGGATTTATGTCCATATCCATTGAGAATATGTGAAGAACTAATAAAATGTGAAAGGATTCAAAACAGCAGAAGTTATTCTGGCACAAACACAAATAAAGTTCTGCTACAAGGTGATCCATATTTGACAAGTGTATTGAGCTATAAAGGGCAACATGAAAACATCAATGAACAGAGATTCTTTGATACTATTTACTAATTTTGATGGTCCTTTTTTGGTGATATGATGTCCTGTTTAAATATTATTAAATGTCTATTTACACTACAAGTGAAAATGCACAAAACCCATATTTTCAGTGATACAAATGGCAGCTTACAGACTAATTCAAATCAACCACACTAACATAGTTTGTTTTAAAGTGAATTTGTGCCTCTTTTTAGCATTTACACTTATTCAAATGCGTTTTGAGTTTGTTTAGAAGTGGATTGAGACCCATTTCATGGTTTGAATGGAGTTCACATTTATTTAGATCAACTGCGCTAACAAAGTTTGTTTAGAAGTGAATTGAGAACAATGTACTCAGTGTTCACACTTATTCAAATGAATTATACTAACAGTTTGTTTAGAAGTAGATTGAGTCCCATCTTTTTTAGTGTTTACATTTTATCAAATACATTGTACTAACAGTTGGTTTAGAAAATTGATTGAGTGGTTTATTCAGATGGCAGAGTTCATACTCATTTACTGTAGATCAACCAACAGTTTGTTTAGATCCATACAGAGCCATTTCCTTCTAATTGGTTGTCGATGTTCATTCCATTTTGCTCAATCTAAAAGCAATCAACCATTTTCAAGGCTGCACTTGATCAAAAATAGGGCAACAGTGATAAAAGTGTCCAGAAGTCCATTCCCATCCAAAGCATGGTAACCTAAGGAGAGCCAGGTTGGTCTGGCCACACCTTGTCTATGAGCTTCTGTTCTGTGTGAGTTAGGATCCATTCTGAAGCCAGTTGGCTCCGATTCTACTTCATGTGGGCGGCAGTAATGCAGGCAGCCAGCACATTTTCATTCAATATAAATAAAAAGATTGGAGGGAACTCTGCCGTGCTGTACAGGCGGTCACATATTCAACGTGTAACCACATCGCATGTAAAACTACAAACCTAGATTTTAGGAAAAAAGAACATTCAGCGAAAAAAATGTTGAAAAAAAACTCTCAATTCAGCCTCGTCGGGCAAGAAATGGTTAAGAGACCCGCTGCCAGGTACAGAAATGAAACTGGTCTGGATCTAAACTGAACTAATTTGTCAGCACTACCATCTGTGCAGCTCTCGGTCTCTGGCTCGCAGACAGGCTTCAGCGGTTGACATCCTACCCCAGTCAAACTGCTTGGAAGATATGAGTGTTTCTCATGATTTGGCCAAGGGGAAGCTCTGCACCTACCACCCACTTAGTGATCTCAGTGCTGGACATGGCAGCCTTCTGCCAATACCCCTCTCCATCATTTCGACCCCCTCCGCCCTGACTATTTTCTCACTTCGGCTCCTTTTTTTCCCCACATTCAACTCTCTTATCCCCCCACCTCTTGATAGACCATTTTGAGCTCAGGGAAAAACACACACGCTCTCTAACCCAGGCATTAAACCACATTTTTCAGTGTGTTCTTTATTCCAATTTGGATGACCAAAGACGTTCTGTTCAGACCAGATGTATTTTTATGTAATGACCAAAGGAATCTGGCCCGAACTGACCTAAATTTACTTTGGACACACATGTACACACAGTCACAATGCGTTTATTCTCCCCAGTCAGAAATGCATGCATATTTATGTGATTTCATTTTTTACTTCGCAATTACACTATCACTATCGGAAAAATCAATTGGCTGATGCATTATGATAGAAAATTGCCATAAATCCAAGAAAAATGTCCAAAGTAATTGTGTTATTGCGGAACGCTTTATATGCATTCACACACGAATGATTAAAATGAATTATTGCAATAAATATTTGTTTGACTTGGTAGTGCGCATAGAGGTTTTTCTGTGCAACCTTTTCATTTGGTGAGTGAGCCAGAAGCACCACCCAGCTCTAAGAAAAACACACACATGCACACATACACACACACATGAGTTTGTGTGTAGAAAACCACAGGGGTAGTGAGCTCTAATCTGGAGCCACAAGCCCACTTTAAACACATTCCCCAAGTTATAGCCTCTGCTTCACACCAACCTCTCCCTAGAACACACAATCTTTCTCTCTGTTCCTCTTTCTCCACTTTGCATTACAACATACATGTCACAAACCCACACAGACACACTCAAATATGGTGCTATTACCTCTGTTTAAACAACTGTTGTAATTTGTATGCTGGGGCGGCCTTGAGGAAGCTCTGTTCCTCAAAAGCAGGACCTCCGTGCATTTGTTTTTAGTTCCAGACCCCTGATTTCTTACTGCTGGTATGTGCAAGATTCCAGATCCTGCTTTCTGCTTACCTTAAACAGTCTTCCCATTGTACAAGGCACAGAGTTTGTACCTCACTGTGATTGCCCAGTCACCTCCTAAATTAAATGTGTGCATAACATCATCTAACTGTCCTGCATGTCTGGAAGTTTTGGCCATGGAAGTAAGCTGGGGGGGCTGTGCAAAACACACTCGTTCAGCTGTCAAGTAGAGTGATTACAAAAATTATACATGTACTGTACATACATAAGCAATACAGATCTATGGCCATACAGCAATTTGGGGAATGGATCTCACAAAACCTTCCAAAAACAAGGGTGGTTAATAAAATAAAATAAAAAAACTAATAATAATAATAATATAAAATAAAATAAAATGTATATTTTGGTACCGTGTGGTAGAATTTGTTTCTGTAGAATATAGTGCTATTTTAATTATACATTTAAGTTTTCATTTTTATATTATTCATTTTAATTTTAGATTTTTTTTGGTTTATTTTAGTAGTTATATATATTTATACAACAGTTCTGTCTGGTCCTCGAATCTGATTGGCGGCAGCCGTGCAATATTCTGCAATAACAGCACTCGTACAGCCTCCTCACCCTTCTGTATTACTCCGCCCACATAGAGTGACAGCAAATCAATAAACTCACTACAGTTTGACAAATATTGCAGCTGTTGGACAACATAATGTACTTTTGAGTTTTTTTTAGGCGAGAATGTAGTTGTTTAGATTACAACTATGCAGTTCATTTATAAAGTTAGTTCCTTTTTTAAATATTTCTAATTTCAGAGATACAGCTTGTCGGCATCCATCAGCCTGTCATACTGAGCAGAGCAAAGATGGTTGATGTTGCCCATCCACAAGATGAAGACAGAGACCACATAAGCCCTTAGAGGATAAAAAAACTCAGCGTAATTTCAAACTACAGCTGATCAAATCAATTTAAATCTGGTAGGTTTTATAATGGTATCAGGGTTAGTTATTTTGATATCCTGATTGCAACAGAGAAATACTGGGAAATCTCAGAGCAGACTGATGACATTTCAGCCTTATAATAAAATGTCAAGAAAATCACCTGTTTTGTCATCGCTTTAGATGTTACGCTAGAGTAACATTCAAATGCTAGCTCTAAAGTGACGTTGGTGGATTAGCGACGGTTTCTGCTGTTCTGACGTCAGCTGCAGATGTGAAGGAATGGTGGAAGAAAGTAGTTCCTCATACAAAAGGGTTTTTAAAATCTCGTGTTTGATTCTTTTTTATACAGTATACACAATTATGCCATCAAACTGTTGTATAAACACAATATTACTCTCGAAGCAGTGCAATATTGATGTATATATTGCCTTCCACCAGTGTGGATATACAGCCATATTGCACTGCTACTTGTGTGTGTGTGTGTGTGTGTGTGTGTGTGTGTGTGTGTGTGTGTGTGTGTGTGTGTGTGTGTGTGTGTATGTGTGTGTATCTATATATATATATATATATGTGTGTGTGTGTGTGTGTGTGTGTGTGTGTGTGTGTTCTCATATTGCTATGGGTATGTTATAAATAAAATGTATTATATTACTATGATTTATTATTATTAAATTTCCATTTTAGATATAACAATTTGATGCATTTATGCCAGTTGTCAAAAAAGGTCATTACCATGCAAGTAAGCAAGCAATAAAATAAGTAAGTAAATAAATAAATAAATATCTCTTTCTCTCTCTAGCAAACTCATTATTGCTACTTGGGCAATCAAACCCAATCAGTTCCTCTGTTTAACATCTGTTTTTTTTTCAATGCCAGAACTTTAAACATCAAAGATGCTAAATCAGAGTGTTATACTTGTAAAAATTTTAAGAACAGCACATACATAAACCTGCCTCGTCCACTGCATCATACTGCACTGCAGCTCGATGTTGAATTTATTTTAACCACACACATCCACTTGTGTCCAGGCCTAGATACCTATAAATCCCTTCTATAATCAATCTGTTTGATAGATCAGAGAACTGTGAAGCCCTGACAACATGTTTTTTCCGCAAATTACGTTGCAAACCAGGAATGTGTTCTTGTTTGTAAAACTTTTCAAACAACGGGGTAAAATGAAAATTTGAATGAATCATAACAGTGTTCAGGCCAATAGGATTAATCTTCTATCTGAACCACTTTACAGGAGATCTAAGTAAATCTGGACAGAGCTCTGAGGTCCTGTAACAGTTTAGCAGTGAGATGTTCAAATAACTTTAAACAGTGCCACCTAATGGCCAATGTTGTAATAGTCCTCAAGGAGGATGTGTAGGAAGGATCGAAAAAACACTAAGCTATATTAATACATACAAATATATATTTTAAATGTGCTTAATAGTGTTTAATTAATACCGTTTTTGCCCTTTTTCCTTTCAGAGTGTTAACTGCTGACTTGTATTTGATGTATTTAATAAATCACCGACTAGTTTCAGCAAAATATTTTGTAAAAGTGTTAATATATTAGTAGCCTAAATAAATAAGTAAAGTTTAAAATTCATACATTCATTTATTCATTTTCCTTCGGCTTAGTCTCGATTTATTTATTTATTTATTTATTTATTTTATCAGGGGTCACCACAGCTGAATGAACCACCAACTATTCCAGTTGGATAAATGTTTTTAACCCAGTACACCCAGTACATCCATACACACTCATTCACACAAACACTACGGCCAATTTAGTTTGTTGAATTTACCTGTTTTTGGACTTGTGGAGAAAACCGGAGCACCCGGAGGAAACCCACACAAACGACGACGAGAACATGCAAACTCCACACAGAAATGCCAACTGGCCCAGCCGGGACTCGAACCAGCGACCTTGCTGTCTAAGGCGACAGTGCCACTGAGCCACCGTGTCGCCCCCTAAAGTTTAAAATATTATACAAAAAATATATATTTTAGCAGCGAGACCTTACGAAATTGACCATGGTCTTAAACTACAAATAACAACAAAATTTGTAATTATTGTGGTTAAACCATGCTTATGCTAACCACAAATTGACCGTGTTGACCAGGGTAATTTCAATGTAATAGAAATGGGTTCATACAAATAATTTGTTTATCCCCAAAACAAGTTACTGCACTTTTACTAAGCACAGTACAGTATTTTTTATATATATAATATAGATATTTCAAATATCTGGGTCCAATTAAATATGTTTTTAGGAAAAATATATTATTAATGATGATAATAATAATGATAATAATAATAATAATAATAATAATATAAAACAAAATTGCCTCGTTTATTCTTTATTTTAATTAATGTATTTTAAAATGTTTGAATGAAAACGTTTTTTTAAATGTGTAGGTTCTATCACTTTTATGAGAGTGGGGTGGTTAAAACATCTGCTTATATGTTGTTTCATTGAAAAGTAAATGAGAGTGTGAAAATGTGCCTTGAACATAACGCGCCACTTTCATGACTGTAGCCTCTGCTCTTTGGCGCGCTTCACTCCGCTGCGCTCTTGTCCCGCCCTTTTTTAGAGGCGCGCAACCAACCAATAGCAGATGACAACATCCGGTTTAGTTTTCTGAGAGGGAAGTTCAGAAAAAGATTTTGTACAGCCGCAAAAAATCATATTGCAGTCAGCGATGTTTTGTAGAGCTACTTCAGATTATTGGTAACGCAAGACAGTATATGAATGTCAGCAGAAAGCCTGAACAAAAAAGCACGTCGTGACAGTGAGCGGCTACACAAGGGCAGTTTGTCCTCGCAGAGCTCATCCAGTCGACACCCTTCAGCCTGCCAAATTTAAAGGTAACGTTAATTTCTAAAGTTTCGTTTGTTTATTAGCGTGTAAATATGCCTTTAGTCCGACTGTGTGTGATTGTTCTGTAGTTTTGACTGATGCACTTTTAAGAGCGATACCTTGCTCATGAATATTAATTATAAGATGACGCAAAACGCCAAGAATATTTAATATTCATGACCCTACTTTATTTATTTATTTATTTGTAAGTTGTGTTTTAGCAATAATATCATATTAATAACCATAATATATATATATATATATATATATATATATATATATATATATATAAATAAAATACATAATACTAATAATAAAATAAAAAAGCTAATTACAGAGGCAAATTTTTCAAATTATATAATATTTACATAGTCCTTAAAAAGTTTCCCAGTTTTTGCACTTTTTACTGAAACATTTTGATAATAGTAATTTAAAAATTTGTCACGAAGAAAATTCTGCAAAAGCTAAAATGGCCATAGTGTATGTGTGGGTGTGACTGCAAGAGTGGGTGTTTCCCAGTGATTGGTTGCAGCTGGAAAGGCATCCTCTGCATAAAACACATGCTGGATAATTTGGCGGTTTATTCTGCTATACCGACCCCTGTTTAATAAAGGGACTAAGCTGAAATGAAAATGAATGAATAAAGATTCTGCGAATTAGGTAATGATGAAAAAAGTACATTTGTGAATATAATATTTACAAATTAAATTAAATAAGTTGCCTATATGGTTTATGTTATGTTGGTTGTTTAAAAAATAACAAATTAAATCACACATAAAAAAATCAATGTTAAACTTACATTTTGATGTAAAAAAAGAACAGATAAGTTGGACCAAAACACTTTAATCACTCCACTATTTAATATTTGCATATTTAAAATTGTACACTACAAATTTGTTGCACTAATTCATTTTGAATTGTACATATCCACTGCATATATACATTTGTAATTATGTTCATATCTGCATACGTCTGATTATTAATAGCAAGCAACCTGTACAAATATTCATGTATTGTAAATCTCTAGTCATATATATGACCTGCATATACTGTTCATAGTACATCCGTCTGTAAATATTACCCATAGTTTTTCTATAATTGCACTTTATAAAGTATACCTATATTCTGCACTTGCTGCTATTGCACTTCTGGTTAGACCTAAACTGCATTTTGTTGCATTGTATTTGTACATGTGTATTGACAATAACGTTGAATCTAATCTAATCTAATCTAATCTTAATATGGGGCCATTTAACAAAAAGATGATCAATCAGTCGATTCAATACTTGAATTACAAAACACACAATTTAAATTAAGATGACCAAAGATATAATCTCATTTGTTGGGTAACTTGTGTAGATATTATGTAACTCTTTTAAATGTAATACTTTAACTTGTGTTGGACACAGAACTTGTAAGGTAAGAGCCACACTTTTTTTCCAATTAATTTGCTCTATTAGAGAATTCCAAATACATTTTCCCCACTGAGTGATTCTTTTCTTTCACTAAAACACATTTCTTACATTTTTACTACTATATTTTAGGTCGTAAATGCATTTGTGTTCCGCTAAAAACTTTAGCTTGTTTTTTTTTTACAATCGCTTCAAATGATAAGTGGCATTTCATTCGAAGAGCAAGGCCATTAGGTATTGTCTTAACCATAGCTTGAAATTCTTTATGAAAAACTGAAAATATATTTAACCATAAAATCCCCATATGAATAGAAGTTCCCTATTCATGACTGTACTCTTACTGTAATTTTCTTGTGGTGACGTGAATGTGGTTAAATTGAAGTGAATTACTACTGGTGCCGACTGACTTATGCTGAAGACAGCGAGAATACAATAAAACTTAATGCCGTTATAATGCAATTATGGTATATTGTGGGGTTTATGTACTGGTTTATGTTTATTTGATTTGTTGAAATTCAAAGTGAAACTCTGTTTTTGTTCTTGCAAATGAGATAATAAAAAGACTAGACTAGAAGAAAACATGAAAAAAATACTCCTGAAGTGTTTTTTTTTTTTTTTTTGCTTTTCGTGTCTGTAAATTTTAATTATACTTCATTTTAAAAACTGTTTTCTCTAAAGAGTTTTTTTCTCCTTCCACCAATTTAGCAATCTCAATTTCAATATCACTTACAAACCAGAACTGTCCAGTTTTATTTCTATCAATGTTCCAAAGGCTTGTAATTTAAGTGGTTTGTTGTTTATTTGTACCTGGCCTTATACAATATATATTTCTAAAACTGTATTTTCTGCAGTATTTTCTGGTTTGCTGAGGAATAAGATGAGATAACCATTATGACATTTTTTCTGTGATATGTTAATAAAACAAAACAAACATTTTGAACCTGGCTTTTATTAGGACTGCACAATTATTATCACAATTATGTTATTGTGATAATGGTATATGCAATATAAATATTGCAGGCATGTGTGATAAATTACCTTTATATTATTCATTGGCTGATTGTCTAAATTTCGCCATCAGTTGGGGCATTACTATATCCACTGTAAATACTAATGGTGGGAGTTGAGATCAGAGGAAAAAGACAACAGCTAATCAGAGACAAAATATCTGCTGAGGTTTTCACTTTTATTGTATTGAAGAATAAATGTTTGCACCATGATACAGTTTTTTTTTT
>CAIGQZ010032240.1:1232703-1243689 GCA_903798205.1 Danio tinwini | reverse complement strand
GTACACTAAATAAAATGGAGCCTTCATCCACGCAGACATGCTGCCTTCTTATTATTAAAATTTATTTTTTACACAGACATTAAGTCATAATGTGATTTGATTAGGTGTACAGCACTACTTGAAATTAATCAGAATTTTTTAAAATTACATGAAATTCCTTATACTTTGGATTCTTTTTTTTTTTCCACAATTTCGGAATTAACAACTCGAAAATCAGAGGACCCCAACTGAAAGTTCGTAATTTAGTTGTATAATTGACTTAAGTGTGAAGATGCAGAAAAATAAATAAATAAACAAATGAATAAACAAAATAATATTAATAATAATAATTAAATAAATAAATTAATAAATAAAACAAAAGTGTGAAGACGTTATAATAAAATTGGCAAAAAGTAATACAATTGGAAAAATCTGACTTCTCAGAGTTTTTCAAATTCTGTGCAGCATTAAATGTTTGGAGCCATTTTGTGTCTGTAATGTACCTAATAAATGCCATGCTCTTCCAGACCCCTACAGTTTTCCAACTGCCAAAAGTGTTTTAGAAATTCCCAATCTACACTTTTATATTTAAAGAGATGTAATCAGGGTTAGGAGAGCGGGGTGATGAAAAAGAACTCGAATAATTGTACACTTTCAACTTTTTACAGAGTTCACACAGATGGTTTACCATAAGCAATACAGAACCTCTCGCATTTCTGCCAGATTTGAACGTGTGTGCATTCGTTTGATTATTTTTTTTCATCTAATAAAACATTGCGCTAATTAAAGCAGGGCTTTTAAAGTAAACTTTTAATTTGCCAGATGTTTTTTGACCTATACAAAGGGAAGTGGAGTCAGAGGGAGGTGTGGGTTCTCTGTCAGGGGTTGAGACATGGTATTTAATCTTACATTATTTATTTACTTGGCTAACAATCCCTAGTGCTCCAGCAGTGTGTGTACGTATGCTTTGTGGGGAAATGATACAGGACACAGTAGGGATTAGGACTCACTTTGTGTGAGGAAGTTACAGATTATAGACATGTGAGCAATTACTTGATGGATGAAACTTAGGAGGAGGAGTACCGTCAGTTTTGTTTTCAAATGCCTGACCTACAGAAGGTTACTTAATGGTAGGCAGGTCAGTCTCCTTCTGCTTATTTGTACTTAAGAATTATACCATGGTTTATTTGAAGTACCATTTGAATGATGTTATAAAACAGTACTAAACCGTAAAACTTTTTCCAGTGAACATAGTCGCGGATCTGACCATTTTTCAAATTTGAAAAAAAGCGAGGATACAAATGTCATTTGCTTTCCATTTATACAAAATACTACTGCAAAAACCATTGGTTTGAACAAACAGAACTTAGAACCTGTAATAAAAAAAAAAAACAAGAAAGAACCAGCTGAAAAAAAGGAAAATATTCATTACGAAAAATGATTTTTGTTACTGTTACTGATAATGCTAAATATAGAAATCCAACATCTATACAACATATAATTGTTTTCAATAAATGATTCAACAATTCACACATAAAACTTCATGTTTCATTATAGGTGTATCATTTTTGAAAACCTATTCAGTAACATAACATTTTGATGGTTGTTTGTCACCACCTATTGGTTATACAATGTAAGTGCTACAACATTCACCAGCATCAGGTTCCATTAAACAGAGATTTTAATCTTTATCATAAACATCAGTGTTTATATCTGAACTATAAACTGTTCTTCCAGTACTTCTGAGTTTTTTAATAGTTTGTTACTAACTGAAAAAGTGTAAAAACTGAATCTCAATCAAATGCAGATTTGAATGCAGCGATTCGAAGGATAAACATATGCAAATCACGATCATCTTTTATGTTGCGTGGGTTTGAATTGAGATCACAATCTTTTAATATTTAATTGTGCAGCTTTATACTGAATGCATTAATTCATGCTGAACAAGTAGTGACAGAAAACACTACATAAGACTAACACTAACCTAATATAAGTATTTAACCACAACGTTTTCCGTCATCATTATATTTTACAGGAAAGCCAAATTGCTTTCATACATGTGATTTGAATGACGCGGGAGGTGATCTCTCTGCAATTGTTAACAATGTTGGATTAACAGTGCGCCTAAGCTGTGAAATGCACTACCCATCAGCATTAGGAATGTTGCCTCCCTGTACTGTTTTAAGAAACTTTTTAGTATTGCTTTTAACTTAGGATAATCAATTTATTAAGTTTTTATTTTATCTTATGGTTCATATTCTTATTGTTTTATTGCATCTTTTATTGTTGTGCTGTTTCTGCTTGTCTTGTATTGTCAGTATTTTGTGTTGTAGCGCTTTGAGTTAAGGAAAGCACATTACAAATAAAATTTGTTATTATTTTTATTATGAGTAACCTACAAGTTCAAAAAAGTTATTAATCCGCGGGTTACATGAGTTACGAACTGTGGGTTTTGATCCGTAAGGATCACGGATTGACCGTGATCCGTTACACCACTTATAAGTATAATATATATATTTTTCCATATCACCTAAATCAATTTTTCTAGTTGTTTACACACCACAATACTATTGTAAAACATTTTTTTACCAGTTGAATTTCCATGCAGAAACCACTATTGACTTAAGTTTGATCGTACTGGTCTGGAAGGTTGCCACTTTGTCTTTTGTTTATTGGCAGATAACATTTTCAGTTTCTGTTTCGCTGTAACCTAATACTGTCCAGTGTCTTCGTTCTCTTTCTTCTTGTGTTTTAGCAAATTTATTTGGTTTGAGTTTGTTTCCCGGGAGTCTTTCTTCTCATCCCAGCCTGATGTGTTTCCTCTCCCAGCAAGCCGCTGATCTCTTATTTTTCCATTCTAGTGTTTGTTGAGCTCTTAATGGACTGTGCATTTTTTCCATTTACTCCATCCTTGTTTGTTCCGAGCGCTGTTTACTGTCACTGTCAACATGTGAAGACTCACCCATCTGAAAAAGCCTTTATGTTGATCAGCATGGGTTACAATTTGAGGCTCATCTGGGATGATTCCAGCCTGTGTTTCTTTAGCCACTCGGCATGAATAAACAAACAGTCCTGTCATTCACAAAGCCAATTGGTTTGTGCTCTTCGTGTGGGTGGTTTAGCCAAGAAGAAGAGACGAAGTGGAAGGGTTCTTCTACAGAGCCACGCTCTGATGTTTTTGTGTGTTATTAAAGAGCCTGTTGCCCATTCTTCAGTGATCCTTTGCTCTGGAGCGCCAGCTTGACTCGCCTTCTCCACATCAGAGAGACCAGACGGTGTCTGTCGGCCCATCTGCAGCTTCAGGGCTCCTGGGGGTCTGGAAGTAGTCCTCAGGGAGACTTGTGTGGTCTCTTTAAGTACATTTACCTCTGCAGACACATTCAAAAGCTATTTTAGACTGAGCAGAATGACCCTGTCTTTAATATTGCTGTCACTTTGTCTTTTTTTGTCTTTTGTTAAAAACCATAAGTCCAACCCTAGCGGATTAAACTTTTGCACTAAATCATCAAGTCCTCAAGCCTCATAATCTGAACACATTTGCATGGAATTAAAGGTTAAAAAGTCTTCATGTAATTTTAGCATTTTAAAAGTATGATTTTTCTGTTAAGCAACTCAATTAACTCTCAGCTGATACCACCCAGGTCACAATGAATCATAATACAAGGTTAATTAATCTGTTTATTTAATTGTATTAATTTGTTAAAAACCTAAACCTCCTAAACTCTGCGTACCGGGTCCGTGACATCTTTTAGTTCTGCATTCTTTAAATTTTAATTGTCTATACTGGCCCAATACCCCCATAAGTGGTTCCATTCTCCCTTCAGTTGGAATAGAATAACTTTTGCATAGATTATCATAGAGACATTTTTTCTTTTTTCCTATGATCACTGACAGGTGCAGAAACCGCCTAAATGAATTACAGCAACCTAGACCACACTTTAACTAAAAGGTACACTTTCAAATTTGATATTTACAAAAAAAAGCGCCTCTTTTTTGGAGGTTTTTATTATAACACAGACAACATATTCAATTACTTTAATAACTTCCAACAGCGTTTATAGAAATTCAAAGGGTTTCCTTTAAAATGATACCAAACTTTTGCATTCACACCTCTGCGTGTGGATTTGTGAAGCTTTTGAATGTGGATAGGCAAAACCCCAAAATAGCACTTGACTTTAAGAGGTTAAAATAAAAATTCACTCACTCTCAGGTGGTTACAAAACTTAAAATTTAAAACAAACAAAATTTTCCCCTGTTGATCACAAAAATAGATGGTTATTAGAAGATTATTACAAACCAGTAGCCATCGACATCTATAGTAAAAAAAAATTTAATTAATTAATAATCATGTATGCCAATGGCTACTGGTTTCCCTAATATGCTTATTGACCAGGCAGGAGCCCTGGGCTCAATTATCTCCAGGTTCTCTCCTGGGACAGCATGCCAAACCTGTTAAAGGGCACCTAGGTTACCACTTTTTCCAGATTTAATATGTCTTTTGTGTCTCCAGAATGTGTCTGTAAAGTTTCATCTCAAAACACCCATCAGATTTTTTATTATACCTGTCATAAATTTCTATTTTGTAGCATTTAGCATCAGCTAGTGTTTTTTTGTGAACTGCGCCTTTAAGGCTAGTCCTTCACGCCCACCGTTTCCACGTGCCTGGCAGCGGCTCCCTCGGCTGCGTCAGACAACAGACAAACACAAAGGAATAAGATCTCACGTAACGTTTGTGAGGAAAAACTACAGTAAGAACTTTACCAATGAGTATTTGATGCATGTTGTGGAGTTGCAAGGATGAGTCACACGCAATGTCGTTACAAAGTTCACGCACACACACAAATACACACACACAACGCTGACAGGCACACACACAGACAGTGCGCGTTTAGCTTTGCACAGTTTTTGCACGCAAATGTGACAGGATACAGGTTAATATCCACTGCTGTATGGATATCTGTTATGTTAATGTACAAAATAAACCTGATTTAACGTCCACAAACCGGGATTGAAGCGTCTTTTATAATTGTTTTGACACGCGGCTGTGTTGATGAAGTAAATCTGAAGTAAATCGCTGTAATTCATTACAAATATGCACTGTTATAAAAGATTTTAACCTTGTAAAACTCACTCTTGATCACATTTGATGATGATTGATGATCCTAGCAAACTGAACAGACTTTTACTTACGGTTGCTTAGTGTGCGCACGTCCTGGTCCTGTGTCTGGTTGATATGATTATACACATTACTACGGAGACATGTTAATATGCAGCTGTCAATCAATTCGGTGGGCGGGGGGACCGCACTCCTACGTCAAGTTGCGGTCGGTCTGAAAACCGATCCAATTGGTCCACCGTTTTTATGTTGTTAAATTGAAAAAAAAAGCACTGGGTGTGTTTATTTCACCCCAATATGACGGTCTATACACCATACATACACATACTGTATGTCTGTCCAAACAGCTTGAAAAGTAGATTTTTCACCAAAGGTGCCCTTTAATAACGTCAAGCATATCTAAGTGTGGACTCTTGAAATGTTGATTTTTGGGCAGAGTAACTCTTTAATATTTAAATGACATGTTGCCAGTTCGTTTGAAGATATTGCAGCTACAATTGTCATGTGATTTCTTAAAACATCAGAGAAGTGAATATTTGCTCCTCTTAAACAATCTGTTTCCATTCTTTCATTTTAGCTATTTAACAAGTTGTTTTGATTTAGCCAGTTCATCCATGTGGTTTAGTGCTGTCTAAATTGCCACTGTGAATAACCAAAAAATATTTTCATGGCCGATTCCATTTTTCTCTACCCCTAGGTAGAGAAACAAACTAGGGAATATAGAAAGGCTGCGTTTCATTGGTCTTGCACTGTTGCCACAGCCCAGCTTACAGATACGTGTGATCTGGAGTGTGTTTTTTCTGTTCAGATGGTAGTAATTGAGCCTCTTTGGGTCTGTGGAGGACATCTTAGCATACTGTAAACCTAAAGAAACCACATGGCCCCACCGCAAGCAGACATGTTTTCTGTCAAGGCTTAAACTTTGCACTTTCATGAACAGACAGGCCTGCCACTCGATCCATTGTTTTTTATTTTTTTATTATTTTTTATTATTTGTGTGCAACATGGTGATGTGTTTATGATGAGCAAAAGCTGTCCAGTTATGCACAGACAAATTAAAGCAAAGCTAAATAATATGCAGTTGTTTGATAGTGTGTGATTAAATGTCCGCTGTAAATGGAGGGTGTTGTGTTTAAAAGCTGTCATCAGCATTGTTTTCTGTTATGTATCTGTTCTGGACAGAATATGTTGTGTCATCTGATCTCTGAGGAGGAGGGCACTGTGGCTCACGCTACAGTAAAACATGCTGGATCAACCCCAACACGATACCACACAGAGGCTCTTCAGAAGGTTTGGCAATTATTGTTTAATGTTGGTCTTAGGTATTTTTTTTTTCGGTCTGTTGGTGATTTTTGAGCATCTATCTTTTCCCCAAAACACTGAAACTGCTGTTTTTACTAAACAGTTACTACAGGCAAGTAGATTTCAAATGTTAGGTTCAAGAATAGGGAGGGGTGTGCAGTATTTAATGTCTTCGATAATATCTTAATTGTCGTTTTAACGATGTGTGAGCTGACATTATCAAGCATGTCAACTTGCTTAGCCAAAAAACAAACAAAAACATGTCTTTAGAGTTTAAAAGCATTCACTGCACGAAGCCTATTTGAATGCAGTGTGAATAACCATGTTCCAGTTATGAAAGCAAAACTTTTTTATATATATGAAATGAATACACATTTCTATATATGTTTTTTTTGAATACTTGAAATATATGATCTGGCTAAGAAATAGCACACAAATAAGAATGTCAGTTTACTGAATATCAGCTTGATTGTAAAAGATTGATTATCGATTACACCAGGGGTGCCCACACTTTTTCAGCATGCAAGCTACTTAAAAAATGACCAAGTCAAAAGGATCTGCCTAATATAAAAATGCAAAACATTATTTATTTATAAACATATTGAGAATTCTGTACTTGTACAATGTATATTATTGTACCTTGCATAACTGTATTTAACAACTGTAGCCTACAACTCTGTATATATGTTTGTCATGACCTAACGCTGATAACTTGCACTGAATGAAATCAGCCAGGGAAGCATAGTCTGCACAGTAGTTGCTGATAGCCAGCCTTCAGCATGCTACCAAATGATCATCAGTCATGGTGAAACGATATATAAAGTTAATCGTGCCAACTTCGCTAAGTAACACATTTGGTACGGTTTTACACGCGTGAGTAGTTCCAATGCGTCAGAAAAGGTCAGAAATCAGACTGGCTGCCTTGTATGTCAGTCAAGCAACACATTTCAGTGAGGATGGATGATAGGTTGACATCTATTTTGTTATGCCATGCGATGGAGCTACCTATGCTACCTTTGTGATCGACCGGTAGATCTCGATCTAAGTTTTGGGCAGCCCCAATCTACACACAGCATTGTCTGTTTTTTACCCCCAATATAAATAGTTCTAAATAAAGCCAAAGCAGAATATTTCATTCATTCATTCAGTCATTTTCACTTAGTCTCAATTACAGAGGTCGCCACAGCGGAATGAACCGCCAACTATTCCGGCATGTTTTACGCAGCGGATGCCCTTCCAGCCACAACCCAGTACTGAGAGACACCCATACACACTCATTCACACACATACACTACGGCCAATTTAGTTTATTCAATTCACCTATAGCGCATGTCTTTAGACTGTGGGGAAAGACTGGAGCACCCGAAGGAAAGACACGAACATGGGGGAAGAACATGCAAACTCCACACAGAAATGCCAACTGACCCAGCCGGGACTCGAACCAGCGACATTGCTAACCACTAAGCCATCGTGCCTCCTCAGCAGAATATTTGTTAAATTTAAAATTATTTTAAAGTCATCGACGATGCGATTTTTAAGTCACAGAACACTCATTATAAGTAACCTGTGTAAAGTATAACAGATATGTCACCCAGCACATTTGTTTTATCAGGTTGTGTCATTGATGATAGAGGAGGTTTCTAAAAGCTGTGACTGCTTGGCAAATGCATCAGCAAGGTAATAAAAACCTTTATCACTTTGGTTATAAATATGTTATTACAAATAGAAAATATTTATTATTAGTTTTTCTAGTTACTACTTCTCAACTTTTTAAATTAACCAAAATAATAATCCACTGTAACACTCACACATTTTTTTTTTCATTTTTTTTTTTGAAGATGTTCCAATGGGAACATTGCCTCTATGTCCACAGCATGCATTGCTTTGGTCACATGTACTCAGATGGCTCCTCTCATTGGAGCTCTGTTGAAGCATTCAGAGTCGTGTGGCTCTTCCTGTCTCAATCAAGAGTTCATAAAGGAAGTCAGTGAAGTCTTCATCAGGTAAGTGTCATTATGACACATCAGAGCAGTGTGTATCATGCAGAAAATGCTCAGTGGATCGTCTGCTGTCCTGTCATTCAGTAAGAGGCTGGTGTTGGAGGACGAGGCTGTAATTTCTCTGTGGTGTCAGAGCACATTAAGTCTGGAGGGGGCAGCAGTGAGCCTACTGGAGTCTGTGCTTTCTGACCATCAAACGGTGACCCAGAGTCTGGACAAACACATTAATGACTCATTACTGGTAAGCTTGATTTCTAACTGTCTGATTGAGTGTCTTAAGATTTTTGTTAATCAGAAAGTGAAAATATGTTTAAAAAAAACTATTTTATCTTTCTAATGAGTAAAAAAATGTAAGACAATCATGTTGTTTATTTATTTTTTTCAACTTTTGACTTTTAAAATTGTTATTCTAATAATATAAACCATTTTTAAATAAAATGCTAAACCAAAGGCTTTTCACTGGTGCTATCAGTCTTTTTGATCAGTGGTATGATGTATAATTGCACATTGTCAAAATATTAATTGTCATTACTCTTAAAAACCTCTAGATATATCAGCACCTAACATCAAAACACAATCACCGTGTTTATTAGCAACAAGTTCGCACTGCTATGTTTGATGGCAACTAGTACCGTGTGTCATAATATTTGCTTCGGTTGCTAATTAATTTGCTGCTGCTGTGTTGACAGTAAAACTATGGCAGTAAAGAAGGAATTTGATGGTCTGTTGTTCGTATGGTACACAATGTGTTGAGATTAACGGCACTGCATGATAAGCTGGCCTCTTTTTCAAAACACACGCAAACGGCATGACGCGAACCAGGCCCGGCAGTCCGTACACATCTTTGAGGCCTATTCATTCCTGCATAAAGAAATGTAAATGACTGAAATCAAGGCCTTATTTACATGTCTGTCTAAGGACGTCAAACAGTCCCCATGTAGCTGATGTTTGAGGTTCGGTTTTGATCTGTTTAGCATCTCAAACGGTGAGGTACAGACACGTAAAATGAGGCCCAAATGCAGCTGCGTTCAGCTCTTATTTGTTTGTGCTTGAGAGCAGATTAAGCTGTGCAATGTGTTTACGTTGCAGGAACGAGTTGTTTAAACTGCAATCAAAAAGGGGAAACAAGAAATTAGTTTCACATTTCTGTTTTCATCCACCTTCCTCAAAGCTTAGATCCAATAACAATAAACAGCATCCTCCAGCGTCCCACTGCCAGAAAGGGGATGTTTTTGCCATGCTGTAATTGACCCTCCCTGAAGTGTTAGGAGAAGGTATGGATGAGTGTTTGGAAAGCCCATCTGTTTTCACTAGGGAGAGAAAGCTTCAGCCTTCATAAAATAAAAAAGCAGACAGTCGTTTCCTACACCTTTGTCATGTGATCTCTTATTTGAGATTTTTTTAGACTTATGTTTTCTAAAGTGTTTTTGAGCTATTTGTTTTCTATTTCTATTAGTTTTCTCATTCTCATGTTGTTCCAAAACCTGGCCTGTTCTGTTTTGAAGAAGAATGTCATGGCCACTCCATGTAGGTTTTCGAAGAATACAAGAGGACTAGGGGTTTCAAACACATGTGATCATTAGCATGTGATCGCAAGTTTCTATCCACCTTTTTTTATGCTCATTTTGTAATATTGCATAATGGAAACACTAAGATGTGCATCAATTTTTAAAATGCACTTAAAAAAACGTATGTGCACAGCTGAGTAAGAAACGTTTTATCCAATAAGAAAAGTTGCACATAAACTACTATGGAAATACATTTTCCAAATAAATTCCAGCATGTGCATGCACAAAATCATGTGATTTTTGTTTTAACAGATCATGTGATACTGTAACAAAAATAGACATAATGGGATGACATCATTAGACAGATCAGCAGACAGCCACATTGCACAACTTCTAAAATGTTCTTTTGGTCATTCTGAAATAATAAAGATTAGCCAAAGACCTTTTATCAAAAGGGTTCGGTATTATTACCTCCCAGAACGTTCTTGAGCATCTGCGCTCCCAAAGAGCAGTCTCACAACCTTGGGAAAGCCACTGCACATTCTTTGCATCAAGCCTTCATATTCTGGGGTGGAAGTAACTATAGAAGAAAAAAGACTGGGCAGATTGCAGTAAATTCCATTTTTCATTTTAATACACTTCATTAAGCATGTACATCACCTATATGCTATAAAATAGCAGGTTACTGTGTTTATATATAATAACTTATTTATGATCGTAAATTATAACTTAATTTAATTGTAATGCAATAATATGCACCTTTTGTAAAGCTGCTTTGAAGCAAATATTATTTTAAAAAGTGCTTTACAAATAAACTTTAACTGAAATGATATTTGGCACTAGATTGTCAGGAAGTGACGATTTTGTTCTCTTTGACTCATTAGATTGGAAGGGCATCCGCTGCGTAAAATCGTGCTGGATAAGTTGGCGGTTCATTCCGCTGTGGCGACCCCAAAATAATAAAAGGACTAAGCCGAAAAGAAAATCAATGAATGAACGTTGAAATATTAATATTGCCCTTATCAATATTTGCATAATTAAGGCAAGGTCTTATATAAAGACATTGTCATGTATTTTTTTT
>CAIGQZ010032240.1:1176466-1232303 GCA_903798205.1 Danio tinwini | reverse complement strand
ATAATTATTATTATTAATAATTTAATTTATGAATTTATTTATGAATTTATTTTTTTAGAACAACCCCTTCCACAACTATTTAACCTCTTGCAGATGAGGGAATATAAAAAAGATAATATAATAAAAAAAAATAATAAAATAAGAAGAATATAATGCAAAATAAAAAAAAATACTGCCATTGTAAATAGTTTTAAGGAAGTACATTTATACATCAAGTTACATTGTGTTACATTGTAGTTACCTCATATTACATTGGTGATTGGTAGGGCCAGACAGAATCTGCAGGCACAAAATTTAGTAAAAAAAAATCTGTGGATTTATGCAGAATGGTTTTGGGAGTATCTTAACTTATATCTTAATACATTAAATAAAAAAGACCTTTTTAATGTTTATTTAATGTTTACAATGCAAATCCAATTAGATCCACTTATTTGGTAAATAAAGCAAGTCTCATATGTCTACTTAAATATTTCTTTACAAGCTGTATTGTAAATAAATCAAATGAACACTTTCACATCAGTCAATAATATAACTGAAATTAATTTAAAAAACTGAATAAATATAAATGTACACACATTTCACAAGTAAATAAAATACATAGACTCGATGGGCTAAAAATCTGTGAAAAATCTGCGGATTTCTGCTCACGTAGATTTTGTATGGGGCTAATGATAGGTTAATTAACCTCTAAATGTACATATCTAAATATGTTGTAATACTTTTCCACCTCTTCAGAAAAATATCTTTATTTGTAAACTCGCAGTCATTTTTTTCATTACATAGACCTGTTTAAGTCTCTGAATCCACTGAGCTACCTTTGGAGAACCTTCTGCCATCCGATGTACTGTTACATGTATCTTTTTTTTTTTTTTTTTTTTTTGCAACCAGTAATATCCTTGAAACAGTGCTTTCGCATATAAATCTAATTTGCATCTTTGGATGAAAACATAGCTATTCGCATGCATTAAATCCGACCAATCGTTGAATAGCTGTTATCCTCAGCGCTACTGTACCTGCTCTGGAAGTAATGTAACATCAACGCCTTCTCAAGTCAAACAAAAATTCTAACCACCATTTACAACTTCTAGTCAGATTTTGATCAGTCTGTGCTGCTCTTCATGAAGTTGAAGCAGCACCTATCAACTATGAATAAATTATTGAAACATCCACTCATGTTATTTGTTCAAAAGCAGACTAATTCAGTAATTAAACATCACACTGTTATCTGAAACTATATTTTTTACATTTATTTACAGTTTTTTTATTGAAGTGAATGTTTTGAAAGGTAGTGTTTGGCTTTTGTCTTGAAGTCATAACAATCTCATACTGGAATTTTGGCTTTAGATGCATCTGAATCTGTGTGAAAAAATGCTTGTGATTCCAGTCATATTGTTCCGTTCATTGGTTTTATGAATTTGGCAATGTGTTGGTAATCTATTCTTCCTGTGATCTCTGTTTCTCTCTTGTTTCCATCACTTTCTTCTGTTTCTGAGACAGGATCATACCATCTAATGTTTGTTGCTCAGATGCGTCTCTTTTTATTGGAGCAGCAAATTGGCGGCTTTTGGCAAGCGTTGAATAGCTGGGGTTACGGGAATATCTGAGATGCTTTTGGGGTTTGAGGGTCTTTGGAGGGGGTGGTGTGTGTGTGTGTGTGTGTGTGTGTGTGTGTGTGTGTGTATGATGAGGGTGCCTGTGGGCTGGGTGTGGCAGGCGTTTTAATAGTCCCAAAAGAAGGAGAGAATAATGAGGCTTCTCCCTGTGGCCTTAAGACAGACACGCAGGCACACATGCATACACAAACACAGACAAATGCTGTGAGGATCAAAGCTTGCAGGGGCACATGTGGGCTTTCTGGAGCACTGATGTTTTGGGTCTGGGTGAAATGTTTTTATGACATTCTTTGCCCATATGAACTATGGGTATATTAATGAAACCTGTTCCATTAAAATATGAGCATGTAAGTTTACGCGCCGAACCAGACGTGTGTACAGCTGCTTGGATCCAACTTTTTAAAAAAAAAATCTTTTACATGAATTTAAAACAGATGATATTGCTGTATTGTCAAGCAATGTGCATTTTGTTGGTATGAATCTTGGCTGTTAAACTCGCAGCAGTAAATTATGGGAGTGAATTTGTGGGACATTGCAACCATTATTATTATTATTATATTATTATTGCAGCACCACTGCCCTCTAGTGGGTGAGCAAGATTATGACAAGTACACTTTGTTTTTAAAGTTATGAAGTGTTGTTGTTCTCCCATCAGCCTCAAGCTTCAGCCCGTCACTGTCACATCTTCCTTACAGTCAGCGAGATTTACAGGTGAATATTGGATTTTGTACTTATTTATTTTTCTATCTTTTGACCTGTACAGTATCTGTGCTCATAAATGCCATAAAAAGTACCTCTGATCATTTTAAACCACTCTGCTGTTTAGGGTTTGCCACAGCGGAATGACTCGCCAACTTATTCACCATATGTTATTAAGCAGGGGATGCCCTTCCAGCCACAACCCAACACTGGGAAACACCCATAAACTACAGCCAAGTTAGCTTTCCCAATTCACCTATAGCGCATGTCTTTGGACTTGTGGGGAAAACCGGAGCACCCGGAGGAAATCTACGCGAACACCGGGAAAACATGCAAACTCCACACAGAAATGAATAATTCAGGCTGCTTTATCTACCCCATAGCAAACTCACGCGAGAAGTGACATGAAAACATAAATGAGATCCATAATAACTACATAATAAGAAAGAAGTCTTAGTGGGGTAGAAAGGGTACTTATTTTGCTCACCTTGGTTTTGAAGGGAATTTGCAATTTCTCTTAACCGTAAAGTTGTGGTATTGCTCAGATGATGCGTCAAACAGACACGGGTGCTCCTGACAAATTTTCACTAGTTTTTCCTCTATTTATTGGGTCCAAATAGAAAAGAAAATGTGCTTTTAACTTCTCCACCAACTTCCTGCTGGCCTGCAGAAACCCCTACTAGTTGATGCTGCTCTTTCATTGGCTGTAGTTAATCGCCAGTGTTTTTTCAATCAAAACACATTTCACACAGTATGGTTTTGAACATGATTTTACCGACAGCTCCAGATATTTAGCATGCCAAAGCAATTATTTGCCTCGGATTTCAGGCATTTGTCAGCGATTTCTCAAAATCTGTCAATACCTGGGCTAAAATCCTAATTCCAATATAGATCAATAACTGACTCTGCATGTTTGTATACTTGTTTAGGCTACACATTGTGAGCACACAACACGGGTGGTACTATGGTAAAATAAAAAATATAAATGCTACATTTTCATTTGAAAGTGTAAAATTGTTTCATTTGCAAGTAGTGGTGTAATGGATCACAAATCTCACGATTCAGATCACGTTATAGTTTTTTAGTTAGGCATCGGACCATTTTTCGGATCTGACAAAATAGGGAGGAGACAATTGTAATTTGCTTTCAATTTATTACAAAAACAGTACTCCAAGAAACTTTCGATTTTAACAAAACCTGTAATTTTATAAAAATTAAAATGAAGAAATAATTAGCTGAATAAAAATAAATGAAAAAATTTATAGTACTGTGAAAAAGTGACTGTTAATACTATTGTTGCTGATGACATGTATAAATCTACATTATAATTTGTACAACCCATAATTATTTGTAGTCTCATTTTCAATAAATGATTCAGTTATTCACCCATAAAACTTAATGTTTCATTGCTATGTGTGTAATTTTTGAAGAATTATTCAGTGTCATGTTTTTGATGGCTGGTTGTTGCCACTTTTTGGTTAAAAAATGTAATTGCTGCCATTTCATTTTCAGCTTTCATTTTTGAGCATATGAAGGTGATTTTCAAAACTTCATAAATCAAAATACTAAAGACTGAATCTCCTTCTTGATTTTTGGGTTTTTTAAACACAAATTTGAATGCAGCGATTCGAAGGATTTATAAACACATGCAAATCACCATCATTTATAATTTGTTGTGTGGGTACTTAAATATCCTAAGAAACCCACCACATCCCGAATAACCCACCACAACTTCTTCTGTCATCATTATATTTAACAGGAAAACCTAAATGCTTTTATACATGTGATTTAAATGATGCAATAGAAGATCTCTCTACAATCAGTACAAATTTAGGATTAATCTACAAGTAAAAAAAAAATTTAATCTCCAGGTCACGTGTGTTTTGAACCGTGGGTTGTGATCCATACAAATCACAGATCAACCGGGATCCGTTATACTCTTAATTTAAAGTGTAAAAAGTAGTTTTTTTAGTTAGGAGGAAATTTAGTGGTAGTCCTGGGTTTGTAATTTTTTTTTCATTTATTTATTTTTTATTGTGTGTGTGTGCAGGAACGTGCTGACAGAGATTGATGAGAGTCTGGCTGTAAGAGCCCTCATACAGGTTTTCACTGTCTGCTTCCTCCAGAGACTGACTGGACAGAAATCACAGGTACAGGCTGACTTTCAGAAGGCCAATGCGTAATTTCTCTGCCACTAGCAACTAGCACAGGCGAATCACAAAAAATAATGATTGTTTCCAAAAATATGGAATCCCACAGAGGCCATAAACAAGAGAAAACAAGGCAGAGAAATAATCATGCTCTGCCTCTGTGGAGTTTCATGTGATTGACATGTCTGTTTGGTGTCGCAAGTGGGGCTCTAATGACACAAAATGATATTTCAAAACATGACTTCTCGTGATATCTGTCTGCATATATGATTTGTAGGATCGGCTGCCACTGAGAGCCTTCTTCCCAAACGTGACGCCCAGTTTACTCTCTCCTTTACTGACAGCGCCATCAGGTACAGCATCACCTACTACTGTCTGAGAACTATAAGTCTTCACTTCACAAAAGTAAAAACTGTTGCAAAGCTCTTCTAAAGCCGAAGCAGTTTATAGCACATGATTTTATAGGGGAAAAATTCAATTCAATTCAATTCATCTTTATTTGTATAGCGCTTATACAATGTAGATTGTGTCAAAGCAGCTTCACATGGAAGTTTATAGTGAATTGAAAAGTGTCAGTTCAGTTTTCAGTGTTTAAGTTCAGTTTAGTTTAGTTTAGCTCAGTTCAGTGTGGTTTAATAATCACTACTGAGAGTCCAAACACTGAGGAGCAATTCCATCGATGCGCAGCTCTACAGATCCCGAACCATGCAAGCCAGTGGCGACAGCGGCGAGGAAAAAACTTCACCAATTGGCGAAAGTGAAGAATTTAAAAAACCTCGAGAGAAACCAGGCTCAGTTGGGCACGACCATTTCTCCTATGGCCAAACGTCTTGTGCAGAGCTGCAGTCTAGGCGCAGTAGCTGGACCTCCGTGAAGACACGTCTGTCCTTGGAGCATCAGAGGAATCAGTCTTATGCTCTCCATCATGACCACCACAGCAGCAGCTCAGGATACGGCCTGGTTCGGGAGCCTTGGAATCGTCTCGTCGCTGGTCTTGGATCGCATCAGTGGCACTGCATAGTCTGAGGGCCTCGAGATGAGTACCCCCATGTGGAAATACAGAATAAGGAGAATAATTAGCGTAGCTGCTGTTCATAGTGTATATAAACAAGAAGCAAAATCGTGTGTGGGGCACATCATGCGTCACACCGCTATGTAATGCACTAAGTGTATGCTTTGCTAAAAAGATAGGTCTTTAATCTAGTTTTGAAGAGTGAGAGTGTGTCTGAGCCTCGGACATTATCAGGAAGGCTATTCCAGAGTTTAGGGGCCATAAATGAGAAGGCTCGACCTCCTTTACTCGATTTAGCTATTCTAGGTACTACAAGAAGCCCTGAGTTTTGAGATCTTAAAGAGCGGGTTGGATTGTAGCGAGACAAGAGGTTGGTTAGATAAACAGGAGCTAGGTTATTTAAGGCTTTATAGGTGAGAAGCAATATTTTAAATTCAATACGAAACTTAACAGGCAGCCAGTGTAAGGAGGATAAAATTGGGGTGATATGATCATATTTTCTAGACCTGGTAAGAACTCTGGCAGCTGCATTTTGTACTAGCTGAAGTTTGTTAATAGAGGATGCTGGGCAACCAGCAAACAGAGCATTACAGTAATCCAGCCTAGAAGTCATGAAAGCATGAACTAGCTTTTCTGCATCTGAGATGGATAGCATATTTCGCAATTTAGCAATATTTCTTAGATGAAAGAAGGCAGTTTTTGTGACATGGGATATATGATTTTTAAAGGTTAAATTGCTGTCTAATATGACACCCAGATCTTTTATAGTAGAGCTAACGCTAACTTTGTATCCCTCTAATTGCAGGTCGAGTTGTGAGAACTGCTGTGTACAGGATTTAGGCCCAATAAGTAATAATTCTGTTTTGTCTGAGTTTAAGAGAAGAAAATTGTTGGTCATCCAGTCTTTAACATCTTTAATACACTCAGTTAGCTTAGACAGTTTAGACATCTCATCAGGTTTAGTTGAAATATATAATTGAGTATCATCTGCATAGCAGTGAAAACTGATCCCATGTTTTCTAATAATGTCCCCCAGGGGAAGCATGTATATTGTAAACAGCAAAGGGCCTAAAACTGATCCTTGAGGGACCCCGTACTTTACCAGTCTTACTTGTGAAAGTTGTCCATTAATATTCACAAACTGGTAACGATCAGCTAAGTATGACCTAAACCATTGAAGAGCCTGTTCTTGGACACCTGTAGAATATAAGCGGTCTATGAGAATATTGTGATCAATGGTGTCAAAAGCGGCGCTAAGATCTAGTAGAACTAATAGTGAGATGCACCCTTGGTCAGCAGCTAAGAGTAAATCGTTGGTTATTTTCACTAATGCGGTTTCTGTGCTGTGATGAGGCCTGAAACCTGACTGAAACACTTCAGAAATATTGTTCATCTGCAGAAAGGAGCATAATTGGGTAGAAATAACTTTTTCTAGTATTTTAGACATAAACGGAAGATTTGAAATAGGCCTATATTAGCTAGGTTGCTGGGGTCCAGTTGTGGTTTCTTAATAATAGGTTTAATAACAGCTAGCTTGTAAGGATTTGGAACATGGCCTAAAGCTAAAGAAGAGTTGATAACGTTAAGGAGAGGTTCTCCCATAACAGGGAGCAGCTCTTTCAGTAATTTTGTTGGAATTGGATCTAACATACATGTAGCTGGTTTGGAACTATTTATAACTTTATCTAGCTCTTCCTGTTCTATGATTTTGAAGCATTGTAGGTTATTATGATTCAGTGGAATGTTCACTGGATCTGGAGTATAAGGTGGTGCAGAAAGTTTAACATCTTCTATTTTCTGTCTAAAGTCTTCTATCTTATCACTGAAAAAATTCATGAAGTCATCACTACTAATATGCGGTGGGACATTTTGTTCCAAGGATGACTGATTATTTGTTAATTTAGCAATGGTGCTAAATAAAAATCTAGGATTGTTATGATTATTTTCAATCAGTTTGCGGAGGTGCTCAGCCCTGGCAGATTTAAGAGCCCTCCTATAGCTGGACATACTGTCTTTGTACGCAATTCTAAAAACCTCTAAGTTTGTTTTTTTCCATTTACGTTCCAGGGCACGGGTTGCTGTTTTGAGAGCGCGAGTAAGACTATTGTACCATGGTGTAGTTTTGTTCTCTCTAGCCTTTTTTAATTTAATGGGTGCCACCGTATTTAGTGTGCTAGTAAAGATGGCATCCATACTGCTGGTTACTACATCAAGGTCATTTACGTTTGCGGGTGTATTTCGAATTAAAGAAAGATCAGGTAAGTTACTTATGAATTCATCCTTAGTGGATGGAACGATAGTCCTACCAGGGCGGTATATTGGTGCAGATCTGATCATTTCAGGTGAACGCAGCTTATATAGCAAGAGGTAGTGGTCTGTAATATCATCACTTTGTGGTATAATGTCTACATCAAAGACCTCAATTCCGTAAGACAATATTAGATCTAATGTATGCATTAAGCGATGGGTTGGACCAACCGCATTTTGTTTTATCCCAAGTGAATGTAGTAGATCCATAAAGGCGAGCCCTAGTGTATCATTGGAGTCATCTACATGGATGTTAAAGTCTCCTACAATTAGTATTTTATCAGTTTTAACTAGTAAGTCAGAAATAAAATCAGAAAACTCTTTTAGAAAATTGACATAGGGTCCTGGGGGTCTATATATGGTGATTATAGCAAGAGATATTGTAGGTTTTTGCATAATATCTGGTAGCATAACATTAAGAGCTAATCTGGTAGCATAACATTAAGATGCTGCACACTTGGCCATGATGAAGCGACCTGACCTGGGCGTCACCTTCACCAAACTCCACTGCTGGACTCTTACAGATTCATCATCGCTGCAATTTTATACTTTAATGGATTTTTTGACCAAATATACATTTTTACTCACAATTACTCTAAACCTTTCTTCTTAGGTTTCTTTTTATTTAAAAGGAATGTGTTTCGAAGAATTTTGGAAACCATTATTGCCATTGATTTCCATAGTTCCAAAAAACAGTACTATAGTTTGGAAGTTTAATGTGTACCACTTTTCAACATTCTTAAAAATACAGTGGTTGCTCGTTATTCTTGGGAGTTACATTCTAAAAATAACCTGCAAAAGGCGAAATCCACAAAAGTTGTCAGCTTTATTTTTTTTTACAATAATTATAGATGTTTTAAGGCTGTAAACTCCCTCACTACACGCTTTATACACTTTTCTCAGACAGGCATTAACATTTTCACACGTTTCTCTCTTGTTTAAACACTCTCAAAGTTCAAACCTTTGTTAAAAAATAAGTCCAGTGTTATGGAAGGAAACCAAAGATCTAAATCATTTGATATTCATGTATTCATTCCATAATGGCACCCTACAGCCACTTAACTTCTACTTTTCTTTAGCATATCCAGAAGTTTTAACTTTTTGTGCGATGGTTAACATCTTCCTCTGCCTTTTGGAAGCTACTGCAGGTGCCTTTGAGGGTGCAGAACCTTTCATCAACGTTAAGGGGTTTGTTAAGGAAAAAGCTTGCAAACATACAGTACAGCACTTCAGAATCACACTGCTGGCGAATAATTAGGCAATTTATAAAGCAGAACGAATAATTAATATTAGAGTGGACTGGAGTAATGAAGCTGAAATTTCATATAGTTATGTATAGTAACAGTTAATAGTTATAGTTATGTGTAGTTATAATGTTATAGTTATACACTTTCAAAATAAGAAAGAAACTCATGTTGGAAGCTGACTTCTTTTTGAGTGAACTATCCCAAGTATATATCAGGTTAATATATCGTGTCTAGTCCTGTCATCTAAAATGAACTAATTTTCAAAAAAATATTTGGGCAGTGAATTGACACAGGCATTGGAATTGACACAGGAATTGAATTGGCACAGATGACATATTTATTTGTACATGTTTTTTGTTTTGTTTTGTTTATCTTTATAGAGAAAAAAACTATGGAAATAGCAAAAACAACAAAAAATGTTGCTCAAAGTGTAAAATATACCTATACAAAAAATACTAGAGTTAATTAGAGTAGTTAACTAATGTTAAACTATATGAAATATTATTGTAAAGTCTTAAAAATTAATCAATTAAAATGTAATTATGAAAAAAATGCCTATGCCCACATAAAATAAGTACTCTTCACATGCACAATTTTTAACCCATCATGGATTTTTTTTTACTTATATACTGTAAATGGGTGTAAAAATATATTAATTTTTTTTATTAATAATAATAATAATAATAATAATATTGGGTTAATATTATCGAGTAATATGCAAACGTTTATATGATTTATTTATAATACAGTTTTGTAAAGTAGTATTATACAGTCTTTTACAGTAGTTGATGTATTAGAAGAGACTTTGTTTACCAATCAAGTGAATGTAATTAGATTTGGATTGTAAACCTCAAATAAAAGTTATAATTCTTTTCATTTCATATTTTAACTTTTTAGTGACTATACTCTCAAAATAATTATCCATAAATCCTTTAAAAAAATACATTTATTTATTTATTTTATTTTTTTTACGAATTTCTCCACAGAGATGGCAGAAAATAACTACAGGTTCTATCTGACCCTGTTGATAACCTGCTGTATACAAATCGCCTTTTCTAAATACAATGTCGACGAATATTATATGTGCATCCTAGCATAAGAGGAAACCTGCAGACCTGCAGGAATCTGACCTGAAAGACCTGAAATCTGCAGAGTAGTCTAATTATGTCCAACCACAACACACATCTAATCTCTTACTTTTACTCGTACACCAACCACTCCCTCTTATCCAAAAATATTACCTCATCGGCTGACTAAAATAATCAGCATTCTCTCAATGAGTATCTGGAGTTTTATTTTTGAGACCTTAATCCTTAACGTCCACCATCTGAAGTTTCCAAAGCCTGCTTTTATCTTGCTCCCCCCATCAGAGCAGTCCCACACAAACAGGCTCCTTCCTCCTGTAGCCTCCCTCTGATATCTATCTCTGGCTCAGCTCCCAAAGGACCCGGGGCTCTTCAGTGCCCCCTGAGCTCCAGAGGAAACCCTCACAATGCCAGCTATTCTATAAGCAGCACAGCAGAAGAATAGCTGCAGAACTAAGGTGCCTGCTGCACTAGGAGCTCTTTTTTTTCTTTGCTGTTATTTGTTTGAACTTGTTCAATTGTCATTGTACGTGGAATGATTGACGTGAAGGAGCCGTGGTCTCTGAAAGGAGACCTGTGAATGCCCCAGTTTAGTGATTAAACTCACTGAGCTAAATGTAGACTATGGTGCTTTACAGGACTTGCATGGCGATCCATCCAAATGACATGACATTTTTGTAATTTACTCAATTAAAAGACGAACATTCTTCAAAAGTAATTATTTTTCTCTTAAAATAATAATAGGGTTCATGGGCTGGTATAAGATTCTGACGGTATCATAATAATAACCTTGGATAAAAATATCACAGTTTCACTGTATTGTGATTACTGCTCTAAAATATGTTTTTTAAATGCCTGGGTAAAAAAACTAAAATGTTTTCCTCCATTGAACACTCTATACAGGGAGTGCAGAATTATTAGGCAAGTTGTATTTTTGAGGATTAATTTTATTATTGAACAACAACCATGTTCTCAATGAACCCAAAAAACTCAATATCAAAGCTGAATATTTTTAGAAAGTAGTTTTTAGTTTGTTTTTAGTTTTAGCTATTTTAGGAGGATATCAGTGTGTGCAGGTGACTATTACTGTGCATAATTATTAGGCTTAACAAAATTATTATAACTTAACAAAAAACAAATATATATATATATATATACCCCTTTCAATTATTTATTTTCACCAGTGAAACCAATATAACATCTTAACATTCACAAAAATACATTTCTGACATTCAAAAACAAAACAAAAACAAATCAGTGACCAATATAGCCACTTTTCTTTGCAAGGACACTCAAAAGCCTGCCATCCATGGATTCTGTCAGTGTTTTGATCTGTTCACCATCAACATTGCGTGCAGCAGCAACCACAGCCTCTCAGACACTGTTTAGAGAGGTGTAATGTTTTCCCTCCTTGTAAATCTCACATTTGATAATGGACCACATGTTCTCTATGGGGTTCAGATCAGGTGAACAAGGAGGCCATGTCATTAGTTTTTCTTCTTTTAGACCCTTTCTTGCCAGCCACGCTGTGGAATACTTGGACGCGTGTGATGGAGCATTGTCCTGCATGAAAATCATGTTTTTCTTGAAGGATGCAGACTTCTTCCTGTACCACTGCTTGAAGAAGGTGTCTTCCAGAAACTGGCAGTAGGACTGGGAGTTGAGCTTGACTCCATTCTCAACCCGAAAAGGTCCCACAAGCTCATCTTTGATGATACCAGCCCAAACCAGTACTCCACCTCCACCTTGCTGGCGTCTGAGTTGAGCTGGAGCTCGCTTATGGCAGCAAATCAATGGCCATGCCTCATAGCGCGCGCAAACAGTTCTTTCCGCTCGGTTGCTGGCTCTTCTCTGCTTGCGCGAAACTTTTTGGAGTTTTGTCAGTCTTGGAGCGGGACTTGGTTTACTTGTTATCTCTAACGCTATTGGTTACTCTCCCTTTCCGGAAGTTAGCCGGTATTGGACGCAGGTTAAAATATAGCGCCATTAAATATATATAATTTGTAGGTCATAATCATAAGAAACTTTCTAAGATGATGTCTGAGGATTTGATCTCGAGAAACTGTCAAATAATAATGATTAATCTTCTAAAATAATTATTGTAAAAATGGCTTTCTGAACCATTTGATTTGTCCTGTAGAGCACTTCTCTGGTTTGTTGAATTTTAATCCAAAAACAATTAAATTTTAATAAAATGTTCAAATATGAACATTTTCATTTTCAAATTTTCTTTAAAGCCTTCAGAATGAAGAGAGGGGATTTTTACTGAAAATAATTATTTACATAAAGCAGCATTCTAAGATGCAATAAAATTAATACTTTAAGTGTATTTTTTTTCTACTAGCCTGAACGGTATAGTTTTGCTACATGGTTAATTGCAATAAAAAAATAAATAAATAATAATAAATTACCAAAATAAATTAAATATATTTATTAACTATTGGTCCAAACTTTTAGAATGGTAACTTTTTAAATGATTTTAAAGAGTTTAATGTTTTTAACCTTTTAATGTTTTTGTATTTATTTGATCTAAAGTATAGCAAATATTTTTATTTTGAATAATAAAGGTGTCTTTTTTTGCCAAATATATTTATTAACATTTTGTGCAGATACAATATCATATACATACAAAAATAAGTAATACACTGTTCTACTTTTTCACCACTAGGAACCAATGACCATAAAAACAATATAGTTATTAAATAACACAGTAAATGTAAAATAATAATAATAAAATAAAAAACAAAAAAACTATTAATAAAAGTAATAAATAAATAGATAATAATAAAAAAAGCTTTATTCCTTTTCTGCTTCAAGATCAATAGTGTCAATATAATTTTTTCCAACTTTAAACACAAAAATTTTCTTTCATCCATCTGTCATATGAAGGTGGAGATATTTGTTTCCAGTTAAGGAAAATATGCCTTCAAGTCAATAATGTGGTAGAAGCCAATTCCAAATAGTGCTGTGTTCACACGAGACGCGAATAAATCGCGATATTCGCACATAAATAGACGCATGAACATTTTTGTTTACTCGCTTCATTTACGCGTCAACTCCGCTTCATTGGCGCGTGAAAATCACTTCACCATAGATGTGGATTCGGGTCGTGGGTGGGTCTTCTGTCTGCCTAGAGTTGCCATTTCTATGTGGAATTTGCATGTTCTCCCCATGTTGGTGTGGGTTTTCTCCGGGTGCTCCAGTTTTCCTCATAATCCAAAGACATGCGCTATAGGTGAATTAGGTAAATTAAATTGGCCATAATGTATGAGTGTGTGTGTGAATGTGAGAGTTTATGGGTGTTTCCCAGTACTGGGTTGGGGCTGGAAGGGCATCCGCAGTGTAAAAACATATGCTGGAATAGTTGGCGGTTCATTCCGCTGTGTCGACTCCTGATAAATAAGGGACTAAACTGAAGGAAAGTGAATGATTGTATATATATATATTAAATAGAAATACAATTGTATAAATACAGTGTGTGTGTGTGTGTGTGTGTGTGTCCTCCTGTAAGAAAGGAAATCTATTTTTTATTTGTATTTGGTTTCCTCTTACATTAAAGTACAGATAACAAAACTCAAATTCATAAAAACAATTACATTTTAATTTAAATAAAACACAAGAAAATGCATTTTTATTCGTTTTTGTTTTGAGTACTTATTTTTTATATACACAGACATACAATTAGACATAAAAAGGGTTCAAAAAGCAACAACAAAATCAAATTGCAGTTTAAGAGATGTTAATATTAACTTACTTTTCTAGTTATAAACAGCACAAAAACTCCAGTGCATTGAAAAACTTACATTTTTAGTTTTGCCAATAATGTTATACCTTAAGATAATTATTTTGACCTCTTCATAAAGACCAAAATTCTTAATGACAATATAGCAGACAGCAACAGCATCCTTATTGAAGGATCGGTGCATTCATTTCAACTGGAGGTTTGTTATCAGTGAGTAAGTTAGATATCCAATTCCAAATCAATTTCAAAAGTGTCTCATTTCTGCACTTCTCATTTCACCATCTTTCAGAGGTTCCCAGGGAGGCCTGGATGGATCATCTGAGCTGGATCACAAGTTTACTTCAGAGCGTGACGGAGAATGAGGAGGAAGATGTCAGGTGAGATGAGCTTCAAGACACTCTACACTTCGTCGCTCTCTTATCATCCGCAGTGCTCTTAGTAGAGAGATTTGATCCTGTATGTTTCTAGGCAGCTCAGGTTTGACACGGGAGAGCATTTGGACACAGATGAACAGATTTTCAGTGATAGATTTTCACCTCAAGTACACAGCTCCTCTTCACAAATCCTTGTCCTGAAAAAATACCCTAAAGCTCTGTCCACACCGAGACCAAGTATTGTGTGTGAATGTCCTGAAATGCTTGAAAATGGATCTATTATAATTCATGAGGTCTTTTGTACTGTAGATGTAACCCTCCTTTCAAAGCCCCATTCTAATAGATGTGCATGGTTAATATATGCACATAAGGATAAAATATGTTATAAATTTAGCCGGACATATCAGGTTAATCATTTTAACTTTGATGTGAATAGACCTATTTATGATAATTCTTTTCACAATTCGAAAGACGGCCTAATAAAAAAAAAACATTGTATAGACATTTAATCATTTTAGTAAAAGTAGTTTATTTATTTTTTTTTTTTTTTTGCAACAGTTAATAGTAAAGTCCATTAGTTAACACAAATATTAACACTTAGTAATACATTAATTACTGTATTTATAGTCTTTGTTTATGGATGTTAATAATCATAGTTGGTTCCTTGTAGTTCTATTTTTTTTTAATTATACTTAATAGTACATGGAAAAAATGTTTATATTTTTATTTGTTGATATTGATTAATTAATGTTTAAAAAAGATTAATGAATGTTTTAAACATATTTTTTATGTTAACTAATGTAGTGGTTTCCAAAGTGGGGGTCAGGACCCCCTGACAGGGGGTTGCTTGATTATTTCCAAAGTCAAATAAGTTTTATTAATATTACAATATTTTAGCTATAACCCACAGAAGATAAAAATAGTAGTTTTTAATTGTAAAAAAACAACAACATGCAAATGAAAAGCCATCAGCTTTAAATTATAATTTTTTTTTATAGGATTGTGTGTTTACGTTAGATTAACAACAAAGCAATAGCGTCAGCTGCAGCAGATTAATTTTATAGCACCAGGTTAACGTTTCTGACAGCTTTATGGCAATCAAATACGTTAAAAATAAATACAGGCCACAAATGAATATTGAGAAAGACCTTTGATTGGCGGTCTCCAAAATTAAACCAAGAATAGACTTGTGCTGAAAATATTGTGCCCACCAGTCACTTTAAGGGGAGGTTAATATTACATTAAATAAATGAACAAATGACTATAAAAATTATATTATTGTTAGACTGTTGCATTTTTTTTGTGTTGTTAATATGTTCATGTTTATATTGGCCTAATTTTGTATGCGCAACGTTTGTATATGTATAACCACCTCTGAGGAATTTGAGGGTCGCGAGTCACTGGCATTGTTATTTTAAGGGGTCTCGGGCTGAGAAGTTTGGGAACCGCTGAACAATGTAAACAAACTTAATCTAATTGCAAACTGTCTGTCTTTTTATATTTTGTCTTTTTGGACAGTATGACCATTTTTATTTAACTTTTTTGTATTTAATGCAAGTAGTAATTCTTCATTTTATTCTTCTTCTTTTTTTTAAAATAACAATTCAAATAACATTGATTTCATTTAAAGAGCAAACAAATATCATATGGTTTTGGTTTTAATTTTAGTTGTCTAGCATTTCTTTTTAGAAAATGTTAAGAAATGTTTAGAGTTTAAGAGTTAAGAAATAGTTTAGTAGTTGGTATGTCCATTAAATTATTTTAGTAATTTTTAATTTCAGCACTTTTGCTCTAGATTTATTTTATACGTGATCAATGATAATAAATTGTAGGTTTTTCAGTCAAGAAAGATATTATATCCAATACGGATATTTTTTCAGGATTCTTTTAAAACAAAAGCATTCAATGACTATTTGAAATGGAAATCTTTAGTAATATTTATTGTCGCTTTTGATATATTATTTATATTTAAACCATACTTGCTGAATAAAAGAAAGAATAATAATAAAAACAACCATAATACGGCTCTCAGCTACAATCCAGGGTGTCCCCGGGGTCTTAAAAAGTATTAAAGGTTGATAAATCAATGTAGAGAAATTTAAGGCCCTTAAAAAGTATTAAAGTCTTAAATGCTATTTTGCAAGGTATTACATTTTAGATCATTTTTGATTATGCAGTGTATGGTTCTATGCTAAAGTTTGCCTGAATTAAATCTGCGAATATCAGGATGCTGAGTAGTTTATGAAATCAATGAAATCCTACTACGTCATGCTGCTTTGTTTACTGCAGTAACCAAGGCAACACCATTATTTCTGCAGTTCTATATGCCTCAACCTGCTGAATTTGCTAGATTTAATAGATTTTTATTCAGTATATGAATAATGTTGTAGCTATGGATTAGTTTCTTACATTAATATTTAGTAAATATACTGTAAGTTAAAATCTCGCAAGTTTTTCCAGTTAAAAAGTGGTTATAAGGTTATAAAATGTGTGGAAAGAGTCTTAAAAAAGGTCTTAAAATGTATTGAATTTCACTCTCTGATTCCTGAATCTACTTTGTAATCATTTCTTCACAATAATAACTTTCATTTTCAGTGCATTTTATGGATTTTTCTAGTTAAAACCGTTGTTGTCATATGGTCTTTTGCATGAAAGTGTGCATTTTTATATATTGGTTGCAAAAGTGTCAACTGCAGGTGTCATCAGGATGATAAACTAGAACATGCATCTAGCAGTCATGAACACATTTCTTTCTCTTAATCAGAAACTCACTCACTCTGCTCATGCCTCCAGATACAGTGTGTAACAGCAAATAACAGTTCTGTTTTTCATGTGTTTGGATGGATGGTGATTTTCTAGGGCGTATCAGTCTATGTTTGAGGCTTGGTTCCTGCTGGTGCGTTGTGGGTACTGGGTGGACACAGCCGCTGAGCTGCTTGTTCTGACAGCGTCTGAAAACACAGAAGCGATGCTGTGGCTGCTGACGTTCTTCCACCACCCCACCAACAGAGGGCACCAGCGCTCCCAACAAACCGTAAGAGATCTAATTATGGCAGCGCAGCCAGTCAACCCTACGTCACAAGTTAAAAACAGCAAAGTGAAGCAGACTGGAAAATTACTGATGGCTTCCTCCTCTTTGTCTTAATCTCAGGCAGTGGCCAGAGAAGCCTGGACTCATTTGAGGATGCTGTTTCTCAATCATCCTCCTCCTCCCAGACACCTTAGTGCTGTGAAAGAGCTGCTGTCCTCCTCCTCCATTTCGGCAAACCTCGTCTTGCATCTGTTTTCAAACTTTGCCATCTTTTCCCAAGGACCTGTTAGCATTATCCCTGAAATTAGTGACAAGGTGAGGTCTTCAGTGAGTCGGTTTTAGCACACTGTGAAATTACATTTACGTCTTTAAATGCCAGGGGTTTGCTCATGCGAACCCGGTGGCCTATTCAAGACGAGACGAGGGCTGCGCAGAGCCCAATTAAGTTGTCATCAGTGCCTTTATTGACCCTACGCTAGTTCTCGTGGTATGCAGAGAACAACAGAATAAAACGGGCTGCTGGCTGTTTACGACACATTTAAAATCAGAAGTGTTTCAGCTTCATGCACGCACATACAGACAGACACACACACACACACACACACACACACACACACACACACTGGTAAATAAAAGTCTGCAAACAAAAGCTTAAATGCAGAGTTTTGATAACCCTCTCAGCTTTGGTTACTCGATACTTTATCCAGAAATGGTATTTTATGTGGTATTTTATATAATATTCATGCACATACAACAATTCATAGTGACCACAGGCTGTACTAAAACTGAAAAACAGAAACCATAAAAGCACGCTGGATCACTTTAAAATCCCAGTTCTATGATAGATTTGAACGAGGAACAGACTGAGATTTAAATCATTATTAATTTTTGATTAGTTTTCTTTGCTGAAACTCAAGTTAGCGGTTTGAACTGGTTTAGTAGAATGATTCATTTACTGATGCAATTCTTAAGCAAGCGAGTGGTCTGATTGCAGTCATTCTTGTATTAACATCTCACTGGAGAGGAAGGTTTTCATTGACTTATTTACGTTCAACTTTTTTTTTTTTTTTTTTTTTTTTTTTAAAGGCCATCCAGCAGGTTTTTAGGTTGTATTATGGTACCAAAATTGCATCCCAGTGTGGTTTGTAAGGATAATCTCAGAGTTTTACACAATTAATTAATTCTCTTACCTATTTTAATAACAAAACAATCAATTCTCAGCCTTATTAGAATTTTCTGGTACATATAAAAAATATAAAAGTGATAAGTGATAAAAAGTGATAATGTACAAGTGTAATTTTAGTCGTCATATAAAAAGTTTGTGACATGAGTTTGTTCAACTGTTGCACTGCCGTATAATTAATTATTGACATAATAGGGAAGGATCTAGGCCTGTCACGATAAGAATTTTTTTTTTTGTGCAATATATTGTGATTTTGAGATCATTTATGCCACTTATTATATAGTGATTATATAACAGCATAATAATGCAAATAGCCATAAACACTTTAAAATACTTAGCATTCCTAAAGTTCTTTAAATTCTATAATTTGATGTCAAAAAGGTAAATGTCCTATTATACACACGACGGCCACTTTATTAGGTACACCTGTACAACTGCACGTTAACGCAAATTTCTAATAAGCCAATCACATGGCAGCAACTCACTGCATGTAGACATGATCAAGACGATCTGCTGCAGTTCAAACCGAGCATCAGAATGGGGAAGAATGATGATTTTAGTCACTTGTTGGTGCCAGATGGGCTGGTCTGAGTATTTCAGAAATTGCTGATCTACTGGGATTTTCACGCACAACCATCTCTAGGGTTTACAGACAATAGTCTGAAAAAAATATATATATCCAGTGAGCGGCAGTTCTGTGGACGCAAATGCCTTGTTGATGCCAGAGGTCTGAGGAGAATGACTAGACTGGTTCAAGCTAATAGAAAGGCAACAGTAACTTAAATAACCACTCATTACAACCGAGGTATGCAGAAGAGCATGTCTGAACGCACAACACTTCCAACCTTGAGGCAGATGGGCTACAGCAACAGAAGACCACACCAAGTGCCACTCCTGCCAGCTAAGAACAGGAAACTGAGGCTACAATTCGCACAGGCTCACCCAAATTGGAAAATAGAAGATTGGACAAACATTAACTGGTCTGATGAGTCTTGATTTCAGCTGTGACATTCGGATGGTAGGGTCAGAATTTGGCATCAACAGCATGACCACAGTGTATCCATCTTCTGAAGGCTATTTCCAGCAGGATAACGCGCCATGTCATAAATTGCGAATCATCTCAGACTGGTTTCTTGAACATGACAATGAGTTTACTGTACTTGAATGGCCTCCACAGTCGTCCACTAGAGCACCTTTGGGATGTGGTGGAACGGGAAATGCACATCATGAATGTGCAGCCGACAAATCTGCAGCAACTGTATGATGCTATCATGTCAATATGGACCAAAATCTCTGAGGAATATTTCTAGTACCTTGTTGAATCTATGCCACTAAGAATTAAGGCAGTTCTGAAGGCAAAACTGGGTCCAACCTGGTACTAGTAAGGTGTACCTTATAAAGTGGCCCATAAGTGCATATACACTATTAAATGTCCTATTAGGTATATGTACAATTATAAACTTTGACACTGGGGAGGTCGAATGTTATGTCAATTTAAATTGGCTTTAACATTATTTGTGAATGTGTTAAAATATTTTGCAATGGCAAAAATGGTTAAGGTCATCTCCAAGTATTGCACGATAAGTTGGTATATTGGTTATTGTGACAGGCCCTGAAGGATCTCTGTGAAACGTAACTTTAAAAAGCTAAACTGATGTGAAAATGATGATACGTTTTGGCTGACCTCTTGTGATCAGACGACTGAAAAAAAAAAGCTAGCAAAAATATTCTCTCTTTGTCCCAGCAAAGAATGGGAGTAAATAATGACAGAATAATATACATCACACACTTCACTTGCTCATCTAAATAACTGTATTGGTCTATTGGACGTCTATGATGACCGTTTAACTGAGTGTGTGTTTTGTGATGCTGGCAGGTGCTGACTGAGACTGCTGTGAAGCGCAGGGCACTGTGGATCCTCGCCACCATTCGCTACAGACTAAACAGTGCTTCCTCACGGGACGACAGGGTTCATTCCAGGCTGAGGACACTTCAGGACACCCTCCTCCAAACCTGAGAGACACGCGTAAAAACTCCCATCTTCCATAGCTCCAACAAAACTGTTTATTAGGAGAAGGAATCCTGGCGTGGCTCGGTTATGCAGCGACGCGTTGGGTGGGACGATACGGCATTTATAGAAGAGAAGCCCAGCTGCCGTTTTTAACTTGAAAAGCAGTGGGTGTTCTCCCCTTAAAACCCAAGAACGGGCCTCTCTCCACACTTGATGTATTGAGCCAAATAAAAGCAACACATGTATTTGTATCTGTGTGTTTGGATGACATCAAACACGAATGGGAGAAAGTAAATTTCTAGGGATGCGACTGCTGTCAGATGTGCAGGTTGTATTTTGTGAATGTTCGGAATCGGCGTCTTTGTTGTTTGACTGCAGAGCTCCGTCTCGCTAACACGCCGTTTATCTTCGCTCACTGTCCTCCCACACACTCTTTTAACAGAAGAGCATGCTGGAGTCCTTCTCACCACATGAACGCTCACATCTGTATGTGTGTCTGTGTGTTGTAATCCCAGTGCAGGGCCTCCTAAAGAGTTTAGTCTCAGTGTACTGTACTTTCTAGACTTCATCAGTGCTAGTGCTTCTCCATGGGTCTGGCTTTCCCTGTAGGACCATTTCCTCATGGCGTTTTCCCTATTCAGTCTCTCAAGCATGTGTTTATCACTCAAAACTAGGTCATACTGAATTTACAGCCTCACCGTCATTATGCTTTTATTTGAAGATGACTGGTGTCATTCTGGGTGTTAGCAACAATACAATGCAAAGATTCAGCATTATGTATTACACTCAAAAAGGGTGTTAAATTTACTCAAATTACGGAAAACGTTTCCACAAAATTTTATTGTTAATTCAATTATTCCAATTATGTCAAATCGTTTTCAATTGAACTAACAGAATATTCAGTTACTTATTGCAGTTCAACCTGCAACTGTTTTAATGCCTCCAGTTGACTGAGACTAATCTTAGAACTGGCATTAGCACAGTATTGGTTCACTGAGTGAAGGAGGGCTGGTTTCCTGCACATTTTAGCTCCAACTTACTTCAACACACCTGCACAGATGTTTCTGAAAAGCCTAGTTAGTGCTTGATTAGCTAGGCTAGGTGTGTCTGATTGGGGTTGAAACTAAATTTGCAGGACCCCAGCCCTCCAGGACAGAGTTTGGACATCCCTGACCTAATAAGTCTTTTTCTCAACTTAAAACGTAAAAGATTTATTTATTTACATATTATATAATTTTTTTTTTTTTTTTACGTTTTACATTTCCATTAACCTGGTCATTACACTAACACAATTCATTCATGTTTGAATGTCATTCAAGTGGATTGAACATATAAACCTGTATGACTTTCGTTGAAAAGATGTACAATCGAAAAGTAGATGTTTTAAAGAAAGCTATGGATGTCAGTGATTACAGGATTTCAGCTTTCTTCAAAATATATTCTTTATAGTTTCACAGAATGAAGAAATTCATAGAGGTTTTGAACCATTTGAGAGTGAGTAAATTTTCACCCATTTTTTGGCTGTGACAGCTACTAGAAATGTTCATTCTTTCTAGCAGTAAAAATATCTTTTTGCAGAAATCTTTTAATTCCCTCTCTAAGCACTTGTCAACGCGAGTGTCTGTTGTTTTTGCTGTCTTGAATAGTTTATTGTTCTATCTCCGTTTCTTTTCAGACTGTAAATCGATTACCTGAGACAGCTGGTGCTGATGATACAATATGTTGTAATAAACACAATTGCTAGGCCTGTCACGATATCTATTTTTTTGGTGTACAATATATTGCACTGAAATGTATTGCGATAAACAATATTATTGTCATTTTAAAACCATTTTATGCCACTCATATATATATATATATAACGCCAGAAGGAAAATATAATTTAATCACAATGCAAGTACACTCTTCCAAAGAACACATATTTATTCTTAAGAATATTAAATTTAATTATAGTCATTTTAACAATTTAATAATTAGACATTGGAATCAGAATGTGAAAACGCATATCCTAAATAATAATAAAAAATGTTAACAAAAAAGTGCAAGAGGCTGCAATATCTGATACCAGATCTATTTTCAGTTGTCAGATACCCACATGAAAATATACTATAGTAATTTATAGTAAATACTTTAGTGTTTTTTAACCATACTGACACTGAAACCTCCAATAGAGATGTTGCACAATCAGCTAAAATGTTCATGTCCATGTGTTGTGCGATAAGTTGATATATTGATTATTGTGACAGGCCTAACAATTGCAAGATGATTGCTCTTGATTTCTTTACTTCAAGCTTTAAATGTCCTTAAACATCTTAGAATGATTCAGTTCTTAACCTTAAAATAAAGTTATTCTGTTATTCATCATCAGAAAGTTTAAGAGTCCCATCCCCTTCTATTACGTCATTAAACCTACATCAGTTGAGTGCATGAAGGGTTTGTTTAGTTTTTTTTTTTTGTTGTAAAATGTGCATCAATAAAGGAGACAGAACAAGAACAGCAACAACAATCTACTGAAGATGCAAAAACAGGAGAAGCCCACCTTGATAAGTGCTTGTGTAAGGAATTTAAAATATATCTGCAACTCTGCTTTAAACAAAAACAAAGACATTTAATCCCTCATAACTGAAAAAACTGCAGACCCCAGACAATAGTGAATTCTACTGCGCATGTCAAGAATCTGTTTATGCACGCTATCTAATGGAGCACACACTGAATGCTGTGCATACAACTGCGGAAGTTGCTAATAAATAAAACATTTCTCTGTGCCCCACTTTTGACAATTTATAAATTATAAAAATATTTTATGTTAATAAGGTTTTAGAAATATTGATCTAAAAACATTTAATGTTATAAATAGTGTTGTGACAAGTATTGTAAGATCAGCATTGTGTAATGAACAAAATCACAACACAAGTTATCATATTCGATACTGCCTAGTTGCAGCCCTAGTTACCTATGATAGTTCACCCAAAAATGTAAACCCACCATCATTTACTCACCCTTGACTCGTTCCAAATCAGTTTGAGTTTTGTTGAACTCAAAAGATATTTTGTAGAATGTTGGTAACCATTGGCATCCATAGTAGGAAAATCAAACACTTGATGGTTACAGGTTTTCAACATTATTCAAAATATATTTCAATATATTTTCAAAATATATAATTCAAAGTATATTTCAACAGAACCAAAAAAACTCACAACTGGGTTGGAATCTATAAAAATGCTGGGTTCCACATAAGTCCTTCATGTTGTCCCAACACAAAATCGATTGTTAATCGTTTTTTTTTTTTTTACAGTTATTTAAGTGGATTGAGCATAAAGCAATTAAGTTTTCACCCCCCCCCCCCTTTTTTTTTCACTTAAAAAAAAGTAGATTAAACCAGCAGTAAAATAAATTGCGTGTGATGGCAGAACTTTAATTTGGGTGAACTATCCTTTTAATATTAATAATTAAACAAATAAATGTTTATGATGTGTAACCGCAATGTAGTGTGAAAAATATTTACAGCCAGTCAGCTACAGAAATGACCCTGAGTGTGTTCAGTTTAGTCAAAATGCCAACATTGAAGATAAGGTGACTTGTTTAGTGTGCACACATGCTTGATAATCATATTTTTACCACAAACATATTCCTATCTGATCGGGACTTGATGTGATGGGCATAGGGTGAACAGGTTCTCAAATCGCTGACTTCATCGTGCATGAAAACAAGCTGCGCCTCAGTATGGAATTTCAGGTAGTCATACTCTCTGACACTTTACAATGACACCAATATTTCTGTACCATCTTTTTATTTCTTGTCGACAATACAAAAGTATGACATTTGGGTTTTGTTTCATGTGTTGTATACAGCAACTTGAATGTGCAGTGATGGAAAACAAAGCCCTAGTTATGACAGCGACTGTGTTTGTGTGCATATTCCTCTAGTTGTTCTCTTTAAAGCACCAGTGAGCAGATGACAGCGGGATCCTGCTTGACTTCCCTCAGTTGAACATGTGACTGGAGAGCAGACAGTTCTGAAACCTGCAAAAGAGAAGAGCCAGAATTATTAGAACAGAAACCCTATGAATTATGGTCTTGGCATCAGACATAATGTATCAAGGTACCTATATTTTTTTAACACATTTCTTACACAATGGTATCAAAACTTTAAACTTTTTTTAATGACAGCCTAGTTCAATTAAAAGTGTTTTAATCTTTATCACATGAGTGCCTTGGAGTATTCAATCTTCTTTGTATAAGGTTTTCCTCTAATTATTCAAATAGCACACCACCGGCTACGTAAAGAGACAGTGCAACAGTCTCAGTGTCTTGTTTTGTAAAATACTCTAAATAATGTTTTTTCAATAATTATAACAGAAAATAAACATTGGGATTTATTTATTTTTGCATAAAATAACAAAAATAGTCTGTTTTACATTTATAGGTACCTACATATCAGAGAACAATTGAATATATTGTATCAGCGGTATGTGGCTTAGGTAGGTGCAACATTTGTCCAGAAACTGCATTACAAGCCCATTTAGAACCCTGCGTCTTGGCCCTAATATGATATGGTTGGTTTTTACCATATTTGGAAAGATCATGAATATTAATAAGCTCTACTCTAAAGCAGCTTATGTCAGTACCTGACACACAAACACACACACAACGTGATGTACTCTGAAATACACGTGCAAAATAAACATACTGCAACTGGAAGGGCATCCGCTGTGTAAAACATATGCTGGATAAGTTAGCGGTTCATTCCGCTGTGGCGACCCCTTATGAATAAAGGGACTAAGCCGGAGGTAAATGAAATAATCATAATTCAGCTGTCAAATTGATCAGATTCTTTGTTAAATTAGGCTACGGACAGCTGTTGCTTAATGGTTAGACTTGTTATCTAAAGATTTTTTTTCCCATCCTGGCACCGATTGTAGGTGGGGGAGTGAAAAAAAAAACAGCACTCTCCTCCACCCTCAATACCACAGCTGAAGTGATTCCCTTGAGCAAGGCACCAAACCCTCAACTGCTCCGGCTGTGTGTGTTCACGGTGTGAGCATGTGAGTCACTTTGGATAAAATCGTCTGCTAAATGCTAAAATGAAATGATAATCTTTTGACAAAAATATACCAAAAGCTGAGTGATATGACACAGATCATTGATATGACACAGATCATTGTAATGAGGCAACAGACACATTGTGTCTGTTGCCTCATTACAAACATGCATGTTAAACTAGACACATTTAAATAGACCTTATGTCTCTTTGGGGTGGCACTGAATACATTTGTAATCCACATATCCCACATTTTGCATTCTGACATGCTGTGAGCAAATGAGTCGCCTGCTTCACAGAACTGTTCCTTAAAGCCGGTCACATTTTCAAAATAACAGTCTCACATACATATAGTAAGTATAATACAAGCTTAGATCAACTTAAAAACAGGGGGGAAATTATTGTCTTTTACCAACATTTTACACTCTATTTACATATGTACACTGTATTTACATGAGAATAAGGAAACAATATTTGTTTGTATTTAAAGTTCATGATATATAATTTCCATAACTTAGATTTTTTTCATTCTATGGCACCTTTAAACAACACAATATCAATGTTTTAACTTCAGAAGACTCAAGAAACTAAAATTTGTTGTGAAAAACTATTTTACTAATTTGTATTATCACTAATTAAAGGCGCCTACTAAAAAAAAAACAATTAGTAAAATGCTATTTAAAAATAAATTAGGATTAGCATGTGCAACTATCCACATGACTTAACTAAATGTTTATTAGTACTATGAGTTAAACTCAGCCTAATATTAATAAAGCCTGTGGCTTTCAAAAAAGAATTTATTTGTATAGAAGTGTTAATAGTCTTCTACCATGAAGGGATTTGTCCTCATGACAGCTTTGTTTTTTCAATCGGACTGTTAATGAACACAACACATGTCTCCCAGAAGTCGTGTAGAATCCCCTTCATCAGACATTCAACTACTAAAGCCTAGACTTCAACCCAAACTGATTTTCAGTCAAATGCCGATGAAACATCTTTAAGTTTTTCATCTAACATGAATTTTTCACTTAACTTAACTGAAAGTTGATGACACAGGCGTGTGGATGAGGCTGAAGCAGCAGTGTTTGGTGGGGATTGTGGACCAGACTCCTGTTCCTGCTGAACTGAGCCAGTGTTTGCACAGTACTGTAATCAGCTCAGTAGGCACGGGAGGCCAGCTCCATCTATCTCTCATATGACTCCCGTTCAGCTCCAGCCACTCGACGGAAGGATCTCACACACTCTTCAGCTGGCGGTGCTTAGCACTTCATTTCCCACACAATATCTCCTAATGACATTTTAAATACGGCCCTTGCAACTAATTCCATTTTTACTAGCCTCGGATGGTAATGCATCTTTAAACAGCTTCTAAATATAGTCATTTATGGCCAGCTTCATATTTAACTCGTACATCTGTCATGACTTAGGAGGCGGTGTTGGCCCGCTGGCCGTCCGCTAACTCAATCTGCAGAGGTCCTTTTAAGCACAACTTCCTGTCTCGAACGCTGTCTTTCATATTTCACCCATCAAAGCTAAAAGTAGAGCTGTTTTTACAGTCCAGAGATGCAGATGTTTTGGTCTGTGTAGCCGTGTCTCGCTCGGTTCCCCCTTCTGTCCACATTTCCCAGAATTCATGTGGATTTTGTGGCCTAGCAGTTTTTGGAGGGAGTCAAACAGTTTTGTTTTTCATACATAGCAACGCTACATAAAGGAAAAGAAAGTGGAAAAGCTCCTCATCTCACTGTGGGCTCCATTAGCTCAGTCTGCTTCTCCTCAGCCCTCATTACAGGCATCTCCACCATCTCAGACTCGCTCTTCATCTGTCATGCCAACCTCAGCGCTCTCGGCAAGAGTTTATGCTCATAGTGAAAATGATCTCACAATCAGCTCATTACGAAGCCAACGGCATCATACTGCACCGCTACGATAAAGTTTCATTTTATTTCGCAAAACCCTCAAAGAATGCCTGTACAGTGATGTATGAAAAAGCTACTGAAAAAATGTGGGATAGGAAAATCAGACATTGAAAACTAGGGGCCAGATTTGGCTAGTTAGCATGTTGTTGATACTCTATACACAGCATATTTCTACCAATACAATACAAAGTTTACCTTCTGATTAGTGATGGACTGAAGAGGTACCATCAGTGTTATCAACATTATGGATAGACATGAAGGTTAATCGACTTGTCGCTCAATCCACTATCATTAACTAGGGCAGAAAAACATTCAATGACAGCGACAACAAAACTGCAGGTTGGAAACTCTGCAAAAAATTAGCAAGGTGGAACTTTCACTAATACATTTAACATATCTAATCTGATTACACAAACTTTATAAATACAGTTGAAGTCAGAATTATGAGTTAAATATTTATAAGTTAAATATTATCAGACATACTGTGAAAATTTCCTTGCATTGTTAAACATCATTTGAGAAATATTTGAAAAAGAAAAAAAAAATTCAAAGGGGGGCTAATAATTCTGACTTCAACCCTGTGTTAAAGAACAAAAAAAGTGTGCCCCCCAACAAGTTACAGCATCTATTTAGTGCATTAGTGCGTCTTTGTTCTTTAACATCTAAACAAAGTTAACCTGGCTCACTTTAAGTTGTTTTTAAAGTACTCTTCATAAGAGCTATTGATGTGCTCTGGAGGTTGCAATAGTGCCCTACACTCTCTTTTTCCGGACGTACTTGTTCCCGAAGTATTGGTCCCATTAAATTTAAATTATAGGCCATTAATCAAATTAATGAAAAGAGAATCACAATATCACAAATTTTGATCTCACTTAAAGTAGTACTGTATATGCATGCACAGCATTTTGTACAGCATCATGGTTAATGTAATTTTCTGCGTACAGTAAATGTCATTATTAGACAGAATTGTTTAATGTCATTTAATTACAACTGGTCCTGTGAAATATAAGTTTTAGGCTGCATTATTCTGCATTTAAAAAACAATTAAATAAATAGTACCTTGTCTAATGACCACAATACAGCTGTTTTAAGTTGCGACAGTCCTTTAAGATGATCCAATGTTGGCTGTTGCTGGGTATTTATTTACATCTAGCAGGATTCTAGTTGGTTATCACTAGGCCCACACGAAATCTGCGCACTTAGATTTCCGTAGTTTTTTTAGCTCATCATTGAGTGTATTTATTTACTTGTGTAAATGTGTGCAAATTTATATTTATTCAGTTTTTATATTCATTTCAGTAACAATATTGACATATGGAAATGTTTATATGATTTATCTACAATACAGGTTGTAAATGAATATTTTCTATCTTTTAGTAGATAGATTATATGAGAGACATGCTTTGTTTACCAAAAAAGTGGATCTAATTGCATTTGCATTGTAAACATTAAATCAAAGTTAAAAAGGTATTATTTTTTATGTTATATATTAAGTTTTTAGTTATGATAGTCCTAAAATCATTCCACATCAGTCCACAGATTTCTAACTAAATTTTCTGTAGAAATAGCAGAAAATGTCTGCAGATTCCTTCTGGCCCTAGTTATCACATATTTCAAGTTCAACAACACTTAGTGCAGATTTTTTTTTTCCAGCCAATCAGTTTACAACATTTTAGCAAATGAGATGCTGCAATCTTCCATTGGTTTAACAAAAATTACTTCAGCCTTACAACATTAATTACTTGATTTGTTTAGAAGTGTCCTTATCTGAATAAAATAATCTGTGTAATATATGCACAAGCCTTACAAAGATACTTTGCACAATACAAGTAAAACTAATTTCTGTGTGTTTACATAGTATTTATGTTATTGTTTACTGTCTCTTTCATATGCTTACAGCTTATAACCAAGTTATGTTATAAGCTGTTATAAACAAGTTATATATTTAAACTGTCAATAATAGTCAATAGAAAAGTGCAGTGCTTCCCTCCTCCTCTATTTAGCTGCAGTGTCTTCTGGGATTTCAAGCGAGTACTGCGCTCAAGTCTGCATTCAATGCGTCCTCAATTTTAAAAGCACATCAGGGTTCTTTAATTTGTTCTTGGAATTAAAATTTGGCAGCTTGTGAACACAAAGACACAAGATTGCTTAGAATTTCCTATTGAGAAACGACCTTAATTTCTTTTAAGTTCTAAGGTCTTACAATATATCTGTCAAAGCGGTATTATCTTGACCTATTAGTTACTTGACAACCAAGAAATGCTAACAGAAAGCTTTCTCTAAGAATTGCACACCTCACTGACTCACTTCTAACCTACAGTGCTCAACATATATGAAACCTCTCATTTAAATGAATATTTTCTATAGGAAGCTTTACAATATTGTATTTGTACATATACATTCGATTAGTCAGTACTGAAGCCAAATCTGGAGCTAATCTAACAAAATAACTTACGATTACCTTGAAGTTGTAAGTTTAACAATTTTATTAATCCCACCAGGGGCAATTCAATTAAGGGAGTAGCATCATGATACAACAAACACATAGAGACAAATCCCTTACAAACAATATAAAAAAACACAATCCAGCTTTATGATAACTTCATAAATAATACTACAAAAAATAAAATAAACTGCAATAAGGAAAGACCCATACATTAAAAATGTAAAACTTGCTAAAATATAAGGTTATAAAGCCTTATTGCCACAGGAACAAAGATGAATTTATACAGTATCTATTAGAAGAACATTTAATGCTTCTAAGACTTCTTCCAGAAGGCAACAGTACAAAAAAAGGCTTCAGAGGATGGGAATCATCTCCTATCACACTTTCAATTTTCCTTATAATTTGCTGTTCATGTAACTCTGCTAGACTCCACAGAGGCAAACCAATAATCTTGGAGTCTTAACTAAGCTTTGAAGGCGATTTTTGTCTCTAACGGAAAGTGAGGAGAACCAGCATAAAAAGGAAAAGCTTAATATGCTCTCAATATTGGTAGTATTTTTTTTTCTACAGAGAAAGAGTTCAGTTTCCAAAGAGCATTCTCTGATGCACTTTCTTAGCAACAGCTTCTGAGTTCTGCTGAAACTTTAATGAGGTATCAAAGATTGTGCCCAGATACTTATATTCCTGTACCCTTTCAATTTGTTTTGCATTAAAATACACTGGTTTCTGAGGCTTTTTTTTTTTTTAAATCAATTACCATCTTTTTTTGTTTTAGTGATGTTCAGTTGGAGCTCAGCTTCTTTGCGCCACAAAAAAAACTTTGATTATTGTTGTTATTACAATGTGTATTTAACAAGGATTAAAAAAAACTGTGTCATCAGCATATTTGACTATATGACAATTGTCCTTAGTGCTGCGACATTCATTTGTGTACGGTCCAAAATTAGTATATTAGTATTTAAATGTTAGAGAAGAATATAATTTTTTTTTTTAAAAAAAGAGCAAAATTGAAAAAAAAAACTAAAAAATTATACAATTTTTCTCATGATATTAAATGTATAATCTTTTTATTTCTAAAGATGTTGGGTGATTAAAATGTAATTTGAATAATTATATACATTTAATAAATCTGTTTTGTTTGCGCCAAAACATGTTACCTATATTCACTGAAAAATGGATGAAAATATAAATTTTTAAAATGTGATGTACTCATTAATCTGGAGCATTGTACATCCACATCCTCTCTTTCCACCATTTCTTTCTTATCTGCACATCTAATCATCGCACTCCACAGCTGTAGCCATTTGAAGAATGAAGAGCAGAAAAAACTCATTCCCTCGAGGGTCTTCCTCAGTCTGTCATCCTCTCCTCAGATGCAGAACTTAGCCACTGTGAACAAAGAGTTCAATCACTGTTCACCAATCAGCTAAGCTCTGCACCTGCTAGAAAAGAGTTCTCGGCCCGCAGAGAAAAACCTGCTCTTCTTTTACCTTTATGATTTTCTGGAGCTGCGTTAAGACGGAGCCTCTGGTTGGCATAGCAGCCGTCCGGGCGGCAGTTGTGTGGTAATCCCTGGCAATGTGATTTTTATCTTAAGTCACAAATCAGCACGCCAGGAACCCACACAGCCAGCAGCATGAAAGGCCAGGCTTGCAGATCCTCTCGGTCTCCTGTGATGGAGCACGCTTGACTGGGCCGTGGAAATGTCCCTCATTATCCCCATCAGACCCTCCCTTATGAGGAGACGCTCAGGTTTCAGCTCTGACACATTTCTCAGGAGTTCACTTGCAGTTTTTTTTTTTTTTTGCATAAGTATAGCAATTGTAACTGAGTTTTTCTGAGAAGCGAAAGAACCGGGGCTGCTTTTTATGTCTAGGAATGAAGGAAAGTTGTAAAAAACTTTTTTTATATATAGCCTGTGTTTTTGTATCACCTTTCAAATACAGCTGAAGAAAGGAAAGAAGAGGCAGGGATGTGTAAGAATGTGTGATAAAAAAAACTAAACTAAAACCTAGTTTTAAAATATGCACTCAATGTGCTCTTTGCAGTGGTAAAACTGCATAATAAGGTATTGTTATTTAATATATTGTAATGGGTTTTTACAACATTTATTAAGCTTTGTTAATGAGAACTGCCATATTCATTTTAGTTCACTGTGCATGTACTGTTAACAGATACAACTTGTTTAAGGTGCAGTATGTAAGTTTGACACTGTGGTTGAACTAGGTATTGCACGCTTGGTTCAAAAAAACACAAGCGCAGGTTGCCAGATTGATGACACCAACAACAGTGTGCCAGACTGTTGGGCCTAAAGGCTGATTTAAACCATGTTCTAAATAAAAGCAACTGCGCGCGATACAAGGAATACTTTCCATGTTAAAAGGAGTTTTTGTTTTAACCAACACCTGAAATTTATATTTTAGAAACGGCTTCTATTTCTTGCAGCTGAACAACAGAAAACTAACAATGATCACCTCAGGTACACCTCATGTGCTTTATTTAGTGTTAAATGCTAATAATGTGAGTTTGAATGTCATTTTACATGACATTTATTGCCATATACTGAAAGCAGCAGCAGATAATTCACCACAGATCTTGAAAATAAACTGTTTGAAATTGAACTTTAGAATTGTGACTCAGTGCAAGCCAACACATATCAGTGATTCAGCATGTACATTTAATAATGTTAAAAAGGTTTAATATGTATTAATTAGATTAGATTATAAAATTTTATTTCTTTGGAGTGCAGTAAGTGCACTATTCTGTGCTTCTGAATGGCTGTATTTAAATTTCTGCCGTGTTTTGTCTGGTGCAAACAGCCAAATTGCTAGTCACTGCATATCTCATCACATTAGAGTGTTGTTAGGACACGGGGTTACAATGTAACCTGCTGACCTAATGTTTACGTTAGTAATATTTATGTTATTTGCTAATTAATAACCTTATGTGGAACTCAGAATCTGTCTCATTTCACAGGTTGTTACTGTCCACCGGAGGTCGTATTTCAGTTGTTGTTACTGTCCACTGGAGGTCGCATTTCAGTTATAGACACACACTTTGAGAGCCTTCCTGACTGAATGAATGACTAAATGAAATATGCAGTTTTTCACCAAGGCAACCCAGGGTGCTGAAAAATGTAAGTAAAATTGTAAGTAGAATAAGTAGAGTAGAGATACAGTAAGTAGGCTCTAACATTGTTTTTCAGATAAACAAGTATGTTCACTTTGCATGTTTCTTAAATATCTGCAAATATAATATGATATTTCTATGCTTAAGAAAAGTCAAAAACTTACATACAGCACATTTAATTTAAAAATGTTGAGATGAACATTATCTAAGATTCATTATTAGCTCACTAATGTTAACAAATGTTCTTGCTTTTTAAAAAAAATACAATATGTAAACTGTTATGTGGTTTAAAATGTAATATTACTTTAATGCATGCATGCAAGTGTAAATCTTATTAGAAATAATACTTTTTAAGATTTAGAGTTTTAGATTTTTTGTTGTAATTTTAATTTTAGTTTTGTAAAATTGTATTCCACTTATTTGCAGTGCAACATTTAAAGATATGAAATTAAATTTATTACTTAAAATGTTCAAAAATTACGTTTAAAAGTGCTTTTTTTCTCCTTAGAACAATGCCACCCTAGCATTTCAGGATTTATATTTCACAAATAAATGTAAATTAAACTGTGAAAAATCTCATCAGGCCCTCAAAAACTGAAAATCACAAATCATTCTTCAGTCCTAATAGCTTTTCCTGACACTCTGTTGCCGCGCCGCTGAACCTCCCAACAACAGGTGCAATCTGCCTTCAGAATTGAGCACATTTCAGTGCACGTCTGAGGGAGGCAGACGCCCGGTTTGTGTACTGAAGAATTATTGACGCCGGCTAGACGCTGACCTCTGAAGACAAACTGGCTCGCTGAGAATGAAAATGCTGCATTAGCGCAGAATGATTATTCGGACCGGCGTGATTCATCCAAGTCAAATGACATAAACCACAATGTCTTGGGGGAAAAAAGCAGCCAGTCTCCTGCTGAGTCCCCAAACAAATAAAACTGTCTTGTCTGCGGATTAAACGCACTACATCTTCACCAAAAACTCAGGTCTAGAGCGAGGCGACTAATAGATTTATCTCAGGGCCCATAAAGAGGAGGCTGCCGCTCCGTTAAACAGAGCAATATCTTCAGCTTCAAAGCCAGACAATTACTCTTTCTTCTGCTCTAGTTACCAGTCCTCCACAGCTTTTAAGGAAGCAACAAATAGTGGACGCAGGGAATCCCTCCCTGGTGAAGGAAGAGCAGCGGGACCCTCCTCTCTCCTAAAGCCTGTCTGAAAAAAGCTGCTGATCCGTTTCGTTGCTGGGGATTTGTTTGAGAAGCACATTCCAAATTCATCATAATACAAACAGATCTGGACAGGCTTCCTGGAAAAAGTGCAGAAGAGGCAGGCGGGAGCTTCTGGAAGAATGTGCATGTGGACACTGCGAGGGAGTGCGTTTAATAATGTGGGGAGTACCAACTAAAGGCTTTTTATGACTTCTGCATCTCTTGGGATTCTGAGCAACTTTTTTGTTAAAGGGTCTCATATTGTGCTCCTTTTCATAAGATGCCAAATAATTCTGTGGTGTTCCCAGAATGCATCTGTGAAGTTTGAGCTCAGAATACCCCACATATCATTTATTACAGCTTGTCAAAGTTGCACCTATTTGATTGTGTACAAAAACACACTATAAATGCAAATTAGCTGCTGATTTTAGGGAGAGGGCGGAGTCTGAATCTGAATTCCAGACAGTTAAATTGTTAGAAATTAGTGTGTTAGGCTATACTTGTAGCCAACGATGTAGCCAAAAACAGAAACGATTTTCTCATGCGTTTTAAAAAAAGTTTCACGTCTACACAACATTTTCAAAATAATCTGCATGTACACATTCGTAAACACGACCAAAAATGCTGTATTACGTATGCCAGGACAGTATTTGGTTGTTGTGGGCAAAGCGAGACTTCATAAAACACTGCAACAGTCGAAGCTTCGAAATGTTTGGAAACCCCACTCTACAGTGACACCTAGTTGCCATTGTTATGTATTGCTCCGGAACAGCTTACGCAAATAAACAGTTAAGCTAACTGAAGTATTAAACCCCGCATTGTAGAGTTTAGGTTTCAAGTGATTTAATGAAGCAGTGTCCTGACTAGCATGCAGAGATAATGGTTCGAGTCCAGGGCGATGCAGCTATAGGCATAATTTTTTAAATGCTCTGTTCTTGTAACGTGTTTTGTTTTAACATTGGTCTGACATACCAATGAACTCTTTGTGAATAAATATGTTTTGTTTTGGTCATAAAACAGTAACATTATTAAAATACATCAAGTCATAATTTCAGAGAATTTGTCGGATAGTCGGATTTGAACCCGGGTTATTTGCGACACAGTAATGTATCGTCCACTAGGCTACTTTTTTTCAAACCCTGTTAGTTAAATGCAGATTCACCAGGTCTCAAAACACTTCTGAAATGACAGATTCTTTGCTTTAGTCACGTGACCTGTGTGTTTTAAATCACCTTAGTCACATGACCTGGGTGTTTCGGATCATGCTTCGGTGCAGTGTTTCGAAACACTTGCGCTTTAGGATCTTGAGACTGTGTCGAAATGTCAGTTTCACGTCAGCCATCCCTAGTATTTACCGGTCACTTTGTTAGTAAACAGTACCTGTAGGGAAGATGACATGCCGTTGGCGGTAGAATTTTCCATGTCTGTTTGGTTGTCTGATATCGCCGTTGGTTGTAATGTGAAGTTTACTGATGATGAGTTAGCAAACACTTTAACAACAACAACATTATGTACTCCACTATTGTTTGTTTGTGCCTGCTTTTAATCTACACCTCCATAAACATATATTTCTGCATGTGCATGAAACCATCCTTTTCAAAAACTTAAAAAAACCCATACATTTATTTATTTTTAAGTCACAAAAAACACCATTGTTGAGTAAACAAACAGGCAAACACATTTTTAAAAAAGCAGTCAGATGTAAAAAAAAAAAAAATAAAATAATTTTTAAAAGAAAAAGGCTTTACCAAAACAAAATTACTAGTTTGCCATTTGTCATATTTTTTCTGGGTTAGTAGATGAACCGAGGTACTGGGTTTGGGTGGGAATCTTTAAGGACTTTACAATCCAATCCACTACTAATTCTGATTCTGGTAGCCATGATTCAATTTCAAAAACAATTCTTCACCTACAACTTTCCTATTCGCTTGTTAAGTCGTGATGTATTAGTGATGTATAGAATACTGTTTCTGGGTCTAAGTCGCTACTCATTTGAATTGAGAAAATATTTGTTTATGACCACTTTTTAGTCATATCACACATTAATGTGAATTTTATATAAAATCATGGTGTACACAGTAGTTTCTGGACTTGCTGCATCTCAGACAACAATATTTTAACAATTTAAAAAAAATGTATCCCTTTCTGGCCATTTGATATTAGGCCTGGATGTATATATTGTGATCGTGATTTTCAAAAGTAATACATCACTTTGTTAACATTTATTATTACCATTTGATGAGTCTCCCCATACAGTTTGATATAGCGCTTGGAGCCGGAAGCCGCTTTGCGTGGTCAGACTTAACAAGTGGATTTCTTCAGCTGTGCAAATACATCTTTCAAGCTTTACATTTTAACCAGAATTGTAGTAACTACAGTATGCTTTTGTTTATGGTTGAAATCTCCCTTTCATTTAAAGTCCATGTTTGCAGAACACAAGCTGCGAACTTCCACGTATGTTGCCGTAATGGTGACATGGTTGTGTTGTAATCTGCATGTTAAGTCTGATATCACTGGAAGCAGCTTCTGGGTCCAAGCGCTCTAATAAATTGTACAGGAGGCTCAACAAATAGTACTAGTAAACATTTACAAAGCGATGTAATACTTTCGAAACTCATGATCACAATATTCATATCCATGTCTAATAACAGATGGCCAAAAAGTGAGGATTTTTTAAAAACTTGATTGAATTGATTGAATATTGATATGACTAAAAAGTAGTCATAAAAAAATATTTTCTTAATTCAAATGAGTGGCGGCCTGGACCCTGAAGCAGTATTCTATACGTCACAACTTTAACAAGCGGATTATTGTCCATGCATCACATTAATGCATCACAACTTGAGGATTTCCTTTTGTGACAGTGCTGCGACGTCTTTAAAATTCTTACATTTGTCCAAATCTTTGACCAAAAGAAGCAAACTTGGCAGCACACATACAAGTACTTGTCAACATTTCATATTTTTTTCTGTTTCTAGCTCATGTCTACACCATCGCAGTCTAATTTGAATAAAGAATTGATTCTGAACTTTTGCGAATCTTTTCAGAATGGCTAGAGGTAGAATTGCAATGCATCAATGAATCGATTTTTTTCCCTGGTCACAAGCATTTCATCAAGATTTTCATCATATGTCCCATTTAATGTGGCTTGTACACAATATGAGATTTGTGTGTGTGTCCAAAAATAACCAAGCAATGGGACGTGATATTAAAATCTGTTGACAGTGCAGGTTGAGACAGCATGAGGTGATGGTGGAGAGTCCCTTTTCTTTTCCAAAAAACCTTTTGTAGGATGTTTTTTAGAGAATGAGCCATTCGAGACTGCAAATCTTGTTGGACCTCAAACTATATAAAGGTTAGAGAGGATGTGACAGTCTTACCTGATTTGTGAGCTCAGAGGATCATTTCTTCCACAACGGTGCGTGCTGATTGGTCCATGTCATCTTCAATGATGGATAAACAGTGGCGTGCTAATGCTTGCTGCCGAGCGTCTTCCTGGACCATTAGCTCTCCGTACAGATACACACCCATAGCCTGCCACAAACACACACACACACACATTAGAATCAAGAATTGTTCTTAATTGAATGAGAGTTGTGTTCTTAAACCTAAACTACAAACTACCTACATAGGCAGCTTACTTCCAAGGCAGCTTCTTGAGCAAGATTTAATTGTATATATGAATAATGAATAAAAAAACTGCTCTAATACACTTTAATTTATAAATATGACAATAAACAAAAATGAAACATGAATTGCTGTCCAAACTTTGGGGTGAGCAGTTCAGAACAGTCTCTTGACAGACTGGTCAACGCTTGACAATTTTACTGCAGACCAGTAAAGGTCTTACTGTAATTGAGTTTTTAGTTTTTCTCAGAAATTGTCCGTGAGGAATATGTACCGTTAACGCATACATACATTACATACCAGAAATTTACCTAAGTTTAAAGGGGGCACTCGAGAAACACCTGATCTCGTATCCCTCCTATTGCTCATTGACCAAGCGAGAACCTTGGGCTCATCTATCTCAGAGCTCAAGGTTCTCTCCCGGGACAGCATGCCAAACCTGCTATCTCAGTTGAGCATTATCTAAGTGTGAACTCTTGAAACATTATAAATAATGTAAAAAATAACTTAGTATTAAAAAAAAACCCATAACAATTACATAATATTTAAATAAAAGAACATACCTTACAATTTGCCAAAATAATCAAAGGAAAGCAAAATAAATGTAAAACTTCACAAACCAAACAGACTACTTGTTATAAACATGTCTCCAATAAAGGCAGCTCATTAGTTGTGTAACGAACGTGCTCTAGAATCAGTCATGTACCTGGTCATGGATCAGAAAAAGCTCAACGTCTCGGTATGCGGCGGTGTGTTTATGCTTGACCGCAAGTTCACACCAGCGATGTTTCACCTAACAAGAAAGAGACAGATAGAAAGTGATTAAACCCAGATGAAAGCGGCCCGACAGCTCACGGGACGTCACCACCTGCGGGCATCGCACGCATTGGGGGAAATCAGTGCGAGCGCGTGACTCTGTGGTTGTTATCAGTGCGTTTTTTAACACAGAGGTGTGCGCTCTGTTTATGTGTGATGTGTGTAAATGAAGGCAGTGTTAAAGCGGAGAGATCACAGACTGGCTCTGTCCTCCTCTTCTTGCTCTCCGCTGTCATTCAACTGAACACGACCCAAAAACCTGACCTCATCCACGCCTCAGAGATCTCATTACAGTGCTGTATCACTCACTCATTCACTCACTCACACACACACACACACACACACACACACACACACACACACACACAGTCATAACTGTTTTAAAAGGAGGATTGTTCATGTTCAGGACAAACTCTGTAGCATTTGTGGCGTAGTGTTGTTCTTGGAGAAAAAGGAGGTGCTTGTGCAGTGATATACAGAATAAAAGAGTGATGTTTAGTTCCCTGAAGAATGTTTCAACAGCTCTTAAAAGAACATTTCACTAATTGATTTTACATTTTACAAAGCTTTTTCCTCTATAGCAGAGATGACCAAACTACAGCCCAGGGCTAAAGTTGGCCCTTTGTATCCTTTGATTTGGTCTACATTTCAGAAGGGAATTGATTGAGAAGGGTTGGGGAATGCCCCAGAGAAACAGAGATTCTCTGTCTGCAACCTTTTGTTTGTTTGTTTTATTGTTGAGTGACAAAAAAAAACTAACTGAAATTAAATGTTGTAAATGAAAAAGTACATACTGTTACAATGAATAGGGGACAAAGCAAAAGACATCAGCGTGCAAATCAAGGCAAAGGCTGGTTCAGCATAACTAGTGTATTGGGCAATGAACTCCATTGTTTTATAAGTGATATTTTTTATATGGTTTCATAGTAACAGGTTCGTTAAAATAATATATATTATCAAAAAATTTGAATGCATTAGTAAATACGGTTAGGTCAATTTTTATTTTTTATTTTATTTTATGAAATAATTTAGGGCATAACCAATAGTAACCTTTAATGTAATATAGATTGCAATGTTTACATTTGACCTACAGCTCTAAATCAAGCTTGAGTTTTGGCCCTTCATATGAAAAGGTTTGCGCAGCCCTGCTCTAGAGAGCACAATAGTTGTCTTCCTGATGTAATAACTTTAAAAAAAAATTCTAAAATCTACAAATTGGGTTAAAAATGGACAAACTTAACATTGGGTTTCTTTTGTTTTCCATTAATTACACATTTTGTGAACCCATCTGTTAATATAATTCAAAACATAATTGATGCTGTACAGAAAATTCCACCAATCAGATCGATCTTTAGCTTTAGCACAAGTAATATGTGCTCACACATAAGGCATATATTACAATCAATTCGGTAAGGTTTCAGAATACTTAATTATGTATATTTGCATAATTTGTTATAAGCTTGAAGCATTTTGTTCTTCTATAGATGCAATGAATAACTATAAATATATTTTTTCTAATATAACATTTCTTGAGATTAGAGTTCTTTCCACCATTTAATGCATAAAGTACAAAGTCCTGTACATCCTGTCTTTTGATGTATCCTGTCTTGATGTGTGTATACTGTAAAACTTTGCTTTAAATGAAGGTTTGTTATGCTGTGATTCATCTTGTAGCTGGTTCATGGCTTCTAAGATTTATACAAAAAAAATTAATAAAATAACTGAATAATTTTAGCTCATTGCCTTTTCTTGACAGTGAGGTTAGAGTGACAAACATTCATGCATTTATTTTCCTTCGGCTTAGTCCCTTTATTCATCAGGGGTTGCCACAGTGGAATGAACCGCCAACTTATCCAGCATATGTTTTACACAGTGGATGCCTTTCCAGCTGCAACCCAGTACTGCAAAACACCCATACTCATTCACACACATACACTACGGCTAATTCAGTTTATTCAATTCACCTATAGCGCATGTCTTTGGACTGTGGGGGAAACAGGAGCACCCGGAAGAAACCAACACGGGGGAGAACATGCAAACTCCAAACAGAAATGCCAAATGACCTTGGCGGCATTCGAACCAGCCACCTTCTTGCTGTGAGGCGACAGTGCTAACCACTGAGCCACCATGTCACCAGAGTGACAAACAATAAAAAAAGCTATTTTATTACATTATTCAAATTTGTCATAAAATCATGGATTTACAGTTGTTTTAGTGTTATTTTATCATAGTAGCTTCATGTTTCAGTTACATTTTGACTACACTGTAAGTGCCTCACTGTAAATGCTCAAGCTAATTTAAGAAATACACCGGTGTGACATAATTTTGAAAAAAATTAAGCCTAAATTAAGAGTTTCAGAAATATGAAATATGTTGCTATAGTGAAGTTCATGGAAAAGTTCCTCACATTGGTAAACATCACTGGGAAAAAAAGGCTCATGGTTTTAAGGGTAAAAGTGCTAAAGTAAAAATCTGTTACCTGATTAACAATATGATTACTGACTATATACAGTGAAAAATCGTACATTGGCCTTCCCAAAATGCCTTGAATGTCACTTTATATTTAGTTGTTTTTGTAGTTTTTCTGCTTGTGGAAAAGCTGTTTGAGATGAGCTTTGGCTCATCATCTGACTTTGTCATCACCACCTGTTTTCAGTGTGTATACTAAAGGTACAGTGTAGATGTTAATACTTTCCTCATGCATTAATACTGTAAATAAATATAAAATATAAACAAACAAAATACAGTTGTTTACTGTAAATATAAAAATATCTCTCTCTATCATATTGTTAATGGTAAAATTCTGGCAACCTCAGCTGCCAGTTTTATAAAACTCTAAATTTAACAGATTTTCTTTTACAAAAGTGACAAACATAAATAAACAACTTTCGTGCACAGGACAGAGCGTTTTTCACTGCTTGAAACCTGATAAAAATATTGATAAAAAATGAAGTGCCATTTAAAACAGAAAAGAAGCAGATGGATTTGCTAGAATGCACATTTTGAAACTACGGGAAAGTTATTATTTGTGCAATTGAGGCATATTAGAAAACTGCTGACAAAAACATTCACATCAATGAGATCACTGTAAATATTATGGATTTTGGACTGATCAATCAGAATGGTTTCATTCCAACTGCTACTTTCTTCGTAAACAACAATTAACATGGTTTTGCGTGTTTAGTACTATAAAGCTGCTCACTTTAAAGAAATCTACAGAATAAAATATTAATTGGAGGTTTTCTCTGTCAATTTTGTTGTATCTATTTTGTTATCAAAAGGAAAACATCATTTACATAATCATCTAAACGTCGCTTTAGCTGAAGAGTTATTACAAATGCATTTTTACTCCGATACAAGGAATGAACTTTATTTAATTAATGGGCTATATGCACAGCTAGTGTTTTTCAGCCAACGGTAAACTTCCGGTGAAAGGTTTCTGTGAATACTTTACATTTTATAAGGTTACTTTTACAACATCAACATCGTAACGTAATTAAAATACAATCAGTTAAATAAACTTAAGCATTCAATAGGTTGTTCAAGCGTAAAACAAGATGATAGACCGTGTAAGTGCTAGTGCCGTCAGGATCAGCAGGCAAGTGCAGAAACTCTATTTAAAATACTGGGGTAAAATAAATGCCTATATTTTAAAGAGATAGTGCAGAAAAATGGAATTTATTGCAGTGCTTTTTGTCCGGTCTGAGATCCACTTTATATCAAATATCTATTAGGCAGTGATTTTCACAAAGAAAACAGATCTTAAATATGGCGATTTTGTAATGGAAAGATAAAAGTCTTTGTGAAAATTTAAAAAGTCTTTGTGCATTACAGTACATGAATCAACAATTCTCAAATGAGCTTTTATTGGTTGTCCCTTTGCCAGATGTTACAGGCCTATAACTGTTGTGACTATATCTGTGCCTCTAACCAGATTTTTGCATATTTGAGGGTGAAAAAAAGGATGAGTTGAAACGATTTGTTTATGCTAATTAACATTTCTGCCACAAAAGCTTTCAATTTTGCTTAAGTGAATCTCCGGATTCATGGGTCGGACCCGATAGTTCTGCATCATAATAAGCCCGTTAGCGATGCTAAGCAGAATCGGTGTTCTCGTTTGCTCTCTCTGGGCCTCTGTGCGGCGCAGCAGGGGTTTAATTGAAGCTGAATGGCTGGCAGCTCATGGGGGCCCGAAGGTGGAGGCAGTTCAATGATTAATGAAGTAAGATTGTGCGAGTGTGTGTACAAGCGTGTGAGAATGTTTGCTTTAAGAGGAGGTGTGAAGTGACTCAGGAAAACAACAGGAAGCGACGGCCCTGCAAAGAGCCTTCCGGTCACAAATCAGCCTCGATTTAAGCAGCATGTTCAAATGTCACTTCCAGTTTACCAGGAATGAGCTTTTTCGCTGTCTTTCCTGCCGACACCATTAACTCCCCTCTGTCCTCACCTGCCTGCAAAGCTCATTACAACAGAGCTGCTGCATTGTTTGTTGCTTTCTTCTTTTATCTTTCAAGTGTCAGACGTGCTGTCATGGGTTTTCCAATCAATTGTGTTTCATGCAAAAGTTCTCAGATGTGATTTCCGTCTCAACTGTTCCGACTGTGGTTTCACTTCACATGTCAGTGCATGGACAAAATGAACACTCGCCAAGTGCTATATGCAAATACAAAAAGGTGCTTTAGTGTGTAAATGATACTTTACATAATATACTCTGAGATTCGTGATAATTAAAGTCTAACATGAATCAAATCTTAGTTAGTGTACAAATGCTCCACTTAAAGAAAGGCAAGGGATTGCTGCACTAATTAATTCAACAGTGCTATACTAGTAAAATGTAATGTCTATATAAATACTAGGAGCAATTATATTATTTTAACAGATTGGAAATATATTGTAACATATTGAAATATGAGACCACATATTTTTTCATTGACAGTTGTAATTAAGCTACACTAAAAAAATGTTGTGATGTTGTACCGCAGCGTTGGGTCAGATATGGACAAAAGTGTAGTTCAACTCAAGAGTTTGACTGTATTTGATCTACTGTTGGGTTACATCATCAGTTTTTAAACCCAGTCTTAGGTTACAAGGACCCGGTATTTTTTTTAAGAGTTTTTAACTTTAAAGTTTTATATTTTTAGCTTCACCAAAGACTTTATTTTCTACGAAGGTTATGGTTCTAAGGTGTTGACAAGAAAATCACATACTTATTTTATCAGGCTGTATATGAGAGTGTCATCAGGTATGGTCTATCTACATGGTGTGGTAATCTTTCTGTAAATCTGAAATCCAAAAAATTTTAATATTATTAGCATTGCTATGAGACTAAAAAGATCAGAAACCTTTTCCAGTATTCAAACACTCTACGAACAATGCACTCTGAATGAAGCGAAAAGAATTCTGAACAGTCTATCTCATCTACTCTTCCCATGTTATGATCTCTTACGGAACCTTCCGCTAGAAGTGGAATAGACTTAAGAACTCTTTTATCCCAGTGTCAATTAGACTGTTGAACACTAATCGATAGTGTGCATATGGTTTTCTTCATGTATGTAATTCTTTTGCATGTTTGTTTTTATTTTTGTGTGTGTTTGTGTGTGTGTGTGTGTGTGTGTGTGTGTGTGTGTGTGTGTGTGTGTCAGAACTGGCTGAAGTGCTCTGTGAGTTCACAGAAAATTTCCCCTTGAGAGACAATAAAGTATACAAACAAAAACAGAGTGTGACCTGCAGTCTTTGAATAAAATATAAAAAAGAAGAAAAAAATCAATCAGTCAGTGCATCCACCCATCCATTCCACAGTCTTTTTTTTAGAATTATTTGAATAGAAATTAAAAACATTTATTTGAAATATGAACTAATGATGAAATATTATTAAATAATTTTTAACCAATTCAATTCATCCTTTCCTAATAATAGTATTTTAAAATATTTCTGTTCAAAATATTATTTTACAAGTTAAAATGTATAATCAGGGTTTCTGCAGGTTTCACAAAGTCAAATTTAAGTCTTTTAAAACCACAAATAATACAATTTAGACTTATTTAGGGCTAAATGCTAAGGATTTTTTCATGGCCCAGGAAAAAAAAGCACTTGCCCCATCAAAAAACAAAGTCTAATTATAGCTATTTCTTAGCCACATGTTATAAATAATGTCTCAAAACAAACAGACCCTAGTTGTATACATACATCAACATATATTTAAAAAAACACTCTTTAAAAACTAAAAGTATGGACAACAGATAAAAAAAAATAGTTATTAATATACAGCAGTTTTGCTAAAAGTTGTATTGAGATGTATTGTTGGCAATTAGACGTGTGTTGGATTGACTGGGTAGCTTTACATAAACTTAGAAAATTAAGACTCATTTAAAAGGATTTAAGACCTACAAGAAAATATTTCAGTCAATTTAAGACTTTTTAAGGCCTGTTTTTTATGTAATATTTTTAAGACCCTGCAGATACCCTGATAATACATTAAACTATGTTCGATAATATTTAATTTAGTTTAATTATAATTTCTATTCATTCATTCATTTTCTTTTCGGCTTAGTCCCTTTATTAATCAGGGGTTTCCACAGCGGAATGAACTGTCAACTTATCCAGCATATGTTTTACGCAGCGGATGCAACCCATCACAGGGAAACATCCATACACACTCATTCACACACATACTCTACGGACAATTTAGCTTACCCAATTCATCTATACCACGTTTTTGGACTTGTGGGGGAAACCGGAGCTAATTTTGAGTATAAAAAACATAACTTTCTAGTAGTCTACACTGTTCATTTTCTACTGTACATTGAAAGCTTTATACAAGAAAAATTTCAACTTCAAGCCATCAGTTCATCATCAGAGCAATTTATCTCTCACATTCACCACCTCCCTCTGATATATACACAATGCATACATGCAGACACACATAACCGTAACATTTTCTCCTGTGACACAAAAATGTTGCTATTTGCAGCGAAAACGTTGGCAGGCATATAAAAATCTGAAGTACTAGCTGGCTAGGCCTTGTGAACTTGTGAAAGACTTGCGAAAACACACACATACATAGAGACAGAATAAGAAAAGAATGGTTTCCCGTAAGGTTCACAAAGCCACCCGGAGCCCACAGAAGCCACAGTGATGGAAGCCACACACTACAAAAAACACACATCAGTAATTAGCAGTATGGCAAATCCTTCACATACAGTACACACACACTGAATAACAGGCCTAGCGCATGTCTGTCTAGACACAAACGAGCAACCTGTTTGTATGAAAGTTTCTTCTCGCCTGGGGTGTGGTAATAGTTAGAGTTAATGATAACACTGATCTAAACTCCCACAACAGGAAGACATTTTGTTCAGTCAGACAGCGTGACCTATATTAACCTAACCTGAGGACACTTGAAGAATCTAATAAACTTAATACGCACATAGCATCAGGTAGCTCACTCATTAAAACCGACGGGGGAGGCCAGGATTTAAGAGGTAGGTGGTGATTGTGAGAGAAAACTTGGCTGAATGATGATTTGATGGCTTACAGGGATAGTTCACCCAATTACTGATATTTCAGCATTAGTTTCTGTATATTAGTTCCAGTTTATTGCACAAAGATTCAGATAGAGTCTATGAACTGTCTGGATTTCTAGACAAATAATTTTCAGTAACATTTAAATGTATTTTCTGTTTAAACGCTATGCTATTAGGGGTGTACCGATCAGGTTTTTTTGCCCCCGGGTCCGAGTCATTTGATTTTGAGTATCTACCGATTTTGAAACCCAATCCGATACTTCTATAATACATTTAAAAAAAGAATTAAGAAGATCGAAGAAACAGATCCAGGATGTTCCTTATTTTTTATTTAATTTGCCTAATTTTAACATTCAACAACTCTGTTCACAAACAGAGTACAACACAGACAACACAATTTAAATATTTTCCAGTTGACTAGATATTAATTAAAAGTCATACAAACATCTTTACTTAAGCCTCTCTGCTTGACGGTTGGTCTCACATGCCATCATGTTTGTAGTTTATTTACACTGTTCACCCGCATTTGTAGTTCAATCCAAATTCATGTCCAACACACAATGTACAGTGGGCAATATCAAAGTTTAGAGTATGGACGCTTCTACGCTTAAAATTTTGAACGGAAATAGTAAACCATCCAGGAACCTTTGGCATACTCTTTTCAACATACTACAATTTAGGACATATTAATTCTATTTTTAAACACTACTTAGGACAGATAGTATGTGAATTGGGATGCAGAAACACTTGTGATTTCTGCTTCAAGCTGCTTCCGTGTTCTACTTTGCCAGCATTTTACCAATAGCATCTCTGCAACAAAGTGGTCATGCTGCACGCTTTGCTATTTCTGTGTGTCAGTCAAGAAAGAGGTCTAACTCTGTGCCACCGCATAACTATAGATGTGTAAAAAAAAAAAAAAAAAATTATATATATATATATATATATATGTATTCGAGTCCTGATCGGAAGGTAATGTCCAATCCAACCGAGTCTGAAACCATGTGATCTGGCCTGATTTCCGATCACATGATCGGATCGGGACATCCCTATATGGTATATTATAAAATTATTACAAAAACTATTATTTAACTTAATATTAACATAATTATAATATTGGTGTCACAGAGAGAATTAAGCAAACGCAATGATCTAAGTACTGAGCCTTGCAGTACTCCATGTTTAAAGTGATATCTCCCAACATTAGCATGTACACTACCTGACAAAAGTCTTGTCGTTAATCCCAGTTGTAAGAGCAGCAAATAATAACTTGACTTCTCATTAATCATTTGCAAAAGCGGCAGAAGGTAGATTTTTTCCGATGAATTATCTGTTAAGCTGCATCCCAATCATCACAAATACTGCAGAAGACCTACTGGAACCTGCATGGACCCAAGATTCTCCCAGAAATCTGTTAAGTTTGGTGAAGGAAAAATCGTGGTTTGGGGTTATATTCAGTATGGGGGCGTGCGTGAGATCTGCAGAGTGGATGGCAACATCAACAGCCTGAGGTATCAAGACATTTGTGTTGCCCATTACATTACAAACCTATACTGTATGTCTTAATGGCATCTCTCCTAAAGGTAGCATGTACAGTACAGCATGAAAAGCAATGGTCTGAGTACTAAGCCTTGCGGAACTCCATATTGAACTAGTTTTGTCGAGCCTAAAAATTTCAGACCTGTGTATGGAAAGAATAATAGTTAAAACTAACTCTATTTTTCTTAATTCCATAAGCATTTTCAGCATTAGAAGTAACGGTTTAGATTCTGCGCTTAATTTTTTACCTCATATTAGACTTGTTTCGTCAAACTACAGAGCTGTATATCAGGGGTGCTCAACCCTGGTCCTGGCGATCGACCTTCCTGCTGATTTCAGCTCCAGCCCTGATCAACCACACCTGAACCAATTAAATCGAACTTGAGGAGAGCTTGATAATTACAGGCAGGTGTGTTTGATATGGGCTGCAAATGAAAACTGCAGGAAGGTCGATCGCCAGGAATAGGGTTGAGCACCCCTGCTGTATATGATCATCATAACAGTGAAAACAAAGGCCAAATTTCTTAAAGACATGTCCTAAGAGTAGCATGTACATCATGAAAAGCAATGTTCCACTGAGCCTTGTGGTGCTCCATTATGAACTTGTACTATATTGTACATCTTTACTTACAGCTACAAATTGATAACAGTCATCAAAGTGCATTTTAAACCATCTCGAATGCAGAATCAAAAATTACAATAACATTTTTGACAATTCAAAAGCATGTTGTGATAAATAATATAAAAGGAACCACTAAAGTCTAGTAATACTAATAATGAGATGCAACCATGATTGGTTGATAAGAAAAAGCAGTTTGGTGGTTACCTGACATGCTTTCTGTGAATGAATATGGTTGTGACCTACTGTAAATGATCAGGGTGAATAGATGATGACGTTCATTCATTTTCCTTTATAGTGAGGTCAGTAGGCATGATGGCTATTGGCTGACCCCTGTGTGCCCACATCATACCATGAGCATCAGTGATCACACTCTGCATTTGTGGGAGCATATCACTGTGCATGTACATGTATACTCGCAGTAATAAATTGTGGAATGTCCCATGTAATTACTGCGTCTCTAGAGAGCAAGAGTGAGAGAGACTCTGGCAGGCACTGCAGCTGTCCTGCCTCAGGGGTCTCCCTAGGAATGCAACTCAACTCTGATCCCCTCTGCAGCTGCCGGGGTTTGTACAGGGCACAACAACACACATGCACGTAATTTCAATTACGAAAGCCCGTAACCATGCATGTGCAATAGTTCACATGCATACACTAATAAACCATTACGTGCCTTTTAAACATGTAGGTTAAGCCATGGCGGACACATGCTGATGTCATGTGCACTTTGACTTTGATATGAAGATATGCCAGTCTTACATGGACTTCCTGATGTACTGTAGCAGATGGCGGGACTTACAGTGACTCTCTCATAACAACACCCACAGACACACAGACAAAACATTTAGTCAATTGATCCAGAATTTTCCAATATTACAAGAGTGCCACACTTAAATGTTGACATGGGTCATGCTAGTCTGGGACAAGATTATCTCAAAAGTTCCTGTTTGATCTGTGATTACTTCATTATCTGGTGATTATTATTTTAATTACTAAGCTATTTGGTGCTTTCTAGTAGTTTTAATGAGGCGAAACATGTTAGTCATTGGGTTTTAAAAGGTTCCCACGCAAAATGTCGGTGTGTAAATACACATTTTTCTCATTAGAATGTTGAATCATTTTCTAAACAAGAGCACATTCCCTGAGTAATTATAATGCATGCCCACATCACTATATAAAGGCATTGTGCGCCTGTACTCGTGCAAATGCATCCTAGCACTCTAAACATGAGCGTTTAACTAGGAAGAGCATGATAGCACTTAATAAATAAGCACACACTGATCGAAAGGGACAAGCAAGACTTATATGTTGAAAAAGGGATAAGTAAATAAATTCTGTTCAATTAAACATCCTATTCATTTAAAAAAATCATGAAAACATAGAATGGTTTTTACCAAAACATTAAGCACCAAAACATTTGCCAGCAGCTAGCTCTCCGCAAGCTAAGCAGGGGCTGCACCTGATCAGTACCTGGATGAGAGACCACATAGGAAAGCTAGGTTGCTGCCAGAAGTGATGTTAGTGAGACCAGCCAGGGGCACTCAACCTGCAGTCTGTGTGGGTCCTAATGCCCCAGTATATTGATGGGGACTCTATACTGCTTAGTGAGCGCCGTCTTTCGGATAAGACGTTAAACCGTAGTCCTGACTCTCTGTGGTCATTAAAAATCCCAGAATGTCAAATCAGGAGGGGGGGGCCAAGTCGGAGCACTCACTCTGATCCACCAGGCTCTGCGTTGGTTGGGGAAATTCCAAATTGAACCAAAACAAACGATTACAATTAGCTTAGGATTGGCAATGAAAATTCAGGACATTGCAACCTGCTGAAAAAAAATCACAGGATGTCCTTTGAAAAAGAGTAGGGGTTTAACCCCAGCATCCTGGCCGAATTTGCCCACTGGCCTCTGTCCATCATAGCCTCCTAACCATCTCCATATCATAATTGGTTTCATCACTCTGTCTCCTCCCCACCAATCATGCTGCACACTGGTGGTGGATGAGGAGATTCCCCCCAATGTGTAAAATGCTTTGAGTGTCTAAAAAAAGCACTATATAAATGTAAGGAATTATAAGAATTATAAAACACTGATGAATAATGATTTCTATAAGAAAACATTTACACAGAGGTTTTAAATGTTTTAGTATGTATGATCAACATTTGCATTTTGTATTTGGTGGAATCCAACAAAATCCATTTGAACAGGACCTGGTATCATTTGACCTCTCTTCAAGCAGCTCATGTTCCCATTCATGTGATTTTTCTCTGGTCTATAGAAACACACATAGCATTACAAAGCACTTCTGGTAGACGTCTGATATGCTTTTATCTTCCTGGCTGGTTGTCCGGGTGAACTTTGTGACTGGGCTTTGAGAGTAGCTGTGATACAATGCGTTCAGTATGCCTGACCGACAGATGGTACTCACGCGCACAAGCGCAGTATACACACGCACACGAGTCCTCACATGAAACAGCATACCACAACGCTTAGCCCTCACGCTTCTGCCTGTGCTCGCACGAAATACATGGCACACATGACTCGCTAGTGAGTGAGAGGTGCTATTCTCTCCTGACTGGCATGCCTAATCTAAGCGGAATCCATCCCAAATACTGTTTAAACACCTGAAGAACTCCTACGCAAGCTTCTGAAGCACCACATTGTGTAGTGGAATGGAGGCTGTACTGAGGGCGTATTAAACTAAAACCTGTGTCCCACATTTGACCCTCTAGCATTCTTCTAAATGAACCATGATCTTCATATTGCATTATAATTCATTCAAGTGTAAACAAAATATCTTCCAACACAAATATTTAAAAGCTTCAAGTTAAATTCTACACATTAAATTATGTTTCCTTAAGAAAACATGAAGAAAATAAAGTAACAAGCAGTGCTTGCCTGTGCAAAACTACCATTATGATGAGATGGATGATGCCACTATGTAGTAACTAAGGTCTGAGTACTGAGCCTTGTACTATATACTACTGAGTACTGAGTACTATAAATCAAATTTGCCTTAAGACCCAGAAAAAAATTTCAAGCTACTTATTGTCGTTAAGCTAACAAAAAACTTCTTAACAATATTACCCAAAGGTATCATGTTATAATACAAGTACACTGTAAAAAATACAACTTAAAAAGGGGAAATTATTTGTTTTTGTTGTTGGTTTGATTAGAAAAGATTAGTTAAAAGATTAGTTTTGTGAGCAAAACACTTAAGTTCACCCAAAAAAGCTTCTGCCAACTTGTTACTTTAAGTTGAGTTAATCTCAGACCTCCTCACTTGAAAAAATAAAGGCTGCAGTTTTTCTAACCCTAACTACAACGACAAAAATAATAGTAACACAAATAGTAACATTAATGCCATTATTATTAACAATAAGAACAACAAAATACTACAATAATGCTAACGTGATTCGAAACTATTATTCATTTGTAATTTATCTTTTTTGGGGGGTGCACAGCTGCAGAAAGACTTTTAATGTGAATTGTCATCTCACATTTACAGAGTTCGCTCTACAAAAAAGAAACGCTTAGCGCATGTGGACTCTTAATTTGTATTTAACATAATATATATATATATATATATATATATATATATATATATATATATATATTCCTCCTGATTGCACACACACAGCTGGAAGCTCATGATGTACTGATTACTAGGACTATAAAGACACATCATTTACAGACTCTTTGCTGAGTCTTGTTTTTCCCCTGTGAAGCGTTATAAAGCATTTTTCCCTGTTTGTCCTGCCATGTTTAGATCCTTGTCTTGTTTACCGTTATTGTTGTTTTGCCTCCTGTCCTGTTTCTAATTCTGTGTCTAATAAATGTTTTGTTAACATTTGTCTCTGTTTTATTTATTTATTTTTCAATTGAACTATGTTTGTTTGTTCTGATAATGTATTATTTCTTAGTAGCAATTTCCAAAAGATTTTTTTTGTTCACTCAACTTCAGAAATTTTAGATAATTTTAGATCAGTACAACTGATGTTTTCAAAAATTAAATAAACATGAAAAAACTAAAGGAAATAAGGATTGGTTTTTTTGTTGTACTGTCTTAACAGTTTTTACAGTGTACTGAGCTTTAAGTTACTTATTACTTAATAATAAATTGGTTTTATCAGGTCTCAAAGACATATTAAACTAAACATCTTCGATATAACAGTAAAGACTAACTCCATATACCTTAATGTTATCTTTCCTAAGGATGGTGGTGAAGTCAATGTGTGCAAAACTACCCAATGACTGCACAATGATATAATGTTGTGGCTGGTTGCCATGGTTGCTAAGGCACACTGAGTGGTTTTGCAATGGGGCTGATAGGGTGGTCTGACTGTTTGCTAAACTTTGACATAGCTAGGTTGCTGCTAACTAAAGGTGTGCATTATGATAACATAAGCTATTATAGCATGTTGTGAAGTTGCTTATGCAATAAAAAAGTAGTTTTAACCACATATAATAACAAGTTTCTAATTACATTTAGAAAATATAGCAAAATTTGAAAAACAAATGTGCAAATCTGTAATGGAAATCTGTAATGGCATTTCGCTTTGGAAGTTTATCCCCCCTTTAGATTAAGCCCAAAAAGATCCCACACCCAGGTATCACTGATACTCTGGTCTCTAGGTATGGCACAGAAGCTCCATCAGTTTAAATCCACAGGATGTTTCCACCCATTTTAATGAATAGCGGTGAAAATTAAAAGTCTGATCACTAAACAAAACTAAATAGCACACCTCTCTTCAACAAGCCACACAATCTGAGCCATAATTCACATCAGTACACGTCCCAACGAGTTGCCTTTAATACTCGGGGTTAGGGGTTTGTTTGAATCCCTAACCCTTAGTGTGATCAATATTAATGGCCATGCTTGCCTTTGCAAGTACCGCTAATTACGAAATTTCCAGTGATTCATTTCTTATGTGAGAACAACGCCCCGTCATGACCCACATAGACAGAGTGGCGCCGACCACACCTCTCAACTTTATTGTGACCTTAAAGCGATCTTCATGCTGAGCTAATAATTATGCACAGCTAATAAGGATTCACGTCTATTTTCAAACATGAAAATTATGTGTCAGCAGCAGTTAAGTATGAGAAAAAAAGGATTGCTAAACGGCAATGATGGCATAGAAATGACTAGCAGGCAAGGGAGTTAAATCTGTCTGAAAGAAAAGATGACCGTCGGAGCCTGGGAGAAGCAGCGGAGAAAAGAAGCCAGCGAGCGGTTGGGACGGAGGGAGGGGCACGTGGTAGTAATAACCTGATTTATTTTTAGAGGGCCTTTTGTTTTTCCTGGAAGGTCTTGACGAAAACCTCCCATTGGGCCTCAGTTTGAAGCTAACTGTGGTAGTCTGGGACTTACTGCGGTCACCATTCCGTATTATCTTACATCCTTCGTGCTGCCAAATAGTGCTTCATTTCAAAAGAACGTTGTGGTAGGTCACTGCCGACCTGCCAAATTTTGCTCCCAAACAGAAGCTGGCCTCCTCCAAATTGACTAAGAATCACAGAGTGGCCTAATTGGCCAACGGCACAGTAATTGAATCAGGAGGCAAATACCACAGAGGTTAGCGTTTGGCAAACGTGAGCTCCTCTAAGAGCACAGCGCACAGCCTGAAACCCTTGTAAGTCTTAAGAAGAAAACACAATCGGAGAGAAATCAGATCGCTTTACTTGCGCTCATCCGATATAGCCAGGACGTTTCAGGGAATTCAAGTAGACGTGATATTTTCCAAACCTCTCTATCTTAAACTGAATGATGAGATTACTTACAAATAAATGCAAGCAACTTATTCACCAGTGTTGAAGTGTAAATGTCAGCGGTATTAGTGTTACAGTACACAAACTCAAGAACAAGAGTGAAATAAAATGATAAGACTGATGGATTGGTGTGGTTTTTCAGCTGTGAACATAAGAGGTGTTGACAAATGAGTCCAGCCTGCCCCTAGTCAATATTTGAAAAGGTGTGGAGAGGAAACAGCAACAGAAAGAAAGTATTAAAACACTTTTCCTGTTCAGTATAACGAAAAATAATGATTTTTTTAATATATAGTTTATATATAGTATACTGTAACAACTTAGAACTAAATTTAGACAATTTAAATAAAGTATTATTGAAACGAGAAGCATTTTGGATTCAAAAAATCCCCAAGTGGCATGAATGAATAAATATCTCTTTTGATTTTCCTTTAATGAACTATTGGTCAAATCTTGGTCAAGAGTTTAAATCTTAAATATATATATAAATATTTATATATTAGAGCTGCACAATATATCATTTGAGCATCAATATCGAAATGTATGTGTTTGCAATAGTCACATCGCAAGATATGCAATGTTGGGGATTATAGTTGACCAGAATCCACAGGTCAAAGCACAAGAGATTTGTGGAGTCACTGCAAAATCTAACCATTATAGAGTGTTTATAAGGGCTATGTGAACATTTTAAGAGTTGAAAGCATATAAAGACAACATAAAGAAGTTTAAAAATAGATACATTTTATTGAATTGTTTATGTGATGAAAACTGTACAATGCTCTTTCACATTAGATTTTTCTATTTCTGTACCCGAATACTGTTAGACTCTCCCCAGAAAACCATAAAGCACTGTTTATTTCACTTTAAGATTTGCTCCACTGTATAATATATATATATATATTAAGGCTGTCAATATTAGCGCGTTAACGCACGTGATTAATTAGAAATATTTAACGCGTTAAAAAAAATTAACGCATTTATCACAGTTGCAGTTTTTCAGGGCCGTGTGTTCAGGGCCGGCGCGCCCATAGACCTACTCACTTTCATCCGCGACACCCACCCCCTCCCTCGCGGTCCTAACTTTTAACCGCAAACCGGTAAGTTTCTATTTCACTTTCGGGTTGAGGGCGACGTGATCAACTTTTGTAAAGCGTCTGCTTCACGTTGATGTGTCAGAATCCTTGATTGAGAAATAAAGCCATACTTTAAAACGCTTAGTTTAAGCAAATTTGATTCGATCGTGCGTGTTGATGATCTGAAGGGAGTGCGCTGTTCTCTCTCTCTCACTCTCTGTGTGTGTGTGTGTGTGTGTGTGTGTGTGTGTGTGTGTGTTGTCCCCGATGTCAATAGACTGGTCTGTCTTAGCAACTGGTTAAATTGTCACCTTAGAATAATAAGGTTCTGTCTGACATTTTTGTCAAAATTGAGTTATTGACATATTCTTATTAAATGACAACTTATTTACATTATGGGATGTTTTTTTATAAGTTGTTTACATTTTAAGACCTTTTATAAAAACAAAAACAAATGTTACACACTTGCTGTTTGCTATGGAATGCAAAAACTTTGAAGCTCAATATCTCAAAATCATTTAGAACGCAGACAGAACCTCATAATTCCAAGATGACGAAATGTTAAGGAGGACAAAGCTAAATCGTTTCTACTTTATAATTAATGTTCTCAACTCGCAATACAACTTTACACTGAATACAATTGTTTGTATTCAATACTTTATTATTATAATTTTTCAATTTCTATATTT